>KL197723.1:314875-369532 GCA_000697665.1 Jaapia argillacea MUCL 33604
GCCATGTAGTATATAAGCTTGTACCATCTTAATGCAAACCCCAGTCTTGAGCTGGTCTATTCCAAACCAGCCACTCTTGTGTGTCATCGGTCGACCTCATTACTCCTTGTTGCTACTCGCACTCCTCATCCAGCGCTGCTGCCAGTCACATCCCTGGTTGTTGTTTGTTGCTGACAGAAGTTGAGGTTCAAAACTTGGGTCACCAGCTAGCGGTGTTCCAGGAGGATTTACTAGGATCTCACAAGATAATGAATACCGTATGACAAACTCAGCGGTTGTCTCAATCCGACCGTCGGAGGGCCGAGCTCGACTGGAACCCTCTGAAGCTAGAATGTAAAATGAGAAGAGACCACAGTCAGTGGCAACTTCTACACGGAGCGAGAAAGCGTATTGAGGATGACAAGTCGACAACGACGGCTGCAACGAGTTCTTCCAGTACCCTCGCCAAGCAGGTTAGTAAACCCATAGCTCCAGCGATCAAGGTATCAAAAGTGGCGGTGGAGACTGTACCGAGATAAATCAACCGAAGTATCGATCAGGAGACTTGATACCAGTAACCCAGCCCTGGGTAGATGACTTACAGTGCGCTCAATCACAGGTTTCATCTGCACACCGGATTTGATAGGGTCACCTATGGACCGTCAATAAAGGAGGGCGAAAATTTACGTCTCAAACAATGAACACTACGTGGTAATACCGCTCCTCCAGAATAATGTTCTCTGATTGTTCGCGAGTCACTGACGAGAGTCCATATAGCTAATACGTCGAGAAGTCTGCATGGCCCTGATCAGGGAGACTCAAGAGAGATCCACTCACCGACAGCCGAAACCAAGGCATCGAATCTGAAGATGTGAGCCAAGAATTGATCAAAAGAGACGCTCCGAGTTCCTCACCGCCATACGTAACAAGCACCTCTCTTTCTTCTCGCCCGGGACACTCAATGATATTGAAGCCGTTACCAAAGCAGCGGGGATTTGGACGGTGGACCCACTTCCGTTTCCAAATATGAAGAAGGCTAGTGTGCGAGGAATGAGGTCAAAAAAATCAATCGCAGTCCGAGTCGAGGGTGCCCACTTACGTTTGCACAAGCCATGTGAGAGGTTCCGGATTAGATACAGGTCAGGACAGAGGAGCACTGTAGGTAATGATGGGCGAGCACGGGTGATTCCTACCGCCTGCTCAATGGTGATGGAGTCATAAGAATTTGACGAGACTGTCAGAGTCAAATCAACGGACAGACTTTCAGGCTCCTGAGGTCGTCATTATAGAAGTAGGAAAACACACCATAGTCAACGCCTGTTCGAACCTTCGACTCCGAAACCGATCACCAGGTCATAGTATGACACCGTAGGAGATGAGAGGGCAATACGCAAGCCGCCGAAGGCTTACAATACGCTTTGCAGAAGAACGAAAACTCAAACGATAGTTTCTGCAAACGCGTTAAATCATAGAAAAATCGTAAGGTGCAGCCTCCCAGGACGAGTGTGATTCATTCTTCTCAAGTTTAGAGATGGGGGAAAACTCACGATTGGCCGCGAAGATATCTTGTCAATTTGAAGACGACTTTTGATTTAGAAACCAAAAATGGCCACTCGACGTGAAGGGCTATGCCCGTTGGAACCACCATATAAGCAAGAGAACTATCCCCCAAGTACTTTCAGTTTGGCTTATTCGTCCATGTTTCGGTCGGGAAGTTGCTGGGTGTCCTCAAAGTTCATTTGAACCAGAGAACACGACGACCGCAACTCCAAAATTGCAGCGAGAGTCGACAAGTGCACTTTGGATTCTCCTCCAGCACACGATTCATGACCAACTCCGCCATGACGAGGTGGTCAATCAGCCATCTACGGAAAGCGTTGCAACGATGCAATGGGTACAACCAAGATGCAACCCAGAATGCTCAGGTCTTGATTTCAGGTGCCAAGTTGGGATATCAACCTGTCTGCTGCCCAGGAGATCCAGATACCATGAATGTTCAGAGCAAGTTTAGAGCGCTAAGTAGGTTCGTAGAGAACATGGAGTGCTTCTGCAGGTGGCTGATACAGAGGCAGACTCGGAGGAATGATTTTGGAATGGAACCTCCCAGGCGAATGAGTCCGAGTCCGCCCTCCGTCCTTCTCTTTCTGATCCTGAGTCCTCCATCAGGCCTCAGCATAATCAAGCTCCCAATATCCGTGTTTTTTCCACTCTTCCCATGCAAAGTTCGACTTACCGCAGAGCAAGCCAGGCTATGATGACATTGGCGCCGAATCCCGAAGAACGTTCGAATTTGGCTTTATGTGAGTGTTTTTGGCCACTGGCAGAGTATGAAGGGTGAACTTCCCTCCAATCTATCAGCCTCTGCCTGCCTGCTTTGAACCATATTCCAATACAGCCCGATGCCAGCTGCCTATCGCCGTAATGCTGGAGCCTTCTGAATCCGACGTGCGATAGGATACGAGATAGGAAGGGGATTCAGAGTTCAAGCAACACAGCCGCCGATTTACTTGTGTACTGTCATCCAAAGCTTTCACTGCTTATCCTTCGCAGTGGTATGTCTTCTGGTTCTCATGAAAGTCAAAGGGAAGGTGAGATATGGACGGTGAACCGGGAGGTGGCTGACGAGGATCCCGAAGAGAGCAAAGGAACTGGGAACCACCAAGATACCGAGGTAGACACCGATATCGCTCACACGATTGCCGTGGAACTGGGTCGTCCAAGGTATCGCAGAAGCACGACACTCGATCGCATCTCGACCTTTTCAGCCTCTATCGCTGCCTCCCTCCCCGCTCCCCCACCTTGGGCGACGAGGTTGAAGTCCTTCATCTTCCCCGACCCTTCTGATACGGTGGTCAATGCTCCCAACTACCGAACAACACCTATCGTTTCTGGTCTTGTTGTACCCTTCTCCATTCTCCTTGAATTGCCTGGGTTAGCCGATGGTTGTTACGTATGCCCGACCTCTGGTTCCGCTGGTCAAAACAAGTCACCAATCCTCGAGGCAGGCTTGGCTGTCTCAATGGCGTGCATCATCATAGCGAATATCTGCCTCATTGCTCGTTTTATGGAGACAAAAGTTCGGACATCAACTTCATTGGCGATCGCAGCTCTTACGATACATGGTATGTCGAGGTCTTGAATATCCCCGAATGGGAGTTGACCAATTTACTTTGATAGACGCCGTCAACATCATTATCATCTCGACTTCTGCAGTCAAGCACGGTTCTGATCACCGCTTCACCTTCAGCAAAGATTTCTGGTCGACAGTCTGTTCTACCATGTTATCATTGACCAGCAACATAACGCTAGTGGTCGACTTCGTTCGTACACCTGAATTCGCGAAAAGCGGTGAGCAATGACCATCCCCCTTGTCCCGCCCCCTAGCCTAACTGACGTTCATCAGGGAGCGGGCTTACTCACAAGCAACGTGCCCTGGTAACCATTGTGATGGTTTTCATGCTCCAAATCGGTTTCTGCGCTCTCATCAACTCCCTTCTCATGGGCCTCTCCTTCCTCGACGCGTTATACTTCACAGTTGTGACAGTCGAAACTATCGGATTTGGTGACATTGTGCCCACCACGGTTGGATCTCGGATTTTCACCATCGTCTTCTCAACGATCGGTATTCTTAATCTAGGTCTTATCATCACCTTGGCAAGGTATGATTCCCTCTGGCTTCTGCCGCATTCGATAAAAACACCATTTTCAACTTTGAAAGAGATACAATCGTGGAAGGAATGGACGTCTTACATTGGAGACACGTCAAAGCGCTAAGTATGCGGAAGATCTACTCACGTGGACGCGACTGGGTCAGCCACTCCGCGTCATCCCTGCATTCAATCGAGGCCAAGAACATCATCCATCCTTTCGAGAAACGCCGTCAGGGTACCCTCCCCGAAGACGTTGAGACTTTGCCTCCGAGGGTTAACGTAGACAGTGTGAGAAGAAGAGGGCCGCGTAGTCGTGCCGTATCATTCGCAGAGCCGAATGGTAACAGGATGCCACTGAACAAACCAGCTACGAGACCAGCCAAACGTTTCGTCGCAGAACCTGACAGAATGGATAGCTATCAGGAGGCGAAGGATGCTGACAAGATGCCCATCCCTCGGGAAGGTCTCGGTGCTATCCTAGAAACGCACGAAAAGCACGCGTTTTATGCAAAAGTGAGTCTCGGAAGATTCTCCATTTGTGTTTCTCATCGTAATTGCCATCCAGCTTGGCTTTTCACTGGGAGTAGTTATCATCTTCTGGGCGGTAAGTGGGCATTGCTGCTGGTATATCCCAATCTGACGGTGTTGTATATTTGAATAGATTGGATCAGTGGTTTTTATGACGACTGAGGGTTGGCCTTTCGGAATTGCGGTGTACTTTTGTGAGGACCTATCGATCATAATGTCTATCTGAGGTCCTTGAACTTTTATATTAGGCTTCATCTCCTTCGTTACCCTCGGGTACGGAGACTACACTCCGACAACACCTGCCGGACGGGCTGCTTTCATATTCTGGGCATTACTGGGTGTTGCTACAATGACCATCTTGATCTCTGGTCAGTCACTCCGGCGGATCGACTGAAGTGGATATCTGACTTGATATCTCGATATTTCAGTCATTGGCGACGCGTATTCGGATAGATATAAGAAGGCCATGCACACCAAGGTGTACAAGCAAACAGTGAAGCGTTATCGCAATGGCAAAAGATCTCGTCCCTCCCGACACACGCCTTCTTCATCCATCAACGGACCCTCTGAAGACGGCGGTGATCTGATGCAATCAATCCCAGAAGCGTCCCCTGCTGGCCCCCCCACATTAGAGGAATCTCGCCGCCTGGCGCAACAGCGACTGGAAGCTTTTCCTCACGAGTTTCTTCAACATGCCCGGCCATTCCTCGAGGGTCTACAATGCTTGGTTGGCAGACAGATCTCGCCTTGCACAGTTGTCGACGACGCGGCATCAAAGGTCGGCTTTGATGCAGAAATCCCAGTTGCTGTTCGAGAGTTGTTGGAAGAGATCTCTGCATCGGAAGGTATTGCCGACGTAGTGAAGAAAGAGTTGTTGCAAGACGATGATACAAGAAATGTGAGTTATTTTTAGAAATCGAGTGGAGACATGGATCTGAACTGTCTCTAGGCTTTATTTATGTTGAGCGTTGACAGTAAGATGTTCGACACCTTTGAGCTAATTTGAGTTCAACTGACTTATACTCGGCAGAGTCTTTGCGCAAGATGATCGAAGCGGCCGAAGGCGCATTGGCGACACTCGCGGATCGTGACAAACTTGCCACTATTGTAGAGGATGGCGCAAGAGTATCAACCTCTGAACGTAGCTGATTCATGACTGTTGCTGTTTCGAAGCCCGCCGACGCTACGGTTGTGTGGGCCCTAGATTACCTTGTCTTGTATTCGTATTGTATTATTTCCTAGATGTAGCGAAGAATAGCATAAGTAGATCCCTCGGTGAGTGGCGTTTGGATAAATGGGCCCATGTGCAATCAGGAAAGGGTTTTCATGAATGGGACGCGCAGCGGAGGCAATAAACGGTTGGACATGGAAGCGCTGAGGCGGTCTCTAGTGCTGAGGCTGTCGTGTAACTGTCAATACATGTGCTGACCTTTTTTCCATCGGAACATGCTGACTAGAAACTGAAAGCGTACGACCACTGTAACAGCGTTCTAAAGGTTGCATTGCAGCCTCTACCATCGGAAAATAAATGTCCCTTCGCATCCTTCCCATGAATTGGTCATTGTCAGCAGTTTCCTCTCCGCCTGTGCGAATTCATGTCGTACGGATGAGCTGTCCTTATGCTCCCTAGAGTTACCGACTCGGAGACACTGAGACCTTTCCTGTTCAAGACAAGGTAAGTGCTCACTACCTACCTCTTGTGCTCTTACGATCCGAAATTTCCACCATGGATCTAGCCAGGCATATCTGGGCCCTATCCGTTCTGCCATACAGTACTCTCGCGATCTTCGGTCCCTCTCCACACATTCAGACGTACGGATGGAACTCTCCCCGGACGACTAACGACACCAGACAAGCCTCATTTCAATCGCTTTACGTCTCAACCAAAGCACTCCTTGGAGAAAGGATCAGCACTCTTGCCGTTTCCTTGAATTAATTTCTTTGCCCTTCGCCCTCAGGCTACCGATGACCTGGACGGCCGCCTCTTCTTACGTGCGTCTGGCAACGGACGACACATAAATACGGTGGTTCAACGTTCAACATCTGCACCTAGCCACTCACTAGCCACGCCCTTGTGCTGGATGGTTCTCTCCCATCTCTGCATATCTAAGCGATATGGAGTTAACCTTTTACTTGCTTCCCGATAACAGCGTTGATCTCGTGGACTTGGCGATGACGCAACAGGCACTGTTATCCTTATCTCCGGAACATAGCAAAGCGCCCACCAACTGTAGTCGCCGAAGCACACCGCGTTCTAAACCTTCCGCTCATGTCAGTCTTTACGTTCGTGATGAACGTGCCAACTTATAACCATATGACTGCATCACAGCTGTCCGGGAGAGATAGGTGTTCTCGGAATTCCGGTACACTGCATTCATTTCTGGTTTCCCCGGGATTGCGGGGGGTTACATAATGTCAGTAGGTGTGGAACCTCTCACCCATTCCCACTCACATGAAGTCTGTTTCTGGTTGTGCATCTACGTTCTTGGATGTTGCCCCGAACGGTACACGCCCAATAGGTATGTTCTGGCAACGCCCGTGGACGTATTTGAAGTACGTTTGACTCTGAGTCCAGTTACTTATATCATTGATATGTGATGGTACTTCGCGCGGTGTTCATTTCCGATGGGAACATTCACCTCTCAATAACCTCTGTGCATTCCCTTACGCCTTGTGGGCACCATTAGCGGCCGCCCATAAGGCAAGCAATGATTCCAGGACTTATTCATCATTATGTGGAAGCTTTAGTACACGGCGATTGACAGGCGTTTGAATGCACAACGGATCAACCATCGCACCAAGCTTGAAGCAGGCTTGAAGGTTTGAACTGTAACAAGGCACTGAGCATCCTAACCAGATATGTATGCCTCAACATAAAAAATATATTGTGGAGCTTGTTGCGCGAAGCCCTTCGCGTGATCATACATCATAGAGCATGGAACATAATAATTAAGATGCGAAGCGAGAAAGGAAAAGAGCTGAGGAAATCGAGACAATGCAATGATGAAGTTTGCGCATCGGCGTGCGGAATGCTCAAAACCAAGATGAGGAAGATGGTGGGAGAGAGATCTAAAGCACAGGAAACGTGAGGAGAAAGAAACACTTGATACATCGACGGACCGAAAAGGTGATGATGAAAAGAACAACGTCCAAGATGAATGCAAGAACCTCGCGAAGCTGACACAAGACAACGACCAACGTCCACCGCTCGAAGGAACGAGCGACCGCGTAACCCAACTAGTAAGCCTGCAACCCATTGTCGTTTCCAGAACGATGATTGACATTGTTGCCATGATAGAAGTCGTTGTTGGACCAATCATTCGGAAGCATGGGGGGGTGAGTGTGATGGGAACCCATCCCATTCGAGTCCCCATCAGGGAGCAACATCGGAGGGTGAAGATATGTGTTGAACAAGTCATCATCCTGCGGTAGCATGGGTGGGTGAAGGTAGTCCATCGGCGACTCCTCGGGCGGCAGCATCGGCGGATGGATGAACTGCGGTGAGTGATCCGGAGGAAGCATCGGAGGGTGGAACATTTGCGGCGAATCACCAGGAGGAAGCATGGGAGGGTGCCAGAACGCGCTGCTTGAGCCACGTAGGAACCCAAAGGATGCGTAGCTGTTGTAAGGGAAGTCGACTGATCGTTGGAAGGGAAGAGGGGAGCCCGACTGTGAGCTTCCGAATCCGTCCGTGAAGGAGCTATACGACGTCGCAGAAGACGGAGGCTCAGTGGCAGAGTCCGTGCTCATCCGGCGTCGCTTGCTCGACCTTGATTCCGTTCCGGTACTCTCACTATCCGAAGTATCACCGGAACCGAAATTCGGAAGTTGATCCGCACTCAGGTTCCCATAATTCTTCATGAGGTAGTCGGGATGGTAAGGCCCGGGGAAGGTGTTGTAGTTGATGGCGTGGTAGGATCCCTGAGAGTTGTAGGTGACGCTCTGATTGTTGTCAGGACCGAGAGCGCCCATCAACTCCGACTGGGAAGGTGGTTGGTACTCGTACTCTCCGTAAGAGATCTGGGTCGTGGAATCGGGTGCGAGAGTGGGTTCCGCGGAGGGGGAAGCCCGTCGGCTGGCTCCAGGGCTCGCAGACGGAGGAGTATCCGCAGGTCCACCAACGCGACGAGCATCGTGACGCGAACGCTTCCGAATCACATCTGATTTCATGGAAATCGGACGAGCAGAGCCATGCAGTTTGTAGCTAGAAATAAACATGTTAATAAATATCAACTCCACCACGTGTATGAGAGAGTAGACTTACTATAGCCCACAACTGATGAATCGAGAAAAAGATCGAGGAAGAAAAGAAGAACCGACGTCAGTGATCCACCACCAGGAAAATCTATCAGAGAAATGAACTCACGCATTGCATACAGTCTTCCCTTCATCGTCCTTCCTCCACAACGGCGTGGCCGTTGTGTGACAATTGTAGCATTGTGCTATTTTGGAGGATGAGGAAAGACTGGGACGACTCGTTCGATTAGAGGGCGCACCGATCACTTCCTGGGTGTCCTGGCGAGGTGTGGCCTGTGATCGACCTTCCCCGTGGTTGTTGCGCATGCCCTTGGGTCGAGGACGTTTATGCTGTTGAAACCAGTCAATACCAACACCAGGTATATGTGGAATGAAAAAGACGTACGAGTTTACAATAAAGGCCACAAGCGTTGCAGTTCAACTCGTCGTTCAAGCCCCGTCGCCACAATGGGGTATGGGTAGCACCGCAGTTGGAGCACTCGGCCTTGACACCGCCAGGCGCGGAGTTGTTATTCTTCAACTGGGCAGGGCTCGTAGCAGTGGCACTCGGGCCAGACGAACGTGTCACGGGAGTGGCTTGGGTCTTGATGGTAAGGGAAGGCCTCGCAGATGAGGACTGGGCGTTGTTCATTTGAACCTCCACCGAACCGGAGTTGGGTCCGACCTTGGAGGGGACAACAGTTTGAGGGACAGAATCCCTCAACAACTGTTGGGGAGTGAGAGGAAGGCCGAGTGGGTGGTTGTTGGCGGAAGTCATGATGGTGTCGTGGTCGTCATGTTTAATAATGTTACGAGATAGAAAAGCATTCGGGGTATCGGATGCATTACGCATCATAACGTCGTGTTGGTTCGAGGAGTTGCGAGGGGCATCGGTAGAACGAAGCTCGAGTGAGGACCAGGGACCAGGGCTGTCGCTGGACTCGACATGGTTAAGAAGTTCGTCGAGAGGGAGTTCGATGGTGGGTCGAGTGATGCTGAAGTCGGTGCTCGAATTGTGGTTAGGGTTGAAGCTAACGTCTTCGCCATAGTTCATGGAGTTCGTGAGGGTTGGTGATGGATACAGTAGAGCAGAGGGACCGAAGTCGTTGGAGAACAGAGAAGGGAACCGAAGAAGGGCGGGGGAAGAAATTTCGTTATCGTTAAAGGCGTCGCGCTTGGCGGAGGCTCGTCCACGAGGAGCGTCTTTGTCATTGTCCACGACCATAGCGTCCTTGTCGGTGTAATCGTCCTGGTTCGGAGCGCGCGTCGAAGGCCTCTGGCGTTTGCCAATGGTAGTGTCCTTGAACTCGGCGGACGGTTTGAGGTCAGGCTTCTTAACCGAAGTGGTGCTGAAGCCAGAGGGGTTGTCGACGCTGAAGGTGAATTGCATACGTTGGATACCTCCGGAAGCGTTTTGGCAAGCCTCCCGTTGACGCTCCTTTTCAACAGCGCGTTGTTGAATCAAATCGGTAGACTGGTTGCGTTTAAAACCAGGAGCCTCAAGCTCTTCGATACTCCTAGGCACGTAAAAGAAGATCGTTTACCGAAATTAATGAAAGGAGCTTCAGACGTAAGGATAAGGGCAAAGACGTACCTTCCCTTCTCTTTGTCCAGTTTGTCACCCATGTGCTTGGAGAGTTTCCTGAACTCTCGCTTAGACTTGGCATTGTCGGAGTCCACCATGAGGTTCTGAAGGTGCCAAAGCCTCCAGCTCAAGTTCTCGAGCCTCTGGCCCTGCTCAAGGAAGCTGGCGACCTTGGTGCAGACCTGGAGAGTGGATGAACGGCCGCAGCCGTCATGATACAGCAATAGAACGTACCTTCCATGTCTTGGTCAGGGCGTCAGCGTCACTAAGGTTACTGAAAGCAACGAAGGACTTGTTTCCCTGGGGGAATGAACAAGAACGATTAAAGAAAAAAGTCGCGTGAGTCTCATTCAAGTCGTGGACGGCAGAGGCCACCGACTTTGAACTTGAGATTTAGGATGGAGGGCATCGACTGGCGTTTGGACGTAAAGAAAAGTTGAGATCAGGGAGAACGGGTAAGGAAAAGCGAGGAGGAGCTGGTGGTTATAGGGCAAGAGGTGAGGAGAGGTCAGAAGAAACCGAATTCGTCGAGAGAACTGAGCCCCAATAAAGCCATCCAAGGCAGCGCTTCGCATGCGCACGTTGCCACTCCTACAATCGAAAATTTACTCTCGTTTCATTATTATTTTCATACTCCGACAAAAGCTGGGCTAAGGACGATCACAACTGGAGTAACAACTTTGTGGTCTTCAACTATAGCCGGGGCAGTAACCGATTGACCACAATACATTTCTTCTGACCAGCCTAATACATCCCCGATGCAGCCCTCAATACATCTCAAATATCATATTCCTCCGAACCTCCGCACCGGTATTCCGCAAGCGAACACCCATCTCCAAACTTGTACACAAGTGCCAAACCCTTCGCCCACCTCTTGTAGCCAGTTGGCACTGGGCCTTGTGCCCCTGCAGTGCCTCCTCCCCACGTGTTTATCTTCCCGACCTCTTCCAAAAGTCCGCTGACAAAACCTGGGTCCACGGAACGACGTCGGCGGAAGAATCCATTTATACAGGACGCCACCGTCCCCATCCCACCCGCTATTCCCGAACCGGTACAACTTTTCTGTTCTCTCTAGCCCCATCGGCTCAATTGTCACCGTCCACAGAAGACTGAGTCCAGCATGCTCAGCCCAAGTGATGTGCTGCGGTCCGTGGCACCGGAAGACCTTGGACAAACTGAGTCCGTCCATCACCACGACGTCCAGCAACGAGACATCCCAGGCTTCCGAAATGCAAGAGAACGATGGGGCCTGCCTCCAAGATGTGCCTGGTTTGACAGGCCCTTCGCATAAGTATGGAGACGATCTCCACTCCCTTGAAGTTTTATGGAATTGCTGTCCTGGGGCGAAGAGAGGTCAAAGCACCAGCGCCCTGAGTCCATCTCCACAATTCCTTTACGTACCGTTAGTCGTCCATCATTTCTCGATAGGCGCTCATGCACAGCAAAATGACTCGTACGCGAATTGCCCCCGGTCCGTTCGGGTCTCGGGGAGACGTCTCGAAAGTAATCTAATCTAGAAACCCCCATAAGCATGACATATCTCCATCATTCACATACCTGCGTGATCCTGAACTTCGATATCTCCCATTGTGCCGGGTAAAACTCCTATTATCAGAAAAAGAAGCTCGACGAGGGGAGGATCAGACACCGAGGTACTCACAGTCCAAAGGCGTCCTGAATCTTGTTTCATTAACTTCGATTTTAGTCACCTGGCTTTGCCACCTGTCGGCCTCGAGGCAGATTCCAGCACACTAAGCGAGACAGAGCGATTGCGCAATCGACCGTTGGGCGGCTTACCGCGGCTGTGAATAGCAGCGAGGCAGGGTGCAAGCGCCTCAGACTGTAGTTCCGGACATCAAAGAGGGAACTGCTGCAACAGCAGGCGAGCGCGGCTCGTTTTCCGAACAACTCCCTCGTCAGCACGAGCAGTCCATGCGTATCTGGAGAAACGACCTTTCAATCAGACCTCTGGGGAAACCCGAATTTGAAAGGAGAGTTAGAGCTCACTGGTGCGCGGAGGAAGACTCATTGTTCTCGCACTTGAACGCCACATGAAACTGGAGGGGAGGTTAACTGCGGCCAAGACGCAAACGTTGATGTCGTTGGCGCTGGGGTAATGCAGTAGGCAGGCGCATCAGGCGGAAAGGCTATCGGCTAGATTAGGTTGAGCCAACAGCACGTCGCTAGCGGGCAGTGGCAGCCCAACGATAACGTCCAGGTCAAAGTTCCATGGCGATCATCGCCGAATGTCCGGAGATCCCCATGTTGCTGACTGCCTCGCATAGTTCATCTGCGGCATCGAGATCAGAGAGGAAGCTCCGTCATGATCGCCACAACTCTCCGTATTCCGAGCAGTGGTGGCTGGGCTGAACCATAACCAAGAGGGATGGACGCCGTTCATCGATAAGCCACCTGGCGTCCCCATCGATGAAGGGGGAAGGTTGAATAAGGTAGTTTTGGTCACGTGCATGGGGGGGAGGATGATACACGCACCTCGGCGCGGACGCGTTGTTTGCACGAGTAGAGTCGAAGGGGAGGGAAGATCAGAGACGAGTCAAGTTTATCGTCATCGGTACCAAAGTGGAGAGCCCGTGATTCCGATATAGCAGGATTTGCGGAGAGGATAGGTAGGTACGCTCAATGAGCGCTCGCTCGGAGCTATGGGTTCCCTTTCCGTCAAGACTCGATCGCTTATTGAACACAGAATCAGAGAGCTTCGATTTCAGGTCCCGACAGCAAAGATAGGTTGGCTGAAGTGGGAAGGTCGTGCCCGAGAATCGAGGAACGTGGAACGACAGTAGCAGCCAGACGTCCTCGTTTAACAAGCACTATTCGCAGGATCCCGGGGCTAGTGTATCTGTCGAAGAGAGTTGATGGGATCATAACGCCCAGCTGGGGAATGATGGCTGGAATATCGGCATATCCAAATGGCGCATGTGATACTCTTGCCATTGGGTTTAACGGTGTTTGCACTACGGCGAACAAACGTTGTCCTGCGGAGCCTGGTGGACTACCGGAGCGCCATCACAGGACCAACACCTGAGATCCATGTGGTCCTTCTGCCGTTACATGAGTGGAAAGTGGAGTCTCCGAGTGCATCATCTGAGCGTACCAGGGAGTACGTTCTCGAAACGTGTGGTGTCCTATTGGGAATTGGAGGGTGTCTATCAGCTGCTTGACACAACATGCCAAGGTCTGTAGGCGCTTCTGACATGCGTAAGCTCCGTACGAAGCTCTTGGATGAGAAACGCCTTGGCTCCATATCGGCACATCACTGGAGGTATTCTCGGTATCAACAGAACAAGATTCCAGGATCCGAAACAGACAGCAGAAAGGATAGAGCAAGATAGAGGGGGAAACGCCATGAGGAAGTCGCGAGTAGTGGATAAGATGCATCTCGAGGACAGCAGCCTCTCAGCAGACAAGTTATTCGTGTGCATATGGAGAACGTGCGACGCAGTATCTCCCAGTGCCTGAGTTTCACTCTACATCCGGGCGCCAGTCAGAGAAGATAAGGAACATCTGACGGCTACATCTCGGGCAAGATGAGCGTCAGCGACAAAACAAGAATGATATGGAAAAGAAGCACGACACGACTTGTCACAAAGTGACAGTGTCACAACCACGATACAGCGCAAGTCGAGGACGGCATGGTCATTCCCAAAAGTAAAGTGTATGAAGAAGGGGACAAGGCATATCTGTACGGCTCTACAATGGCAACGAAATGCAGGAGAACCCGCACATCATTTTTCCGAGTCCCTCTTCCCCTCGTCCAGATCAGCGATCGCACTCCTCGCTTCCCCCTTCAATTCCATTGCGCGAAGATGTTCCACCTGTGGATTCTCATCCTTCAACTTCCTAAAATTCTCCTCCTCGTCCCACACAAAGGGACTTTTACTCGCGAACAGCAGATCCATCTCCTCCAGGGTTCTATTTGCAGTTTCAGGGTAGAAAGCCCACACCATCGGGATGGACAAGAAGTTGACAGCGCCAAATATATGCAGGGTATTCTTGAAGGGGGTCAATCAGTGGGGTGCCGCGGTAGAATTAGCGCATAAGTGCACACCTCTCCGATGGCAGAAAACATGACAGGGTTGAGCAACGTCAACCAACCATTCCCAATGCTCCACCCTACAACTCCCCAAGCATTCCCTTTCGCCCGAACCTCCAGGGGGAACGTCTCCGTGGGATAGACCCACCTATCATCGAAATCGGTTTCATGTGAGACGACACGTGAATGCAGGCGAAGCGAAACTCACGGGATAGTTAACCAAGTCGCCCCAAACACCGCCGTGTACAAAAACACGAAAAATGCCGCAGCCCCACCATACTGGGTGGCTTTATCGGGGTTATCCTTCAACAGCCTCGCAAAAGCACCTGCGAGAATAAGTGCGATACCCTGTCCAACAGCTCCCCACCAGAGCCCGACGCGTCTCCCCCATCGGTCAATAGTCAACACGGCGAAAAGTGTGGCGAACATATAAGTAATCTGGATTTAATTGAGAGGTGGGTGCGACACAAGTGGGTAATGAAGACGAACATCGTTTAAACCGGAAAGCCATTGGGATTTCCTGGCGCTGTAACCCGCCTCGGCGAAGATCGTAGGGGCGTAAACAGTAATTGCGGCGATGCCAACCCATCTGAAATAGTCAACAGGTTAAAAGATGGAATGAAGCCGGGCATTGACAGCGACCCACTCTTGTACGATCTGCAGCCAGATATTCAACTGCACCCTCCTCGCTATATGCAGGTTACCAGATCCTGCCAATTCGCCGCCGTCAGTTTCACCCATACTAGTAAGACACATGACGACAAACCTTTGCCCCAGAACATGGACCAGTAGGTATTCCTGTTCGAATGTTTCTTCTCCAGCGCAACGACTTCCACGATATCCTCAAACTCCGCATTAGCTCTTGCCTTCGAATCGTCCTCACTTCGATTGATCCCGGCACGTAGACGAGAGAGGATGAGCTTCGCCTCATCTGGCCTACCAGCTTTGATAAGCCAACGGGGAGACTCTGGCATGAACCAGAGGCAAAACTAGTAAAACGGTGAGGTTACATGAATCGAGACGAGACTATGGAAATGAGAGCCCACCATGAAAGCCAACACGGGGATTATTTGGAACGCAATCGGGAACTGAATGGATGTCCGTGGAGTCAGTCAAGTACACCACTGAGTTAAAAGAAGGGAGTACAAACCCTCCACCGAATCTGTAAAGATCCAAAGTCGAAGATCGTCCCACAGGGTGTGAATATGAAATCATACCTGAGATGTCCCATCTCCAATAAATCCGAGCCCGAATTCAAGCCAATACGCAACAACCACCCCGAATATATTGAGGGTAAATTCCATTGCTATGAATGCTCCTAATTTGCAAGTTCAAAACCATTTCTTCAGCATTTCTTCAGGCCACAGGGGAGGGACGAACCTCGTGAGGTGTGCGTTGAGACTTCGGCACTCCATACCGGCACAACCGCGTTCAAGTGCCCAGTGCCGATCCCATTAATAACTCGGGCGCACAACATCCTGCAAAAATGTGTTTCGTTCAACACCGAGAAGCTAACCATGTCAAAAGCTGGATACATACCATGCAATATTTTGCGCGGAGCATTGCAAGGCGGCACCAAAGAGAACCCAAAGACTTCCCTGTAAAAAATTTGCTCTAGTCAACCCAAGCGACTTGTATGGAATGATGGGCGCGCACCACAAACATAGTCCTGATTCGTCCGAGTCTATCACCAAGAACACCACCCATTAGACACCCAATCAAGGTTCCAAAATAGTATACTGGAGGAAGCGGATTTAGGCCGTCGGCTCCACCAAGGACCAGAAGCCCAGGTCGAGACTCACTGCTGACGATTCCCCCCTGACGGGTTGGTTCCGTGATGGTTGCGACGTAACCTTCCGAAGGCCCCTCGTACCTATAGGAGATCCAGTCAGAAACGAGAATCCAACGGAAACGGAAAAGAGTACATACGTAGAGTATCCAAGTTTCATAGTACGAACATAATCAGGAGAGGTATTCACCCCTCCCATCATCCCTTGATCATAACCAAAACTACATTCCATCAACAACCATCTTAACCGACAGAACAAGACGGGGAATACTCACAAGAAAATCGCCAACCCAGCAACTAGGTTGATAGTATAGTACAACCGTCGCCCAGATAACTGGCTGAGAGGAGTCATCGTTCACTGCACAACAGAATCTTGAGCGAACTACGACGCCCTCCCCTTATCTTTATATGCAAGCAAAAGCAAGTTCGTGGGGTCGCCACCGACCTTCGTCGGTCCGGAAGGAAGGATGTGGGGATGGTTCTTCGCCGAACATTGGCGAGTTTCGGCCATTCATCAATGACGAGGAAACGGAGACGAGGTGCTTCTTCCCATCGGTCGACGGAGGGCGGGTGCCCTGTGGAGAACAAGATAGATCCTTGAACTTGGGCGTCCCCGTCGGGTGAGGGGATAGGCGGGGGCTGAGTTCGGTGCCGCAGATAGCATAGATTATCCATAATTTTTCGGGTGGAGTTCATCACCACAGAACGGAGCCGTTCGTGAGGCCGTTCGTGAATCCAACATATGGATGTTGAGTAACGGATCTCGTGAGGGGGGTGGAGCGGACCGGGGGAACCGTCGGCACTTTGGAACTGCATGGGGAAAAACCACAAGTACTACGAGGTAGAAGGTGAACTTCAAGTAGAAGCGATTCCGACTCAGAGCAATGGTCGACATTCGATGTTGAGGCCAAGAGAAAACGTAGGAATTCAGGGAGACCCAAAACCCTCGCATCGACAACATCAAGGTTGAAAACTTGGTCGGGGAGTATTCGATTCTCGAGCGAAGCGTTTGTCGTGGTAATTACCAGGATATCTCGACAGACTCAATATCGTGCTGGAGGGTACGAAAACCGTAGAGCAAGGATCAAGAGCTTTGAAAAGCCAGAAGGGTAGACAGACAAAAAGTCGAACTTTTGTATTTGATCAAAGTCGACGTCGACGTCAACCGGTATCCTAGAACTCAAATCCCATCGTTATACGGGATCGATTTTGGAATTACGATGACAGGACACGACTACAAACACTATCTAGCAAGATACATCTGACCTCAGATCTGCAGATACAAAAACAAAAAACTTCTTCAACCGTCTTCTTTACTTGAACTAAGAACCACAAAACCCATCAGCAAAACGCACAACACAAAGCAAAAAGCGAAACAAAAAACACTCACAGCTTTTCCATCAGCCCACTTCTTCCCATCCACCTCTAAATCCCAAGCAAGCGCAGCCTCAAAGTACTTCTTATCCTCCTCATTCTCCAAATCCAACTTCTTATACGCATAACTCTCCCAATCCGGTGCAACATCCACAACAGGCTTGACCTCGAGTCCCCTCAAGATGAATACACCAGTGATGATGCTGTTATTGGCATCACCACAAACGCCGACGGAACCAAAGAGGTACTTGCGAGAAGCTTCAAGACGATTGAAGAAACCTCCGATTTGGTTGGATGACATGAAGACTTGGGTGAGTTCTTCATTGTATTTGAAGTCTGTTCGCCAAACGGAGAAGCCTTCCTTATCGAAGCTAAGATAGATGATTGTTAGGTGATTGGATGAGGGTTGGGAAAGAAAGAATGGGAGTACGTACTTCTTGTAGAACCACTCGAGTGCACCTCCCGCACCACGAGTATCCAAGTTAGAATACGCCCTCTTCCAGTCCTCAAGGTTGAAGGAAGATTTGGGGAGCGAATCCAAGGGGTTCTTAGGTTTAGGCTCCTCCTTAGGAACAAGGTCATCCTCCTCTTCATCCTCCTCCTCAACCTTCGGCTTGGGCTTCTCGGCCTTGGGAGCGGGAGGTGCAGCCGGCTTCGTCTCCTTCTTCTCTTTGGGAGGGGGGACGTACGCCAAAGCCTTCTCGATATACTCAGTCGGGCCGAAGATGTCCTTCAATTTGGGTTGGTTGACGACGGTTTCAAAGTGTCGGATAATGTTGGGGAATTGGGCGCGGAGGGGAGTGTCGATTGTGACGGTGAGAGCACGTTGAATGACGGAGGCGACGGTAATATCGGCGAGTGAGATGCGGTGGTTGACGAGGAAGGTGCGGGTGGCGAGGTGTTGTTCGAGGACCTTGAGGGAACGCAATTGGCGTTCGGCCAAGGTGGTGTGGATCTGGGAAAAGCGATTCAGGTTCAGGTTCATGAGGAAAGGAAGGAACGGGGTGACATACGGGCTTGTTGTAAGGAGTGATGACACCTTTGACGAGCTGGAAGATGAAGACGGTGTGGGCATTGATCTCGGAGTCGGCAAAGGAGACCCATTGGTCGTTAAGGGCGGCCTCCTTGGCATCCGAACCGAGGAGCCCAGAGTTGGGAGCTAAGCCAGCAACTAAAAACGGGGTCAATAAATCGTACTTCATCTTCACGACCCAGAAAATGGTGGTCATCAGTGGATATCAGATCTTTAAACATCCTCGACATAATCGTTAAGACAGGGATAACTGAAAGATAATATATTCTCGTCCTGTATCCAGCCCCACCAAAATCCAAGCGAGTCAAATCGATTGGATGATCAAGGACTCACTATAACGAGAGATGGCAGAAGCCTCGAACAACTTGAAACCATCCTTGGTCTCCAACGAAGGGATCTTGCCAAGGGGGAATTTGGACAAGAACTCTGGCTTCTTGTTATCCTCGAAGTGGACGTAGGATTCTGGGAGATCGACGGAGACTCCAGCATAGGCAGCAACGGCACGAACCTGTTCAAAAGCGATAACGGACGATCAGATGAGACGATCCTCGAGCAGGAGAAAGAGAAACGCACCCGCTTGCCCCTGTCTTGCACTGGTGTTGTGTAGAGAGTGCCGATGGAGGACATTTTGATGATGGAGGATGGGGAGATGGGATGAAAATTTGAGTTTTTGAAAGCTGAAAAGGCGAGTCACTGATTTGGGCGAAGGGCCAGATTATCGATGAAGTCACAGTAACAGTAACACGTGATACGTCACAGCCTTCGTCACAATCGCGAGGGCAAGTTACCAAGTTCCCTGGGCGCGTCGGTACGATGGGAGTTGCCATAAAGGCGGGGAGAACGCCGCGAAGTAGGCCGCGGTAGGCATCACTAGCATCCCAGTCTTGGAGTTCCAGGGATTGAGGTTCATGATCCATGCGGGCGAGAGGTCCAGAGAGCCAACCGGAGTGGATATTTCTTCTGTCAGATAGTTGAAAGGAGGGCGCGCCAAGAGTGCACGTATCAACGGCATGTTTGTTGAAAATAGTTTTGCATCCACTCCAGATCGTACATGGACACAAGAAACAGCAGAGAAATTTGACGTGAGAGGTAAGCAGAGAACTTGACCTCGCAATTGGTCAAGATATTCAAATCTTCCATAAGGTTGCAAGCCGTGTGGAGGAATAGTTGTTTGCAATTGCCTGCCCGCGATCCTCATTTGCCGTGATTCATCGCCCTTCGAGGTCGGATGGGTAACCCGTGTCGATTGTGTACGGGGGGGCCGGTCATCATTCCTCGCAATACACAGGGGGTAGTATTGTGTGTCGCCCAGAAGCTATGTGATCCAGCTCAACGGGTGGGCGTTACACCGAAGAGGAGAAATGTGATCGCGATGTATCATCCCAAGCGAAAGCTGGCATAGAGTCCACGATGGACCGTCCAACGGACTTGAACTCTCACTTGGAAGCCTCGGTAAAGTCGGCAATACACCTCAACCACGATACCCGGTTCGTAAACCATGCCCTTCCTCAGCCCTCCTCCTCCTTCCCTCGTCTTGATTCGAACCTACATTCACTGCGTTCCACGACAGATTACGACTTTGGGTAATGTGCCAACAATGTGCAGATTACACCCAGATTACACACCCATTTCGCCCAAATTACAACTTTTGGGCAATGTCAGGGGAATGATAACATTTCGATGACATTACGACCGTATTTCACCCAGGTTTCACACACGTTTCGGTGCTGGCATAATCTGGCATTATAATATCTTTTTGCTTCATTTCTGATCCGCTGCTACAGCGCTCCAGCAGGAACCATTGAGCAATATGTTTATTCTCCAGTAATACTAGTACATTTTCTACGTAGCAGACACACTAAACTGACCACACACGACCACTGCAACACACCTCGCAAGCATTTGAGGGCCTGAGGTAGCCGTGGGGAGTGAGAGCCGACGAACATATGGCGGGCGTCTCCTGCGAATGCTCGGGTGCCTGTCAGCGTGTTACTACCTCCCACACAGAATACTGGAAGCTCACCTGCACTTGAGTTGGAAGCCTCCCAAGTCTGGGCTCAGGTGTCAGTACGAGCGGAAGACAACATGATCACATCGGACTGACCATTGATACGAAGACCCTCGGTTCCAGGGCCTACAATGATAGGTGGCTAGGTGGAGGGGCATGAGGATCGTCCTTGTCAGAGGACGGAACTGTCAGCTAATTTAGAACCAACGACTTACCGAACTGGTAGCCGAGTGTATGCTCGAAAAGCCAATCCCTATCGCACAAATCCAGCCAATCCCTGGTGGACACATTATCCAATCACTGCAGAATCTGGATAGATCGAGAGGGCAGAATGTATCGGGCGCGTCAGTGTTGGGGGAAGAATGGAGTGTGAATATACATACCTTACGAAACTACAGACCTCCAGTCTTGCAAAGCCGGCTTGATTCATTTGTGGACACTGCCCGTCGATGACCTCTACGATATCATCGTAACTCTGTGAGCAACAAGGAGAACAACAGGGAGGCGACAGGGATTGAAGACATGGAGGAGGAGGACAAGTGTTTGAAACTCCGCGTGCTGATTGCGGACTTAGAGTTTTCGAATCTGCTGGGTGTAATCCAGTCGAAATGTGCTCGTAATCTGTGGATTATCCTCACATTACCCAAAAGGCATAATCTCGTCGAAATCTGGATGTAATTTCATTGTAATCTACAGATTCCCCACACATTAACAACCGGCGTAATCTGGCGTGGAACGCAGTGATTGGGTATTATGGCCGTCGGACATGATGCTTGCCTCCAAAACAAGCTGGATATGGAGAATGCACGGGTGAAATCGACTGCGAAGGTCGACATCGTGAGGGATCTACTACATAGTGAGTTACCTTGACTGGGAAGGTTCTATGAAGACCTGACGCCGTGGCGATGAGATGGTCGCAGTGAATGGGAGACCCACCAACGGGTTGTCGGGATCCTATCCCAAGATCCAGTGTTCGACAAATCTCAACGGTGGGTGACTACCCCGAAGTCAATCTGGGTCCCCCAACTCTCATACCACCCCAAGGCTATTCATGACACGGAGCGAACGTTACAAACGAGCTCTTGCAATGACGACCCGCGTCTACGAGCTAGCAGAGATCCATAATTGGTCCCACAAAGAATCAGCACTAGCCATCAACCTTCTCGACGAACAACTCCCAATGTTCCTTCACGCCATAGGTCCGTCTCATTCTCTCTCCCCTCTCCTAAACTAACCCAGAACCCAAAGCCTTCGAGCCCGTATTCACCTCCCAAGCCTCTCCCTCCCTGTTCTCCAAATACGCCTCACTCATCGCCCACCGAGGCATAGTAGGCTGTTACCTCCAAACCGAACTGGCACACGGCACCAACGTCTCCTCCCTCGAAACCACCGCAACTTTCATCCAAGAAACACAAGAATTTGAGATCCATTCACCTACATTGACTAGTAGCAAATGGTGGATTGGGGCTTTGGGAAAGACGGCTACGCATGGGATCGTACAGGCCAAGTTGATTTTGGAGGATGGGAAGGATGTAGGGCCGCATTTGTTTTTGGTTCAGTTGAGGTGTTTGAGTGAGTGATGTTGCATTCACTTCGAAATTCAACTCTGATTGTATTACAGACGATCATCGTGTTCTTCCCGGTATCGAGGTCGGGGATATAGGTCAGCTCTTTCTCTCCTTGTGCTTTCTTGGTACCTTGACTTCGATTACAGGACCCAAGGCAATGGGTGGCTTCGCTCCGACTGATAATGGGTTTGCTCGATTCGACCGCGTGAGGATCCCGGCAGAGAACATGCTCTCAAAGTTCGCACAAGTCACTCCAGAGGGAAAGTACGTGCAACCTCCACATGCGAAGATTAGTTACGGTGGAGTCAGTCTCCCTTCCATCTTGTTAGCATATTTGCTTACTATAGCCCACACATCATGTACCAGATGTTATACATCCGATCTAGGTACCCCACCCTGCCTACCTTGGCCCATCTCTCTCTGACATCCCTCGTGTTAGCATGGTAACTAGCGGAGGTTGGCTAATGGCGAAAGGTCCGTCTTTCCAACCTTCCTTCGCCCATGTCTCTTCCTGACCTTCTATCTCACCCAGCCGCGACGATATCAATCCGCTATTGTACCGTCCGCCGTCAAGGCACTAAAGGCCTCGATGGGCTCGAACAACAAGTAATCTCATACCCATCGACGTATTACCGTCTCCTACCCATTTTGTCACGTGCATACGTATTCATCAGCCTAGGAAGGAAGTTGGTTCGTACCCACCTCCCTCCCCTTACTTCCTCGTTGACATTTGCTGCTTTCCTCTAACGTCGAAATGAAAGACAGCAGCATTTGACACAATGTCTCAACGTCTAGCGAAAGGTGACGCGTCGTTATTAGCAGAGACGCATGCCATGACCAGTGGTTTGAAAGTACTCGTCACTACAACTGGGATACAAGATCTTGAGACTGCGAGGAGGGCTATGGGTGGACATGGATACAGTGCGTTTGCTGGTCTTGGAAGGTTATATGCGGACTATTTGCCTAGTGCTACGTACGTCCGTTCTTCCTCGACCATTCTAGATTCTCTTCCTTATGTGTTTTTTTGTTGGTATGCTGGCTTCGTCATGGATAGCTATGAAGGCGATAATTATGCATTGGACCAACAAATTGTCAGATCCGCGCTCAAAGCTTACTCCAATCTGGGAACTTCACTCGACTACTCAAGTCTCTCCCCAACTTCTTCCTACCTTCGTCTCCTTTCACCGAACTCGTCCCCACCATCTCCTTCACTATCGTCGTGGAACAAACCCGACACATCGATCATCCTGCTGGAATGGCGTGCGGCTTTTATGGTTCGCGAACGTGCACTGTGCAAGGGAGAGGGGGATGCTAGTTTGGACCAAAGGGTTTCGAGAGCTGTTAGTGAGGCGTTCGTTGCTTCTTCTGTTGGGGAGATGATTGGAGGTTTAGAGTTGGAGGAGAGGGAGAGGAGGGTTGTGGGTGATTTGTTCAGATTGGTACGTCCCTTTATTATTATTATCAATGTCTGTATGAAATGATGAGTGGTGGGGTTTTAGTATTTGTTGACGACGGTCGAGAGTGCCTTGGTCGATTTGTTCTCGTTTGGGCTTTTCAGATCTGGGGAGGTGGGTGGGAGGGACTCGACGAGGGAGTTGAGGATGGAGATTAAGAGGTTGTGTGAGGGGTTGTTGCCGGAGGCTATTGGGTTGACTGATGCGTTTGGGTTTACGGATTGGGAACTTGATAGGTTAGTCGAAGGTCGCTTGCGTGTTGGTTTGCTGATACTGATAGTTGGTTTTGATTTCAGTGCGTTGGGCGTGCGAGATGGGATGGTATATCAGAGGCTTTGGGATGCAGCTCAGAAGGAACCGTTGAATGAGAGGGAAATCCCTGATGGTTACGAGGTGTGTGACATGTTTTGT
This sequence comes from Jaapia argillacea MUCL 33604, assembly GCA_000697665.1. Lineage (NCBI taxonomy): Eukaryota > Fungi > Basidiomycota > Agaricomycetes > Jaapiales > Jaapiaceae > Jaapia > Jaapia argillacea. The sequence continues at coordinate 338,542 of KL197723.1, forward strand.
GAGAGTTCTTGATTAGGCTTATGCGCTTTGATTAGGAGTATATCAAGCCAATGTTGGAACGAGGTCAACGGCTGGCTGGGAGGGAAAGATCAAAACTCTGATTGCTCGTAAAGAAAGCTTATCTTGGATCCGTATCTGTCTGGTGTATAGTAGTCGTACAGGGATGAATCGTCCACTTGTTCATGTAAGGGGTCTAATTCCTAAAGTCTCCCATTCCAAGTGTAGATCGGTAACATCAAAGCCAACTTCAATCGTCCTCGTCCTCGTCTTCATCGTCCCCACCTTGAGACTCCTCATCCTCATCCTCTTCCTCCGATGATTCGATGACCTTCTTCGCCTTTTTCGTCGGCTTTGGCTCTTCTTTAGGCTTGCCCTTCTCCACTTTCTTAGCTGGACTGTCCTTCGCTGGCCGCCCACTATCGTTTCCTTTCCCTTTACTACTACTCGAGGTTGGTTTCTTCTTCTTGAAAGCTTTGGGTTCGTCATCGTCATCATCGTCCTCGTCTGAATATCCGGGTATGGGAGCAACTTTTGTGTAATCGATTCGGATGCCGCGAGTTCTGCGACCGCCTTGGATGATATTGCTCGTATCTAGTTCTTCGAGGTCATCTGTAACCCATCATATCCATATCAGTGGGGGAAGAAACGATGGGTGTATTGATCAGAGAGGACGGACCGTTTTGGATCCCGTCGTTTGAACTATCGTCGCTGACTTCTTCCTCGTCGCGCTTGGCTCTATGCAAGAACCGACATCATCATCTGCGAAGCAGAGGTGTGGGGTGCTGTTCTCACTTCTTTGAGCGACCCTTTTTGGAGGATTCTGCTTCTTCTGCTCTGCGTTTGCCTCTGGATGACATTTTGTTTGGGGTTTCTTTGTGGAGTGCGGTGGTGGAGAACAAGTGGAGAAGAAGAATGTCGCCACAGGCCCGACTGCCCTTACAAGTGACATTTTGGGAAGCTCCGGCGAAGGATTGACGGATCAGTCTTCCACGTGGCTTGCTTCCGATACCAGCGCGTCGCCGTGACATCTGGGATTTTGTCGCGATGCAACTACCGAACATTGAAACCCGCTACCACGCCTCTCTCTCGCGACCCAAGTTCCAGCACATTCTGTATGTTGCCCGTTCCTTGTTTCCCCACAAGGGGCCTCGTTTTTCACTTCAGAAGAAAGTTATCTCATCACGCCTATCAAATAGGAAACATCCCTGACATGCATGATTCGTCGTATACCGAACTTTCCGAGGATATCGCTGTTCGCACGCGGGAGGTTGAAAAGCTGCGAACTCTCTTGGACGATGCAGAAGCCGCTCTTAAGGAGAAGCGAATAGAAAGAGCTTCGTATGCTCCCGTGAACCACATACCAGTTGACGTCCTCAAGATGATCCTGGAAGCCGGTCACATCGAGGCACATCCCTCCTCCGAAGAGGACTGGAGCTTCACGTTCAGGAATACGTTCTCCTTGGTATCAAGTCGGTTCCGAATGGCGGCTGTACAGACTCCCTTCGTTTGGTCCAACATTTACCTCCATTTCGGTGCTAGAGACCAGGGAGAATGCACGCGGACCCCGATGGAATATCTTCTCATATGCATAAGACGATCTTGCGACTACCCGCTGCAAGTCTTCTTCGAAATTTGGTGTCGCCGCTGGGACTGCCAGTGTCACTTTATCCCAATCGTCATGTCTCTTCGCCAAGAATTTCGCAGATCCAGGACATTCCGCGTGGTGGTACATGGTGAGGGAACTGTTGGTAATTTGCGGGATATGACCGGCTCATTGCTTGACGAGCTGTATCTGGACTGTGACGAGTACAAGCCCCCTTCCGATGGAACTCGTCCCTTTGCCCTCAGAGCTCCGCGTGTCTCTCGTCTGAAGGTGTTCCCGGATTTACCATCCCGGTCGAGCATACCTGGACCACCGACCCTCCAAGACATGACATCATTGATCCTAACGGAATCGTCGGAGGTGATTTGCTACCGCCGAATCCATCAAAACTTGCGTATAACGGGGTCACTGTCTGCCCTTGACCTCGCCTATAGTTGCGTGGTTCGCGAAATCTTCGCCTCCAACCAGACTATTTCTTTGCCATCCCTCCGGTCCCTCAAAATCGAGGGTGATGGAAATGTTTTCATACATCTCATCGATGCTCCATCACTTGCTACGCTCTACGTCACACATCCCTCCGTCCCCCTCGCACAAATCGTTGACCGCATTGGGGAGGCAGGCAATTTCCCAGCACTGCGATCGTTCCATGTTTCGGAATGCGATGGGTCGTCCGAGATACTTGATCCCGGGCGGTTTATGCAGTCCACTCCCCTGTTGGAACGCCTGGACCTGTCTTGGTATGACACGTATCCACCACCATTTGCCAATAGTCTCCTCCAAAACCTCCTGGGGCCCCTGCGGCACGGAAACGGATCGGTACCGTGGCCCAAACTCCGATGTTTGACTCTCCCCGAGTCATTCACTGGATTAGAGGACTTTCTCGTGTCTCGTGCTGAAGCTGGGAACCCTCTAATCGAGCTGCGACTTCAAAACGCCATGTTTGTAGGAGATGGTAGTGGCAAGGACATGGTTGAATGGGTGCAACGGTTGAGGGCACCCCGCAGCTCACGCTCACCCAAGGCCGTTGTTTACGATTACAACTTTTCACACAAGTCGAAGTGAACATCGTGTGTGATCTCCCACATGTCTCTTTTCTTCAGATAAAAACCGAGATCTCATTTTGTTGATCATGCACTGAAGAAGGTGCCGTGAGCAAGGACACCATTAGAAATTTCGGGATATCGACTTGGACCGGTTTGGGTCGAAGTTACAGCTGAGGCTGAGGCTGCTAAGCTTCATGATCAATAGAATCAGTAACCATGCTAGTCGGGAACGAGGAGGCTGCAAATGTGATGGGACGCGTCAGACACGTGCCGTCACATGCGTCACAGTGCGTAATTATTTCAAAATTTGGGCAGGTGCTATCGGTACAACCCTCCAACCATACCACATCATCATCACCTCCCATCGAACCCGTGAGGTCTCCACTTTTCAGTCGACCTCGGGTTTTAACCTGTCATTTTGAATTCTATGTCATCTCTGAATTTGAATAGAACAAGGATTACTTAGGATCGGAAGGGGCTTCAGACATACGGGCCCCCGAAGGTATCCACTGGCAGTCCATTCGCTGCGATTCCTCAGAGTCACTCGAAATCTCACAGGTAAGATCTCTTTCTGAGTGCTTGGTGTTTATCTTACCAATTTTATTCTCTAAGAGAACGTGACTCCACAAGATAGTGTAGCCTAGCTGCACGCACGAACCATGGAGACTACCGGTCGGGATCAGGATGCTTTGAAGTCCCTCCTTCGCCGCCAGCTATATGCAAAACTTTGTGAAGAGGTCGTTGTCCGGGAGTGTGAAGTTGAGAAGCTTCGAGCCCTCCTTCGCGATGCAGAAGCTATCCTGAACACGAGGCACGTCGAAAGAGCCCCCCACGCACCCGTTTACCGCTTGCCTGTCGAAGTCCTTTCAAGGATTCTTGAAGCTGGTTGCGCCAAATTATGTTCAGATCGCGATGAAGATTGGACGCTCGATTTCAGGAGCTCGTTCTCCATGGTTTCCCGCCGATTTCGAGACGTTTGCTACCAAACAAGCATCGTTTGGTCCAGCATATACCTTCATTTCGGTACCCGAAGTCACGGAAGAGGAACCCCATCTTTAGCTCCGTACCTTCGCAATTTGCTGGCAAGGTCTGGCAATCGTGTATTACGAATCGTACTTCGGAGCTCGTGTCGATGCCAACAGTGCATTACAGAGATGGAGATTACTGGTAGCGCCCTTTCCGGTGTGACCCAAAGACTACGGAGTCTGCGTGTTATGGTCCACGATCGGGGGTCGTCCAAAATCCTTGCAGGTTTCGGGGGAATGGCGGGCCCGATGCTTGAAAGGTTGCGCATCGAAATCTCGGAGGAGTGTGGTTTACGCGATCTTGAGCTTGCCCCAATCTTCTCTGGCGGAGTCCCCCGCCTTGCCAAAGTCAAGATAACCCCAAATCTACTAGATCGCTCCTCAATCAAGTTCGCACTACCTATCCTTCAAGGCATCGACAAACTGGTCATACTCGAATTCCTAGGATTATTTTACTCCGTCTACTGCTCACAACTGGGGATGTTGACTTCGTTGACTCGTCTCGACCTGACCCATTGCTCTATCTTCCCCGACACCATGCCTTGGTGCCATGTTTCCCTCCCATCGCTTCGGTCAATGAGCGTCGGTAGAGCGGGCGATATCGCCGTCTATCTAATTGCGGCTCCTTCGCTCACAAGTTTCTTTGTGAATCACCCGGAAGCTCCACTCAAAAAAATTATCTACCGCATTGTTGAGGCCAACCGATTTCCGGCCCTACAATTCCTTGAAGTCCTTCATCATCAATGGTTGTCAGAAGAATCGGAGCTTTGCCTTCAGTTCGTTCAATCCACCCCCCTTCTGGAGGGCATGACGCTGTGCGGATCTCAAGACTCATCACTGGTGAAGGACATCTTCCAGACCCTTCAGGTCTCGTCCGACTTATGGCCTAAACTCTGGCTATTAAGGATCTCTGGATTTTTCCATGGCCTCGAACACTTCATTACTTCCCGCGCTGAACTCGGAAGCCCTATTCTGGATCTCCGCACGATCTGCGGGGGGTACTTCAGGGGTGTTAACACTACGGAGATGGTGGAATGGGTGATAGAGGTAAGTTTGCTTGTGTTTACCTGCTCCGGGAGAGTTATTCATCTCTCATTTGTAAAGCACCGTCGCCGTCGGTCGGAGCCGTCGTATCACTTGGAATGATCAGTCCAAGGCTAGGGGTTGCAGTTGGGTGAATTGGGCCTGGCTAATAGCTCTATTTTATTGGAATTTGACAGATCTTTATATTTGGTGTGTACTACGCTCGAACCTTAGGAAGACTTTTGCTGTTAGGTTATTGGGGGTCCAGCGAGGCTACCTGTACTATTCGTGGGCACCCGTCCAGCTTCAAGATTCCATCCCACCAGAATTCAACTCCCATCTCTAGCGTGTGACTACATTCAAGTAACCACAATGCATGACTATCCATCGAGTCTTAGCCCGCGGTGTCGACGAATATTTTTCCTTTTCTTGTCAGTTTTATTGAAGTGCCAACCTTTTGGTCCAAAGGAATGGCTTTCCCGGGAAACAAAGTTGATCATAACGGTAGGTACATGAGTGCATGCATAGGTAGCGCAGGTCCAGTTCGCGTCGCAAATAAGGTAGCCAGACAGTGTCATTCATTCGTGTGCCTCCAGGCGAGCGAGTAGCGGGAATAGACTACTGGGTGTGTATTGACGATTCTGGACTCCTACGAAAATAGAAGTCGAAGAGGTTCCTTAAGCATCAGGTGTGGACTCCAAGACTACCTGTAGTAGTGTTGGTTACTTGCTCGGTGCTCCAGAGCTAAGGTCGACTATGGTCGTAACCGAAGTTGCCGACACTTGGAAATGAGAGCATCGTCGAAGACCGGCGGAGGTCAGCTCTTCCATGAGCATAAGGAATCATTGTCGTTCGGGATGAACGGTCGGACGATGACTGGACGGCACAAACGTCAGATTTCCAGCGACGGATAAGTAGGACTTGTTCTCACCTTCGACAGAGTCTGGGATAGTCACATCATACAGATCCATAAGGTTCCGAAGAGCGTCGAGCTCAGACTCTCTCCCGCGTTGGCCTCCACCGCCCGAAGGAGTATCAACCCAATATTTCAAAATTGTAATGGCGTTGGCACGAGCCAGGGCTTCAACCAAACCTCCCGTGACCAACGACCTGTCCTTCTCAGCGATAGTAGCCAACTTCGAACACCATGCATCGACTGCAAAAGGTGTATAAGGGAATTCTGCACCGTGAACAGCGATTGAAGATTTTAAGAACCGTTCGAGGTCCTGTAACATCTCTTGTAATCGTATTCGGATGTAACGGTGATTATCGTTTTGAAAATCTACCACCGTTCCTGATTGGGAACGGACGGGACCAGGGATGGTTTGCATTGATTCTCTTTTGCCGGTTACGAGGCTTAGAACCATGTCGCAGGCGCGGATAAAGTCCATCTTGTCTTTACTCCTGTCACTCCAGACTGTCCTCGCGTAAGAGATGATCTTGTCGATACCTTCGTAGGCGTGATTGATCAACACGACGATCAAGCAGCCGTCAGAAACGGTGGTACTTACCGCTGATAGTATATGATGCTTGGAAGCCGTCGTGGAAATAGAAGCCTTCGTTGTACAGATGCCATAGGATGGTAAACGCCCTCTGCCTAATATCCGAAGGTCGGTCCAGAAAGTCAACCAAGGTGTCGTTATGCCGCTGAACAAGAGTCCAGTCAGAATGGATGCTGTTGTCGAATGTCAGCGGTATAAGGTTCTTGAGAACGACGAGATGTAAACTGTCGCGATATGGAGGGGAAAGATTGACTTGAGGGGAGTTGTTGATATTTTGAAGAACGTCAAGCAAGATGTGCGATAAGACGACGATCTCCTTCCTCCCACGAATGGGATTCCGACTCCCGCTGAGCGTGGTGCCCTCGAAAACGTTGGGTGTCCTCCGCAAGACTATCTTGTCCACGCATTGAACAGCAGCGTCGGCGTCCATGTTATTGATGCATTGCCTGATCACCTTTTCAAGGAAAGCAGCATCGAGGTCGACGAACGTCGCATCCGCCCAAACCAAGACACGACGATCCAAGTCGGACTGATCACGAAAAATGACAGCTTTCTCTCTATCCCTCCAATTCCTATCCCTCCTATCCCGATCAGATTTGAACAAAAGGGCATCCAACGCCCGCTTGCACCGAACATGCCACAGATACCATTTCCGTTCCGCCTTTGGGGATAGGGCACTGACTACCCTCGAAACCTTCAAACTCAGTTGACTTGATGCCCAGAGCCACCATAGGTGAGATTTGTTGATGATGACTGTAGCTGAGACGAAGAATGTCCATGCTTGAGGTGATTTGTACGGACATCTTCTCCAGATGATGGGAAGGATTGTGGTTATGGCTGAAAAGCCTATCGCTATTGCTACAACGGCGGTGATGACGCCCGCAACGAGATGGTGGAGGGTCCAAAGAAGCTCGATGAGTCCGATGAGGAAGAAGATGAGGGCTGCTTGGAGAAGGAGGGGAAGGAGTGCCATGAGTCCGAAAACGCGCCAACTTTCTAGTCCTTCGTAGCGGTATTGTCGGAGACGGACGCTCTCTCGAGGTGATTCTGAATTGAAGAACCAGTCCATGTACTCGCGGAGCCATTGTTTGACCAGGATGGCGATGGAGGCGGAGGAAAGACTGCATACGAGAGCGAGGAACCAGAGGATGTTGATTCGGACGGCAGGCGGTGAGGCTTGAAATGGTGGGATGGTTGGTAGGGACAAAGGGGTCGTAGAATTGACAAAAGCTGGAGAGATGGTGAAGTTGCTGAGTTGGAGAGATATTTGTGCGAGGAGAAGGTTGGAGGTTTGCATCTCGTCTTGTTGCAGCATTTGGTAAGACTGGATGTTGAAAGCCGTCAACACACCCGAAAACAGACCCGCCTATTTTATGGAGTTAAGGATGGGATTCGGGATGGAAAGGAGAAGAACGCACAAACACGAGAAGCGTGTCGATGTCTTCTTTCCATCCTTGGACCATGTTCTCGTCGTATCTTCTGATAGCATTGATGCAATTTGTCCAACCATCGTCCGCAGGAGGATCCGAATTTTCATCTTCTCCCTCTCCTTCGACTTTTGTCCGAGCAGTAGCGGCAGTCGCGGCCTGGTGAAAGTTAGCCTATAAGTGATTCGTGAAGCAACGCTACCCACTCGATATCGGCCGTGGCGAGTGGATGAACGTCTCGGATCTGGGAAGTTCAACTCCTCGAGAGCCTAAGATATGGTTGAGCAAATACTATGAACTGTACGAAGAGAGAACGGTGAACTTGCCGTTTGGGGCCGGTCAATGCTGTCGGGTGTGCTTGTTCTCATTGGCGTCATCTCGACAGGTCAAAGCTACTTGAACCAGGAGGACTGAGTACACGAGGACTGAGCACTAGGCAGGCATTTGCTGGCGACAACTGGCTGATCGCAGTCGTTCAGAAATGGAATCGAGATGCATGGCGGTGCAATATTTGTCGTTGCCTTCAGCGAAACAAGCGAACTTCGGACAGCGGGGCCAATGTCTCGGACACGGTGCGTTCGGTACGCAGCCGCCGCGCGAGTTTGGTGTCGACCTCACTGTTCTCCTTCACTTTCGCTGTCCTCATATCTCAAGAAGCTGTCTTTTCTCAGCTGTATCGTACCACACCTATCGGGCATTGAGTTCTATGTCCGATATCCCCCTCCATAAACTCGGGAGAAGCAACAAGTCTAAAGCTGGTTATAGTCTCATCAACGACGAACCTTCTACTGCCAACGGTGATACCACACGTAGAGAAGATACCCAGATGTCAGGAAGTATGTGGGCACCAAGTTCAAAGAGAGCGAGTAGGAAGGGCAAGGGGAAGGACAAGTACACGGATGACCCAGAGGAGGAGGAAACTTTGTTGGGCGAGGAGACCAGGGAGGCTGAATCATTGAATCTCGGGTTAGAGGAGGATAGAGCGACCCAGAAATCATCGCAGGTGTGTTTCGATATCGTTGATACTGTCCATATTGCCACAACTTGGGAATGTTAGCGACAAGCGTCACTACTTCGGAAGACGCTTGGTTCAGGGAAGGACAAGTCAAGAACAGTTCCTCTACGACCACCAGGTGGGTGATGGGCTTCATGTTCTTTACCTCCACTTAATGTCGCTTTAGAGAAAATCCAAAGCCGATTCCCTCCAAACATTGTACAAAATCAGAAGTACAATGCCTTCACTTTCCTCCCAATCGTCTTCTACGAACAATTCAAGTTCTTCTTCAACCTCTATTTCCTCCTCGTCGCTCTATCCCAATTCATCCCTGCTCTTAAGATCGGTCTGTCCTTCTCTTATCTACATTGATATTATCACATCTCCATTCTCACTGGGACATCCAGGCTTCATCGTAACATACGTCGCTCCCCTCGCATTCGTTCTCGCCGTAACGATGGGAAAAGAAGCTTACGACGACTACAAACGTTATCTCCGCGACAAAGAAGCAAACTCCACAAAGTACCTCGTCCTAGGCCCACCGTACGACCACCACGACCACCCATCCGATCTAGACAACGGTCCACACACCCGTTCGGTTCCCTCTTCTTCACTACGTGTCGGCGACTTGGTATTACTGGAGAAGAACCAACGCGTACCAGCTGATTTAGTGCTGTTGCGAACTTCAGATAGTAGTGGGACTTGTTTTATTAGGACTGACCAACTGGATGGAGAGACGGATTGGAAATTGAGGGTTGCAGTTCCTGCTTGTCAGAAATTGCCTTCGGATAGGGATTTGCTGAGCTTGGACGCCGAGATTTATGGTGCGTCATCCATACCACCATTGTCTATACTCCCTTAACAAACACCATTCATTCTCGCACCATTAGCCGACGCACCCATTAAAGACATCCACACCTTTATCGGCACTTTCACTATCAATTCCCCACCATCTCCTTCAGTGCACGACGTACCAATGGTTCAAGTCCCCACCGTCGAACCACTAACAGCCGAGAACCTACTTTGGTCAAATACAGTCCTCGCTGCCGGTTCTGCCATTGGCTTTGTCGTCTACACTGGCGCTGAAACTCGTGCTGTGATGAATACCAGTCATCCGCATACCAAGATCGGTCTACTTGATTTGGAAATCAACAGATTGGCAAAGGTGAGTGGGATCTGAGCTGATAGTGTATGGAGAATTGTATTCATTCGTCGGCACTTTGTAGATTCTGTGTGCCGTGACGTTCGCCCTATCAGTGGTACTAGTCGCACTCAATGGTTTCCGCGGGTTGTGGTATATCTACGTCTTCAGATTTTTGATTTTATTCTCCTCCATCATTCCCATCAGGTAAGCACTCATCCTCGTCTGGTTCTGACATGATATTAAAACCGAAGGTAGTTTGCGAGTGAATTTGGATATGGGCAAGACCGTCTACGCACAACAGATAATGAACGACTCCGAAATTCCTAATACTATCGTTCGAACGAGTACTCTACCGGAGGAACTGGGGCGGATCGAGTACCTTTTGAGTGATAAGACTGGTACTTTGACTCAAAATGGTTTGCCCTTTTTTGGTTTGTTCAGAATGAGTGGCTGATTAGATGTTGTTCGTAGAAATGGAGATGAAGAAGTTACATATGGGCACGATGTCTTATGGAGCTGATTCCATGGATGAAGTTGCACATCAACTGGCTGTGTCTTTCGGAACTACGCTCGATAACTGTAGGTCGACCTTCTGTCTTTATGGTATGAGTCGTGACTGATAAACTCGACAGCTCATACTAGACAAGGATCGACGTTTACTGGGGTCCAGCTCGCATCTCGAGGACGGCGGGATATGTCCTCACGTGTTCGGGACGTTGTCCTAAGTCTTGCTCTATGTCACAACGTCTGTTCCCTCCTCATTCGATACGTCGTCTGTCATTGATTCTCCTTTGTGTTCTAGGTCACCCCAGTAACGAATGACGACGGCTCAGTCACTTATCAAGCATCCTCCCCAGACGAAGTTGCCATAGTCAGGTGGACAGAATCAGTCGGCCTAACACTCGTCTTCCGCGATCGCACCAAGATTGAACTCCAAACACCTACGGGAAACCGTATCACATTCGAAGTCCTTGACATCTTCCCCTTCACCTCCGAATCTAAACGAATGGGCATCGTCGTTCGTGAAGTCCAGACGGGCGAAATCACTTTTTTGCAAAAGGGTGCGGATGTGGTTATGGCTAGGATTGTGCAGAGGAATGACTGGTTGGAGGAAGAGTGTGGTAACATGGCGAGAGAGGGGTTAAGGACGTTGGTCATGGCGAGAAAGAAGTTGAGCGATCAAGCGTATGCTGATTTCAAGCGACGACATCACGAGGCCAGCATCAAGCTTGATGGACGGAACGAAGCTATGGCTGCTGTCGTTGCTGACATTTTGGAACGTGAACTCGAACTGGTTGGTCTCACGGGTGTCGAAGACAAGTTACAAGATGATGTCAAGTCTACCTTGGAACTGTTGCGTAATGCTGGGATCAAGATCTGGATGCTTACTGGTGACAAGATCGAGACCGCTACATGTATAGCGATATCAACGAAGTTGGTCGCTCGAAATCAGTACATTCATCAAGTCGCCAAACGTGGGCTCGGGATTTCATGCTTGATGTGTCTGACGCTAATGTGTTTTTTTTCCTCAGTGAAGACATCGGAGGAAGCTCGTGATCAGCTGGAGTTTCTACAATCGAAATTGGACTGTTGTCTGGTCATCGACGGAGATTCGTTACAGGTTCGTATTGGTGATTTGTTTCGTTATGTATGCCTGACACCAGTCTATGATCGTAGCTCTGCTTGGATCTCTTCAAGAAAGAGTTCATCGAGATTGCCACTAAGTTGTCAGCTGTCGTCGCTTGTAGATGTTCTCCAACGCAGAAGGCCGACGTCGCCAGACTTATTCGTTCACATACCAAGAAGCGGGTTTGCTGCATCGGTGATGGCGGAAACGATGTTAGTATGATTCAGGCGGCTGATGTTGGTGCGTTGTATTGGATGTCCTGCGGCTGGTTCCTTATCTGACTACTATCACCTTGTTAGGCGTCGGCATCGTCGGAAAGGAAGGCAAACAAGCGTCGTTGGCTGCAGATTTCTCCGTGACGCAATTCAGCTTCCTCACCAAGCTCCTGATGTGGCACGGCCGCAACTCTTATCGGCGATCCGCGAAGCTAGCGCAATTCGTTATCCATCGTGGTTTGATTATCTCTGTCATGCAAGCCGTATTCTCCGCCATCTTCTACTATGCCCCAATCGCATTGTATCAAGGATGGCTTATGGTTGGATATGCCACCGCATACACGATGGCACCCGTGTTCTCACTGGTTTTGGATCGTGATGTGAACGAAGATCTCGCCCTCCTATATCCAGAGTTATACAAGGAGTTAACCAAGGTAAGTCATCGTCCATCGATTGGTTGCATTGCATCGTTAACCTGTTTCTCGTAGGGACGGCAACTTTCGTACAAGACCTTTTTCATGTGGCTAATGATTAGTGTTTATCAAGGCGCGCTCTTGCCCTCTCTGTGTCTTGAGTCACTCCTGACATCCCTTCAGGAGCTGCCATCATGATCATGTCCCTGGTCCTTTTCGAGAATGAATTTTTGAATATTGTATCCATATCCTTCACTGCCCTCATACTGAACGAACTCATCATGGTGGCGTTGGAGATTACGACCTGGTCGGTGTCCCAACGACATTTATCTGCTGTATCGTGTTGCTAACTCCTTCGCAGGCACATTTACATGGTCATCTCGGAGGTCGTGACTTTCTTCCTCTATGCCATCAGCATCGCCTTCCTACCGGAATACTTTGGTGAGCTGAGTGCGCCGTCTTGTTCACAGCTTCACCTGACCAGAGTATATCACAGACCTCTCATTCGTTCTTTCGGTTCGGTTCGCCTGGAAGGTGGCCGTGATAGTAGCGGTCAGCGCCCTTCCCTTATATATCATCAAGTTCATCAAGAGTAGGGTTGCTCCCGCAGCGTCTAGTAAATTGTTGTAATAACTTAGCATCATCATCACACCGGGGAGCTCAGATCTTTATGTGTATTATTCGATTCTGGTTAGTGGGGCATGCTGCTTAGCAAGAGAAGTGATAGGTATTGCAATGATGATGAAGCGAACGAAGCGAGCAAATAAAGAAATGCAAAAGAACATGATGAGGTGATCAAATCAAGTGCCGTTGTTGGATGTCGGTGAAGGAGTGTGATGAGCAAAATTGTTCGAGAAAAAGTTCGCTGCGGGATGCCACTCTGGAGGCGGGGCGTTCACGTTGCCCCAAAGCATGTTGGCGACTGGTGGTCGAGGTGAGGTAAAACCTTGAACGGCAGATCCGGGTGCATTCCAAGGAGGTCGCGTGCTCTCGTCTCTAGCGTTCGGCGCACCCCATCCTTGCCCCACCACTGAAGGAGCTACACGTCGAGACGGCGCGGCAACAACCTCATCGTCATCTGCAACGAGTGCCGACGACCCGAGAGAGACCTTCGGGCTGGGAGAACGACGGACAGGTGAGCCCGATCCCGACGTATCTCCGCCAGTGGGCCGTGCAATTGGTGCGATGGGTGCGACAGGTCTGGTGATGGGGCCCGGATCGGGAATAGACGGATGTCTACTAGGTCCGGGAGCCATATTCGGCGGGGGTGATCCAATGGGCGCTGGAACGGCTTTCGAAGGTGGCGCGATTGGGGGAGGTGGTGGCCCACGGTTAAACATGGGTGACTCGAACGAAGGTCCAGATCCGAAGCTCCTTGGGAGGGCAGAGGGACCCAAAGGGGGCATGGGTCCTGGTTGCATGGGTGGGCCGGGCATGAATCCGCCATAGGGAGCCGGTGTGTAGGGAACTCTCGGCGAGATGTTCGGAGGCATAATACCAGGAGAGAACATGGGCGTTGATGGGGGAGGGAGATGGGATAATTGAGGTGTGATGGGTGTTGCTGGTACCGAGTTTGACGCCATCAAAGGTCTCGGCTGAACAGGAGGCTGCTGTCGTTGAGGTTGAAGCATGGGGTTGATAGGCTGAGGCATGTTCTTGAGGATCTTCTTCGGTCCCTGGTTATTGGGCGAGCGCACTTGAGAAGGTCCCGGAACAGATGCACTGCGAGGAGAAGTTGGAGGACGAGGGTTTTTGGAAGCACGTTGCTGCTGCTGCTGTAGCTGTTGTTGTTGTTGTTGTTGCTGCTGCTGTTGCTGTTGCTGCTGGATGGCAGCCCGTTCCCTCGCCTCCTTCTCCGCTTTCTCTTTCTCCTCCCTCTCCTTCACCAACCTCTTCTCCCTCTCCTCCCTCTCTTTCTCTTCTCGTTCACGTCGAGCAACCTCAGCAGCAGCTTTATCAGCAGCAATCTTCGCCTCCTTCTCCTGCCTAGCCTTCTTCTCCTTCTCCTCCCTCTCCTTCCTCTCAGCTTTCACCTTCTCCTCCTTCTCTTTCCGCTTTCGTTCCCTCTCCGCTTCTCGTTCCTTCTCTTCAGCAACTCGTTTTCTCCTCTCTTCCTCTTTACGTTGACGTTCCTCTTCTTGGGCTTTCCGAGCGGCCTCTCGTTTCGCTTGAGCCTCTTCGCGTTTCCGTCGCTGATCTTCTTCCATCGCTTGTTGCTTGGCACGGACCGCAGCTTCCTCGGCAGCCTTCTCAGCAGCCTTTTGAGCTCGCTCTTCTTCTTTTGCTTGTTTTTGCGCCCTACCACCACCCCCATCAAAATCAATCAACAAACAAAAACGAACAAAGAAAAAGGAACGAACATCTTCTTCGCCTTCTTCTTCTGGCTCTGGTTCTGCTTCTTCGCCTCTCGCTCCTTTGCAATCTTGTCTTCATCCTCCAACTCGCGAAGAAGTTGCAACTGTCTCTCCTGAGCGACTTTTTCACGATAGGCTTGTAAGACTCGTTGTTCAAACATCCGAGCGGCGAAGATCGAGAACATGCGTTTGCCTTCTTCCATCTTTTGTTCTTCCGTCATGACCTACCGAACCAAACAAAACAAGATCTCAAGAATCAGCAACGCACGGACCGACGAAAGAAAATGGGAGAGAAGGAAAGGGAAAACGAAAACACTGACCTCCTCTTCCTCCTCGTCTTCATCTTCCTCATCATCCTCGTCATCCTCATCATCCTCATCTCCCTCATCTCCTTCATCCCCATCCTCATCTTCATCACTATCACTCTCCACATCCCCAGCAGCTTCCTCCTCTCTCTGCATCCTCCTCTCCGCCAACTGCTCCATCATCTCCAAGAACTTTTGTCCGTCATTCTTTAACAGATCATCGGCTACTGTTAGGATGTTGCCTGTTCCTATAGGGATGAGTCAATGATGTTCTCGAATGACAAATGCATGGACGATAATAAAGTAGGTGTCACACGACACCGAGGGAAAGAGAGAAACGAGACATACCAGTAACAGTTAAATCCCCAAAGTTAAACAAACCATCTTTCCTCCTCCCCACTCCCGGCCCTCTCGACCCAGGAGTAGCACCACCACCAACCCCCCTCCGTCCCCTCTTCCCTTCTTCCCCCTCCTCCCCTTCCTCTTCTTCATCCTCCTCTTCGTCTTCTTCATCTTCCTCCTCCTCCTCATACTCCTCCTCATCCTCATCTTCATACTCATCCCCCTCCTCATCATCAAACTCACTCTCAACTTTCCCCCCTCCCTTCCTCCCATTAACCTGCGGTGTCGAAATAGGCACATGACCTTTCCTCGTCGGTTGCTGATGCTGCGGCGACTTCGCTCCATGTGCGTGCCCATGTCCGTGTCCGACGACAACTCCATTCTTATCGAGCTCGACCGAACCGGGAAAAGGACCAGGACCAGGTGGAGGAGGGATTGTACCACCGGAAGAAACGTATCGCTGCTGATAATTCGCGTACTGTTCTAGCTCCTCGTAATAAGCATCGTACAGTACCTCGAGCTCTTCCTCTATCGCGTTACTATTATTTGAAGACAATCCGTTTGAGTTTTCGTGTTTTCAGGTTTTTTACGTTTAAAAAGAGGATGCACGCGCGGGGGTGTGTGCGAGGATTGAATTGAAATTCGCGTGATTTTGGGTTTGGGTGTGATCGGCGAGACCGACGAGAACGAAATATGAAAGGAACGACAAGAGAACGAAATCGTCAGCGAAATCGTTTGAGGAACGGTGAAAAAAGAAGGGTAGAAAAATAGACAGACCGCTTTCTCCCACAAACGGCACAACTACAACTATGTTTCTGTTGTTCCTTCATCTTCTTCAACACAGCCTCTTTCTCGACTCTAACAAGGTTCCTCCTCTCATCTTCACCCAAAGCCAACCAAAACTCCTTTATCCTCTCCCTCTCCTCTGCCGAATTCGTAGACCAAATCTTTGAAGAAGGCAATTGTGTCGCCTTTCCTTTTCCTTTACCTCCCCCACCACCACCACCACCACCACCACCATACGGCGTGCCACCATTACCACCAGAGGGGGGAGGAGGATGGGAAGAAGGAGGTTGTCGAGTTTGAGTTTTATTTTGAGTGTTGACGGATGCGTTGGAAGAAGGTGGCGAAGGGTGGTTATGAGCGTGATTATGTCCATGATGGGGATGCCCGTGTGGATGGGTATGCGGATGAGTGTGGTTATGAGGGGGCGGATAAGCATGTGCATTTAACGGAGCTTTCGAAGCCGCACGTGCCGAAGTCTTTCCCCCACCGCCACCACCACCCCCATTCACATTCGGACTAGGAGTGGCATTCAAATTCGGCGTACCTGCATTGACATTCGCAGCCGTCGTCATCCTATCCTGATTAGAATTGACCGCAGCAGTAGCATTAGTCGTCGCCGTCGTCGTCGTCGTATTCGTCGTTGTACTCGTCGTATTTGGACTAGGAGAAGTATACGACATGGGCTGTTTGCCCGCCGCTCGCGAACTGGGCGGCGGGGGAGGCGCAGACTGGGATATGGCAGAACGAGTGGGAGCGGGCATAGGCTTGGTTGTTGTAGAGTTTGTGATTGTGCTGCCGGGTGTAGAAAGAATTGTCGTCGACGCTGGATTTGTCAATGGAGCAAGATTCGATTTCGGGATGGAGGGGCGATTCGGGATGTGTGGCGGCGACTGGGGCGGCGACTGCGGGACTTGGGACCGGGGCCGCGCCTTGCTGGACTTGGTGGACCGTTGTGGCGGCTCATCCACTGCTCGTCCTTTTTGCTTTTTGTTGCTGGGGTTGACGTTGGGTGTCCTCACTGTACTACTCAACGTAAACTCTCCACCAACTCCCCCACTTCCCTCCAACTCTATCTCAAAACTCCCTTCTTCGTCTTCATCATCCTCGTCAGAAACCCCATCTCCCCGCGCGTATTCTTCGTCGGTGAATGGCTCGACTTGAGCGAGTTCATCGTCAGTGAACGCCTCCACTTCCAAATACTCTTCTCCTTCTCCTTCATCTTCAGTCCACGAGTCGACCATCAAAATGGGGGCATCTGCAGGGATTTTTCTCTCTGCTCTTATCTCTTCAACTGTCCCTCTCGTCGTAGTGCTTTCTCGCCTCGTTGCAGTGCTCTCCCTCGCTCTTGTCTCCCCAGTGGCTTCTCTCCTCGCCCCAGTGGTCTCTCTTGCCCCAGCGTTCTCTCTCCCCCCATTCGTTTCCCTCGCCCCAGCACTTTCTCTCGCTCTCGTCTCTCCAGTACTCTCCCTCGCCCCACTATTCCCCCTCCCCCCAGCACTTTCCCTCCCCCTCGTCTCCCCACCCCCACCCCTCCCACCAACCCCCAACCCCAAATCAAACCCCAACCCCCTCATATCAACCTCAAACGGAACCCCATTAGCATCAAACCCACCACCCCTAATAACCGCCCCCCTCCCCCCAAAAGGAACACCCATCCCAACTCCAACTCCAACTGCGAATTCGGTGTATATCACTGCTCCGTCTGGTGTGATACGCATGTTGGATGCTTGACGGGAGTTGGTGGTTCCTCGAGTACCAGTAGTCCCTCCTCCTCTCGTTGTACCACCACCTCCTCGAGTAGTGTTCCCCCCTCTCGTAGCGTTCCCCCCTCTCGTAGCGTTCCCTCCCCTAGTAGCGTTCCCTCCCCTCGTAGCACCCCCTCTTGTACCACTACCTCCCTGCCTCCCCATAAACTGAGGCACACTACTAAGCGTAGTAGCAAGCGCCCCAGCAAGCGTCTGACTCAACGGATCATCAGGCGACAACGCAAACGTCCCATGTCCATCCGGTCCTAACGTGAAACCTCCCTGACCATCTGACCCAAGTGTAAACCCCCCTTGACCGTCTGAACCGAGAGTGAACCCGCCTTGTCCGTCGGAACCTAGGGTGAACCCCCCTTGGCCGTCGGAACCTAAGGTGAAGCCGTCACCTCCGAGTGTGAAGGCTTGGCTTTCGGGACCGAGTGTGAATGCCTGCCCGTCGGGACCGAGCGTGAACGCCTGTCCGTCTGCGAATACCTGTCCGACGGGTGGGAGAGGCCCGGAAGGAGGTCGGCCGGGTGCTTGGGTTGTAGTGCGAGTTTGGGTTTGGGTGCGAGGTTGCGTTTGTGGTTGCGTTTGAGTACGAGTCCGAGTGGGCGATGGTACCCGAGTACGAGTAGGTGACGGTACCCGAGTTTGTTGCGATGGAACTTGAGTACGAGTTGGAGTTTGAGGTTGTGGTTGCTGTCGCGTCGTGCCCGTATCCCCAGCTCGAGTAGTATCCGCAGCTCGAGACGGAGATACTGATTTCGCGTTACCTGAACGTGTTGGCGTTTGAGCAGGACCGTTCGTCGTCGTCGTCGTCGTCCGGGGCGAAGTAGGAGTAAGAGGCGTATCAGTCCTCTGTCTCGGTTGAGGGATAGGATGACCAGGAAGTGGAGACCCATAATGAACTCTCTGTCCAGTCCTGTTATGTGCTTGCCCGTTCACTTTCTTGGGGTTTGTAGGCGAAGGTGTCCTCTCCTCCCCCCGTCTCTCATCCTCTCCTCGTCTCTCATCAGCTCGTTTCACTCGCTCCCTCTCATCCCTCTCCAACCCAATAGCAGCAAACTCTTCCATCGCAACACTAAAAGCAGGATCCGAGAAAATAGCAGGATCAAACGGGATCTCATCCCTTCCCGTCCCACTAGGATAAGACCCAGGGATGTTACCCGACGGGGGTGGGTATTTCCCTGAGTTGACCATTTGGTGGTAGAGCGCTTGAGCCTATTCGCATGTTAGTTTTAAGGGAGAAGTCGTGTGTTAGTGTTAGTGTTGAGGGGAAGGAGGGGGGAGACGAACGAATTTCCTGATGTTGTCAGGTAGGGAAGTCCAATGTTCTTCATCTTCGGTTGTAGGTGCCTTATCTTCCGACCACTTCCTTTCCCCTCCTCCTCCTCCTCCTCCCGTAGGTCGAGGCGTACGCAAAGCTTCCTCTGGAGGGAGGAACGCACCCGGTACGCTCGGTTTCTCCACTCCTTCATCGGGTAAAGCTTCGAGTGGCGGCAACCCATCAAACTCATCTTCATCTCCCTCATCGTGATCTTGAGACTTCTTGCCCTTGCCTTTGGCCTTCTTCTTTTTCTTCTTCTTGGCTGCTACATGTGGCACGTGATTTGGGGGAGGAGATGCAGGGAGAGGAGAGGGGTGGGGATGAGTAGATGGGTGTGATTTGGGCGGGGACATGATGGTTGTAGTGATGTGGTGTGTTGAGATGAAGGATCGAACCTATATCCGCTCAGCGTTTAACATCAACTCAACCCAAATGCAACAACTCGCATCTCAATCACAATCAGAGGAGCACACTCACAAGATTCTTCTTTCCTCTTTACCACTCGTTCTCGTTCTTATTCACACCTCCCCTACTTCTTCTCCTTCAAATGCTCAAGTACTCAAATACTCAAGTACAGTAGTCAAGTATGCAAGCACAAACGAGATTGACGCCCAAAAACGCAAATGGAGGCGAAAAGGAAACGAATTCCCGCCCTTCGAAATTCCCGCACATAAATCGAATTTCCGCCCCCCAGTGAAATCCAGATTGATCGCGGAGTGTGGGTTGATTTAAGATTTCGGGTTTGTATGCCATCAAGTTTGATGGATCGTTCTCACGCTTTTGGTTCTATTTTGGGTTATCTTATCTTATCGGAATCAATCTAATCTAATCGAGCTGGTGATTTGTTTACTCCCATGTTCTGTTTCGACTCTGCTTCGTTCCTTCATCGAAGCAGTGAGTGAAGGAGGAGGAAGCAGGAGCCGCATGACATTGCGCGAGATGCATGAACTGGAATAAACATAACGTATATTCCTCCGCACCACTTCTATATCTACTCGCCCCAATGTCGTCAACTCTTCCCGCCCTCACCGGTTCCCCCGCCCACCATGGGCCAACCCAAGCTAGCGCTAGCCATACTAGCTCTAACAACCATCACAGGTGTCCTAGCACAGCCAACATGGTAACTCCCTCCTCTCCTCCTCCCTCCCATTCTGATACTCAGGCCCGAACTCCAGGTGCGGCAAAAACTACCAATCAACTCAACCAATAACCATCCCAGGCGGTAACTTCCCCCTCCCCATCACATCTACCTCCCCCCTCCTCTCCCTGCGCTGTTCCCAATCCATCCGGCCATACCTAGCGTCCGACATCCCAACCCCAGGTGGGATAATAATCTCAACCCAACTCGGATACACACAAACCGTCGGGGCCGAACCTATCTCTTTGTCGGGGGTGGGCGAGGGTTTGTGGGTAACGGTTAGTGATGTCGAAGGAGGGAAAGTGTTAACAGAAGGATACGTCCCGCTCAACTCGACCAAATTCGAGATCCCGTTCGACCTCTCGGCGCTCGAACCGCGGTTAACACCTTATAACATCTCATGCGCAGCTACCTACCCCTCCTCCTCCTCCTCACCGCAAGCGTTTACGACGACGTCGACCTTGACTTACCTACCAGATAACCCATCTGGTACTGTAACAAAAATAGACCAACGCACAGGCGCACTCCTCGTCAAACCAATGAACGCCGCCTCCTCCCCCTCAGCGGAATGGGAAAGTGTGTTCCCGATTGGGTTTTATACACTCTGGGATGGGTTCTTGAATGGTAACTTGAGTGCGTTGGACGGGATCAAAGACGCTGGGTACGCCCCCCTTTTCCTTTCGTTTGAGATATAAGTAATGCGGTGCTGATGTTTTGGGGGGTAGGTATACAGTTGTACATCCCGTACCGCCGTATGATAACGTTACGGCGTTTGAGATGGTCCTCGACAAGATGGAAGAACTGGGGTTATGGTTGATGTATGATATGAGATGGTCAGTCCCCTCCCTCTTCCTCCTCCTCCTTCATCCCTCACCTCCCTCTTTCCCCTCCTCCCCTCCCTACCTAATCAAAATCCCAAACAAAAGGACATACACAAACCTAACGAACGTAACAACCCAAGTATCCACCTACTCAAACCGTACCAACCTCTTGTTATGGTACACAGCGGACGAACCAGATGGTTGGGGTGATCCGTTGAATGCTACTACTTTGGCGTATGAGGCTATTAGGGAGGTTGATCCTTATCATCCTGTTGCGCTAGTTTTGAATTGCCAGGTGCGTTGAGTTCATTCCTCTTCATTCGGGTGTTCACTCACTCGGTCGTTCACTTCGTTTGGTTGGTCGTCATTGGGTCGTACGCTCACTCGGTCACTCGTTCCTTCGTCGTCTGACCACCAGGACTACTACTTTTGGGATTACGCAGCTGGAGCCGATATTTTGATGCAAGACACCTACATGATAGGTATAAACGCTACTTGGTCCAATACTTGGAATACACCTTGTACACCTGATTATGGGGATTGTGGATGTGATAATTGTGTTGGTGAGGATTCATTTCACTTCCGCATACATTTCACTTTGGCATCCCCCCTTTCGCTGGTCGGATCGAGTGGATGAAACTTTACTGATACTTGTATGCAGGCGAGTATGAAGATATCTCGAATAGGATGGACGAGTTTGCTTATAGGCTTAATTATCTTGGGTGGGAGTTGGACAAGTCTGTTTGGACTGTACCGCAAGCTTTTGGGAATGATGAGTGAGTCTTTTTCCTTCCCCTCCTTCCTCCCTTCCTCCCTTCCTCCCTTCCTCCCTTCCTTCGCTTCCCACCCTTCGTTCCCTCCTGCCCTTCGTTTCGCCGCCGCCCTTCGTTTCACCCGCGCTCGTTTCATTCGCTCTAACTGTCGCCCCAACCAGATACTGGACCCGCACCCCAACAGGCCCCGAATTCCTCGTCCAATCAATCCTAGCAATCAACCACGGAGCAAGAGGAGTCATACCCTGGGATTACCCAACAACCTCACCCATAAACTCCTCAGCCTCCCTCCTTTCCTACGCCCTACCCACACTCAAGAACTTCATGTTAAACCCTGCTTCCACATTCGAGAAT
Organism: Jaapia argillacea MUCL 33604; assembly: GCA_000697665.1. Lineage (NCBI taxonomy): Eukaryota > Fungi > Basidiomycota > Agaricomycetes > Jaapiales > Jaapiaceae > Jaapia > Jaapia argillacea. The sequence goes on from KL197723.1 coordinate 360,503, forward strand.
TATAATATATCGAGAGTGGATGTGGGTGTTTGGAGGCTTGGGGAACAGAGTTTGGTGTTGGGGACTAATTTGAATTATGAGGAGGTGGGAGTGGGCTTTTGGGAGGTGGGGGTTTGGGGTGAGGGGGTGGAGGTGTTTGGGAGTGGGGTGGAGGTGGGGGATGGGGTGTTTGAGTTTGGGAGTGTGGGGAGTGGGGCTTGGATTTTTGGGTGAAGGCTGAGGGGTTGGACTTGTTTGTATCGAAGGACCTGTTCGCGTTTGTGTGAGGATTATCCGATCTTTTGGCTTGTAATCGTGGACGTTTTCGACACAGTTTGACGCGCAAGCTGTTCGGGAGGGACTCGAGGAGTGGACGGGAGCGTATCACGTGATATATTTACCTCGCAAGTTTTTGAGTTGGCGCCTTTTGACGCGTCCTTCCGTGTCCACCTCTGCGATCTGATTCTGTTCCACATGTTTCGACGCCCTCGATTACTCGGATTGTGTGTCCCCCCCCATGACACCCAAGTCTCCAAATCTTTCGTTTTGAGACAGTTTGAGATACAATGGCTGGACGAAAAGTCATATCCCAATCATCGCAAAAGACACGTCAAAAAACCCACTTGCCGTGCACAAGGTGATTTTGGACAAAGTACAAATTGAAGACTGCCCGTTCGTCTCGTCTCGCATTCGGCGAATTCTGCCCCAGGGGCAAGGTTCCTCACCCATGAACCCGAGTCCTTGGTACCTCGACTTGCGGTGTACCGGCCTTGGGGAACGGTTGATGGAAAACACGCGCTTATCGACTGCGGAATACTGCCGCCTCTGTATCTCCCACTTCGATGCGTAGAGGCTCCATCAGTCGCAGTCAGTCGCTCAACTACGGACTCAATCGACGCTTCTTTCTACGACATCCCGCAACTTGTCACCCTCAAGATTATGACCTTTACAGGCGCAGGGTCGCGTAGGTACCTCGTTTCGACACGCGACCGAAAATCACACGAATTTGGTGATTCGTTTGCCGTCATCTTCGATCTCGGACTGGGCCCACCCTAATCCCCAGTTTCCTTCTTGAAGCTTGGGAAAACGGTCACTCAAACTCGCATTCGGCGAATCCTGGGACGAGGTTCATCGTGCATGAACCCTCTTCGATACCTCTCGCAATTTACCAGGTCGGTCGATGGGACACGCGCTTGTCGACTCCGGAATACTGCCACCTCGGTATCTCCACTAGTACTACGTTTGACGCGTTAGTGGAGGCTCCGTCAGTCGCTCAACTACGGAATCGGGGCTACTTTTTACGATATCCAACATCCCCACATCACGTCCAAAGGCGCACCTCGCTTTGGCTTGCGACCCCAAATATGGTGATTCATTGCCGTCACCTTCGATCTGGCCACCCTAGTCACCATTTCTCCCCCACAATGTCGTTTTTTCGTGGGCAAAGGGAGGGGGTAATGTGGTAGGTCTTATCTGGACGCCATCTAGACGCCATTGCACACCTCATTACGCATCGATCATCCACATCGAATCAGTTATTGCTTGGCCGACCCCATACCCTCACTCTGTCGCCTTTTATGAAATCTCTCGCAGCTCCGAATCTTCGTTGTTTCGAGGTTGGGGGATCTGGCGTTGAAAGTCCGGGTTCTGTGGTCGAAACTCGTGTCCGAAGTTCGAATCATCACCACACCACCTCCCACGTCGGAAGTGACTTCAATGTCCCCGTTTGTGACCCACATCAGCAGCACAGGCGGGCTGTGTTCCATGCCCCCCCCCCATTGACTCAAGCTTCAGATTGATAGATCACAGTCGAACAAAAAGACTTGGGGCATCTTCCTTTCTCTGGTGATTGACGGCATCTGCGGCTTGGGATGCGAACCTTCAACGTGCTTGTCGCTGCGTCTTGCCAGCATCGTGCATCATCGGACATCACATTCCTGAGTATTGATCATATCAGGTGGTCGACGCTGGCCACAATAGGGTTAGGTTTTCTTCGCCCCAAACGTGGAAATATCTCCGTCCTGAATACGAAGCCCCTCCATCATCTAGTACTGGTGCAGCCTCTGTATCTCGGCACATATCGTATGCACACTTGTCCGTTATGTCTGGCAGGACTGGGCAGTGGACTAGTCAAGATGCTTGGCGAGTGTTCCTCATCACATGAACTTGCTGCCTGATGCAACGCCCCTTACGTGCTGGGACCTGGAATGCAGGGCTCAACGGTGCTCCCCTCGCCAAGGAGCGGGATCTGACGACCGCCAAGTACCAACAGCTTCTAACGGATCTGATATCCCGGCTTTGGTGGACATCGGAACCGTTATAAGACAAGTACTGTCCCTATCACTACCTCAGCCCCGTCCTTGGCTCCCCATGCTGCGATTCCCCATCATTATGACCCCTCATGCATCTCCACGTCTCTCGGCTCGTATCATGCTTCGTCCTCTTACTCGCCACTGCAGGAGTCTCCGCCTCTCCTCATCCATCTCCTCCTGTCACCCGGCGAGGAGGGGACACGGGATTGAAATTCGTCGCTGCGTCCAAAGATGGGAGATTTCAAGCCGGCGGGTGTGATATTCCGTTCTTGGGTACCAATGCATATTGGTTGCCTGCTTTGAACACTGATCAGGATTTGGAGTTTGTGTTTACGAATATCTCGGCGAGGGTTTTCAACGTTGTTAGGACTTGGGCTTGGGCTTTCAATTGTGGGTAATCGACTACTCTCAGTTACTTATGCTCTCCTCGCGTTTTGATGCGTTTGCTGGATTTCGGTTTCTCGTAGGCTTCGCCGACGATCGTTCCTATTCCAGATGTTGAAACTATTCCGTCAACCGGTGTCTACTTCCAACTTCTCTCAGACAAGAAAGCTACTATTAACTATGTTCCGAACGGTTTACAACGCCTGGACAAGGTTGTAGCAGCAGCTGAAAAAGCGGGAGTTTACTTAATTCTTAGTTTGACCAACAACTGGAATCCCGGAGGTGCTCAGAATGGGCAAGTGCCCATTCTCGCTAAGCGGGAATTGGAAGAGAGCGAGGTTGAGGAGAGAAACTTGGAGCTCAGAGGGAAGGAAGTTCCCAGACTAAGAAATTACTTGTCGAATGATTATGGTCAGTCTGTGCTCCGATCTGAATTTTCCGTGACTTATGAGACGCTATAGGTGGAATAGATACTTGCGTCCGACAAATTTCGTGCTCCAGTCACTATGACAATTTCTGTGCGTTGCCTGGTATCCTTTAGGTTTTCAAGGCGTATGTCCAAGCCGTTGTTGCGAGGTATAAGGATAGCCCGGCGATTTTTGGCTGGGAAATCGCAAATGATGCTAGGTGAGTGAACCTGGCTTTTCTTGTTCTACTCGTCTGACTTTTTCTTCTATCGTAGATGTTTCTCGTCCCTCCCCGCAAGTCCAAGTTGCAACACGCAGTCACTCACCAAATGGCATGCGGATATCGCCAAGTACATCAAGTCGATCGACTGCAACCATTTGGTCACCACCGGGTATGGGATTTCACTTACCCCTTCAAACGGCGAATCATAGGCCCCCTTCCTCGTTCTCGAACGACCGACTAACTTGCTTTCCTTCAGAACCCATGGTTTCTTCTGTCCAGGCTGTCCCAAACTCTTCCCGCTCCCTCCCCCGCTCCTACGTCACCGAAGAAACGCTCGGTCCTCAACAGAGCGCAAGTCGTCAGAGATATGATTGATGCAAGGAAGGAACGTAGGGAAGCCCAGATCAAACGTGGCAAGTTCGCGGCAAGTGGTCTGCTACCGGTATGTTCCCTCCCCTAACTTTACTCATCATACACCAACCCAAGCTCCAGAGGCTTTGGAAACACGCAATATCGATTCTGATACAGGTCCAACCTATGATGGTTCTCAAGGCGTAGACTCTGAAGACCTGATCAACATCCCCGATGTCGATTTCGGTACTTTCCAGTTATTCCCTGATCAGAATGAATATGCTTGTCCCGATCCTACTCTCAGTCCTTTCAACAACTCGTTGGCAAGTGGCAATTATTGGATTGCGAAGCAGAAGGGGACTGGGTTGACGTGAGTGGCTTATTGATTAGACTCGTCAGGATGCTGTGCATTAATGGTGTGATGTTTGGTATAGCTTCGGCAAGCCTGTAGCGTTGACTGGTTTTGGTCTCGTAACGCAAAACAATCTTAGGTACTACGTTCCATTCAACACGACCGTAGCACCTTTTGCCTCGAGCTTCAGCCATAAGCTGCCTTGGATCATGACAGTCCTTAATCGTTAGGTGACTGACCTGTCGTTTTATGCAGGCAAACGTCAGGCTTCGTCATTCGCAAATGATGATCAACTGAACGATGCCAACAATCAATGTTTCGCAGGTCCGTTTGCGCATTATCATGCCATCTTGTCTGGCTCTGAATTTGGACTTGTGCGCATGACTAGATGGCCAATCAGGGGATGTTGGAGCGGTGTCTCAGTATCAGGTTCGTAGAAATCTTCAGCGACGTGCCTCGCTTGGGTGATCCCTTCAACTCACCAATGAGCATAGGTTGGGATCGACGGCCTCTCGGCGGAAGATGGCTCCACCATCATCCCTTACTCCTCTGATTCCTCGTCCGTCTCCAGGCGACAGAGCACCAACCCAGGCACAGGTTCTACTGGAGTGACGCCCAATGATGGAAACTCGGTGCTTCAGTATGTCACTCATTTGTCAATGCGTTTGTTAACGCGCGTTGCTTACCACAATTCTTTGATAGGGTTCACATACCTGGGAGAGTGTGGCAGTCGATTTAGGCCCAGCGTTGAAACACTTTCAAGAGAGGGCTCCTACACCGGATTTCTCTCTGGGACTTTGGTTCTCGAATGTCGGACTTCTGATTTCCCGATTTCTTACGGAACTCTTTGGTAGGGACTACGAAAACGCAGACGATGGAATGGACTATGAACTATCCGCGATGATGGGATTGCGTACGTATGAATGAATGACACTTTCTGGCTACCTTATTTACGACGCGAACTGGACGTACTACCGCTACATATGTATAAGTACACACGCCTGCTTACCGTTGTGATCAACTTTGTTTCCTGGAAAGAGCAACCCCTTTGACATCGGAAGGGTTGGCACTCCAAGAGAACTGACAAGACAAGGTTAAGGAAAAATATTCGACGACGCGGGCCAACTCGACGGACAGTGTTACGCCTCAACGCCAAGATTTCTGTGATAAGTAGAATACGTGTTATATGCCTTGCCGCCCAGGTGGAAGAAGGCTTCAGGGGGTGTTTACAGAAATTTGAATGTCTTCAATGCGTGCTACATATACATATACACATCCTTGAGAACGTGAGGGAAACGACTATCCTCGTAACAGTACAGTACTCATACATAGAAACCCTTCCAAGCGATATCATCAACTACTCCTTTGTCAAGGGCATCGATGAATGACAGACAAACGCCCGAAGACATCGTCGACCCCGCATTCTCAAATGCCTGTACATATCTCGTCTGTTCTATGCTCGTACCACAATAAATCAGCACCGGTGCGCGATACTGTCGGCCACGTAGATATCTGAGGATATTTTCCCCCGCAGAAAGGTTCATGAAGTCCCTCTCCCTAGATCCCGGCCCATGTTCGAAACGAGCATTGTCTGAAATGAAACGAAGACGATTGGCGCGATCGGCCTTTCGTAACAGGCCTTGGAGGAGAACAGGCTAAGCGACCTGGTAATGATTGGGGAAGAAGATCACATACCCTCGTTAGCTTCCATCCAAGCTTTGGCGGACGCCGTGGATAGCAGGTTAATGGTAACGATCCCCAGTTCCTTGGCATGCCTGGATCCGTGTTCGTTGTTGGCGGGTCGGTCGTCAATCCACACGATCACTGGCTTCACTGTCATATCGACATTCATTTCTTCGGATTGATCTGTACCCGACCGATGGAATTGAGCATAATCTAGATGGCAGACTTCAACCAGAGGCTCACCTAGTTCAGGCATTGGATTCAATGCTGCGACGGTGTCTCGGATCGGCTTACTCCCCATGAATCGGCCGAAGCTCGACGGTGTCACCCCTCCAATAGCATACTCGTCTACGTGGAGAAGCATCGTATCCCGAGTGGTCTGGTCAAGTTCCACTTTGAGCCATTGGCTGATGGCGACGCAAAATTCCTCCCCAGGCACACAGTGAACCTGCAAAGGTCGCATCCGGTGAGTGTGGTGATAACTTATACAAGGTGACATACATACATTGTCCCCAATCGCTTCTTTCCAGAATCTTTTGGCCTCCAGACTACTGATGCAATCCAAAGGTGACGTCGATTGGGCGGTATAAGGTGGCGGGGCTGGTTGCAACTCTGGCAGAGCTGCAAACTGTAGCGAGACAGATAGTATGTCAAGGTGTCGTAACAAACGGCTCTCATCCTCGCGCATCTGATCTATGATCTGAGAAGGCTTCAAGAAATTGAGCAGGGCCGTCATCCCTTTCCGCTTCTCTTGCCAAATGACGAGGTGGTCACGGGTAACCATGACGGTTTCGCCCAAATTCTGAAGACACGCCACGACGCTTCGGCTAAGGGGAGATTGTGTGGGAGGTGACGACTTCCCAGCGTTCGCGGCTCGATCCTGTAATGGTTCCAAGAGATCGCAGACGAGCGATACGGTCTTCTTCAAGTCTCTTAGGGCGACCTCTTTGTATTCCTGTTCGACCATCCATTGTTGGACCGCGAGGCAAGCCGAAACGACAGCTGTGAGGACGGTAAACGCTTCCATGAGGGTAGGAGTGAAGAGATGATGTCGAAACTAGAGTCGGATTTATACAACGTAGGATTACATAGCATTGCTGATCCTCATCTCTGAAACGTCGAGGTGGTATGGAATGATATGGACCACTCAAACCACCATACTACTTGTGGTATGGTATTCGTAGGGCTTGGTATGGAGACCTCATGGAGCCTGATCTTCTCGGAGCACCGTCAACTGCTGATAGGTGATTGGGCGACTAGGAAAGCCCGGCAAACTGGATTGTGAGAGATCTGCGTGTATAGAAATGATCCATACCAAACATCTAATTGTATGACCAGTTTATTGTTATGACTCGCTACCGTTTTGCTGATGCTGTCCATGAGCTTGCGTCAGTCGAGGCAATGCGACTATGCCAAGCAGTGACTTGATCCAGGTATGCGAGAACTGAGGAAGAGTTGGTCATGGTATTTCAAAATGGCAGACACTTGAGGTTACACCGCGGTTGGGAGGCGGCGTTGGTCCCATGCAAAATCCGGCCATGGTGCCATGTCTGGCACGACAAGATGCCTTTTTTGGACATAAAATATGCCTATTTTGGATATCAGGTATGCCTTTTTGGGACATTAGATATGCCTTTTTTGGACATAAAGCCACATGGTCAGCTCCGAACCAGGCAGCTGTGGCTACCCCTTACCTGGTGGTCCTGAGGCAATTTGAGTCTTTCCTCTCTTATGTCTTGTCATCCAAAAAATTTGAATATTATATGCAAGACTAATGAAGTTGCTGGGGTAGAAATCTTCCTTCTACAACTGACCCTGGGGCTGTCAAAGCCTGTTTTATGCCTGGAATGTGAATGACCTCCCCATAATGAACCAGGATGACACCTCCCAAATGCCAAAGCAGAAAGCTAGACACATGTGATTGGATACTTGCTTTCAAATGGGGGACCACAACTAGTCATGGGTTCACCCCAGCAATGAGCCCACCCTGCGGTTTTGGGTTGTCTACTACCATTGATTCAGCAGGTAAAATTATACACATTGATTGTGGAAATCTTAGCCATAAAGATCTACAGCATATCCCCAAATCACAAAGCTTTCTACTGAGTAAACAAGGGGAGATCAAAAAAATACTCCATAATAAGTTTGAGCTCAGAGTGAGGATTGAACTCCTGACCAGCCAAAATGTGAAGTTAGATTACCACTCCACCACTACTCCCTTTCATTCTTATCCCTTCTGCGCTATATGACTTTTTGATTGTTTTCAAAAACTCACTCCAGGTATGACACCAGGGCCCAAAATCCAGAAACATCGGCCATGTGAAGGGAGTCGAAACAAACTTTGTTAAGCTCCTGATTTGGCGTCGCACAAATTTGGTCCAGCTGGCGCTATGCGCCAAACTGTGGCGATAGAGAGGAAGTACGTAGATAGACCATGGAAGCGGAACAATCCTCAGCACCTGACCTATTGGAAAAGAGATCCAATCATTAGATGTGAATGTGGGCAATTGCAAGAGGTGGATGGATGGATGAAGAAAGATCAGAATGTTACAGATGCCTCGACATGAAGATTAAGTTGGGTTTAAACAAAGTGTTTATACAAGTTTAATCAACGTGCGTCTGTTCAGATTTGAACCACTCACATCATCCAATGCTTGACCATAGGCGACAAGATCGGATGACTGCAGTATCCTGACACACATGCCATGGTGTGTTCCAGTGAGCGCAGCGCACACGAAAGTGGAAACCCACCAATCGGGTTCCTAGTAGAGCGGGAGTTGAGAAAGGGATTCCTCACCTCTTCTCTCCGTCTCGCCTCCTGCTCTACTAGGCAGTATCTCACGCACATCTTGAATTCATTTCTTCATTCCATCAATACTTCGTATCTCAATGAGTAATGGAGGAAATTCGCAAACTGCCTCTTCTGGAGCGAATCTCATCCCCGAAGGGTTGGAATTCGATGACGAGATCACAGCCCGATGACGATTCAGAAGATTGTTCTTAGGGTGAACGAATCTCCTTAGAGTTTCGTGGAATGTGTTTCAAACAGCGAAATATCTATTGTTTGAGGGATAGGACAATTCTCTGATCTTCCGTTGAAGAGTTCTCAAATATTTTAGACAAATACGAGGGACAACAACAAACAAAGGAAGGATGACAAAGACTATAAAGCAGTAAAATCCCACTTTCCAGATTTCTGTCAAAGAAATCTGATACTTCACAGAACCTGATGCTGACAGATGGACCTCAATGGCTGCAACAATATGCAGGCTTACAAGCTCAGGTATTCTGGCACACAAAACAGACTTTCAAGTGAAGAGAATCTCTTAGAGAGGGATA
>KL197723.1:369841-524832 GCA_000697665.1 Jaapia argillacea MUCL 33604
GCCTGCCTTATATAGGCTACAAAATGCTGACTAATCTACTGTATGTAAGCATAATAATCCTGACAAAGCACCTGTTTCTAGCCAATCAGAGTCTCAATTACTCATCCCATTCTCACGCTTCTAGATTCCAACCAATCACAGTCCAGGCTGAATAATCCACTTCTCGCGCCTCCAGATTTCAACCAATCATGATCCAGGCTGAGTAATCTGCTTCTCGTGCCTCTCTTTTCTATCCAATCACAGTCAGATTGAGTCAGCCGCTTACTGAACTCATCTGACAAATCATTTGAGTGACTTGTAGGCAGAATGGAGGGATGTAGCAATGTTTGATTGTCCACAAGAGGAAGAATGAGATAAATGGAACAGAGACAATGATAGTGAGGACATTTGATTGCATGACAACTTGGCATAATGTTGAAATATTGGATTGACCCAAAGTAGAGGAATTGATGATTTACAAGAATGGAGGGAGGGGAAAGCAAAATGATGGAAAACAACAAAAATACGCAATGTTCAGACTGTGGACTGGTAGGTCGTCTGACACCGACTCTCAGGATTTGTCAAGGAGTTCAGGGATGGGAAGGTCTCGAAGGGAAAGGCCATCCTCCTCATCACCCAAGAGCTTGCGAAAGCCAACCCTCCTGAGTTGGATCAACAGGGGTCTACCTTCGCCAACCCTCTTCAGTCATATATCAACATGCTTGAATCACACGAGCAAGAGATCTGCAATGCCGCTGATAGAGGACGCGGGAGAAGTCACCATCGAGATGGAGGTGGAGGATGAGGAGGAAGATCACCAAGTGAGGAACAAAGTCTCCATCGCGGACGTAGCAAATGTCGTCGTGTACAGTCAGCCTTGTTCAGTTCTAGTGGATCCTCGAGTTCAGGTTCGCGAAGTCGAGGAAGACGACCTCATCTTGACGAGTCAAAGTTTCCTTGGAGAGTCAACAAAGCCATCCAGTCCTCCCTTGTCTCTCCTCAGTTGCTCCAAACTCAAGAATCCATCGATAACTTCTCTTGCGACATCAAATGTACGAAGGCAGCTCTTCAAAACTCCTTCATCTGCCCTGACTTCCCCAATTCCGAGTTCATCCCTGCCTTTATGGGAAAGGCTGTCAACTTCAATGCCATTCTCGCCCACCTGCACTCTTCCACCATCACCGAACACCGTACTCAATCCATTGGTGAGGGTATCTCAATTCACGTTGACACGCAACCCGAAATTGCGAAGAGTGTCCGAACCCAAGGCAACTGGCTCAATGCTTGTCTCAAGTACAACAAAGCCATACTGTGTATCTTCCCTCACCGAGGACCAGGACTCAACACCTATTTCCAGCACATCAGCAGCCTCTTCTCTGCCTCGATCCCAGCCATTCACAGTCAAATCATTGCATATGACAAAGCTGTCCGCAAACATGTTGGATCCCATCGAGACATCCAACTCTCAGATATCCACAAGTTCGCTGCCATCAAGATGGCTCACATTGATTCATTTGGAATTGGTGTTGCCACACCCTCAGGGGGAGCAGAAAAGAAGGGGAGAGGACAATCTCGAGGCGGCTACAACACCAAAGATACCGCACCTTGCAACAATTGGAATGCCGACTGTTGCAACATTCACTCGGGCAAGTGCCGTTATGCCCATGTCTGTTCCAAATGTGGCCACAAGCACTGAGCCATCGACTGTAGTGCGGTCCAGGCTTGAGCATAACACTAAGCCACCCCGCTACTTTTGAGAGTTCATCTGGCCAGAGGACCCATTACCTGGGGCTCAAAGTATCACTGCTTCCTGTACTGAGACTGATCCACCCTTACCGCGTCCTCCACCTGACGAACACCAAAATCTGGCTGCACTTCAAACAATATATGACTATCCTCATCTGTTTGACATCGTCTCTCCTGTGAAGGTCGATGTTCTTCAGAAACTTCTCGCTTCTCATCCTAATCCATCTCTTGTGACCTCTGTCTGTGCTGGCTTGCATCATGGTTTTTGGCCTTGGGCTGATACCCATCATCAGGACGACTATCCTACCATGTGGGACAATTCATGGGTTCCACCTTGCAATGATACTGAGAAGAATTTCATTGCTGAGCAATGAGATGCTGAAGTCGCTGTTGGTCAGTTTTCTGAACCATTTGGGCCTGACCTCCTCAAAGGAATGTATAGTACCCCCATTCATACTGTTCCAAAACCACATACCGACAAGTGGCGACTCGTTGTCAACCACAATGCTGGTCAATACTCTCTCAATTCGATGATCCTCCACTCCGACATCGCTGGAGCTCCTCTTGACACTCTCAAGCAATTTGTTGCTTCCCTTCTCACCTTTCGGCAAAGGGAAGGCGGCGTCCCCATGCTTGTATGGAAGTCTGACATCGCTGAGGCATCCCTTATGGCAGATCAAGCAGATTGTCACAACTGGGATACCCACTCATGCCAAGCTTGATGCTGGTGTTGAGTATACTCTCATCCGTAATGTCGACCGCAACAACAATTTTGGTGGACGTGGCGCTTGTCGCATCTTCACCACGTTCAATGGTTGCATCACTTGGATTGCAATCAACGTCAAGGGGATCAATGACTTGAATGCATACATCGATGATTCCTGGTCGTTTGATATTGCTGATCGTCTGTTGTTCTATCCGCCTTACAACCAGCACTATCCAGAGAAGCAAATGAAACTTCTCCTCCTGTGGGATGAATTAGGCATACCACACAAGAAGGAGAAGCAACTATTCAGTTCGAGACTCAAAATCATTGGATTTGATGTTGACCCCAATGCCATGACGGCTACCATGCCCGACGAAGCCAAGGCTGATCTGATTCAAGCATTTCGTGAGTTTATCAGATCACCACCTTGCGGCTCTTGTCGTCACTCCTTGTGCGACTTTCAACAAATCATTGGATGGGTTAACTGGTCGTTGAACGTCTACCCATTGGTCAAACCGGCACTTTGCCACATGTACGAGAAGATTCGAGGGAAGGTCAAGCCACTTGTGGAGATATTCATCAACAAGCATATTCACGATGACCTCTCCTGGTTAGCGAATCGGCTTGAGAAAGCCAATGGAGTCTACTTCTTCGAAGCTGTTGACTGGGAGCTTTCTCAGACTGATGTCACTATGTATTGTGATGCATCTGGTATTGGCATGGGGTTCTGGATACCCGAGCTTTTGCTGGGCTTCTTTTCACCCCTACCCGTGATGGCGTGTACCGACACAATCTTCTTCTTTGAGGCGCTTTGTGTCTGTGCTGCCCTCCATTGGGCTGTATCCAACATCTCCCTGGAACCTCGTCGCCTCATCATTTATACAGACAACACGAACACCGTCAACATTTTCTCCTCACTACATGCATCTCCTGCATACAACCCGATCCTCATGTCAGCCGTGAACGTCCTGATGGACAACGACATTGACCTACGAGTACCCCATATCAACGGGATTCAAAACACGGTTGCCGATGCAATATCTCGTCAAAAATTTTACTTCGCCCGAAAAGCGGCCCCTGGCCTCAACATCGGCATTTTTTCACCCCCTCGAGATGCGCTGGGGGCGGTGAAATTATGATAACCTTATCGACAGGGTCCCGACAGCCCACCAGGGACCCTTGGCCACTGGAATGTCTCATTCACGAGCGTTCAGTTGCCCTCGGAATGGCTATCGACTCAAGCACTCATAGTGCTTACACTTCTGCTTTAAATTCATACATCACATTTTGTCAATTACACCAATTCCCACTCGAACCCACCGAAGACTCATTCAGTTTCTTTGCTGTATACATGTCTCACCACATCAACCCCCGATCTGTTGACGCCTACCTATCGGGAATTTGCAACCAACTCGAGCCCCATTTTCCGAATGTTCGGACCATTCGTAAAGGCCTCCTCGTCTCTCGCACGATTTGTGGATGTAAACGATTGCGTGGCACCCCAGTCAAACGAAAGTTGCCGTTGTCCACCGATGGTCTCCTTCATGTTATCAAAGATCTTGAATTGTCATCTGACCACGATGACAAGCTTTTCCTCACCCAAATCCTCACTGGATTCCATGGGCTTCTTCGACTTGTTGAACTTGGCATGCCTGACCCGAAGAAACATCGCAATTGGCGTAAATTCACACTTCGCTCATCTGTAGAATGGCTCTCTTCGTCGACTTATGCATTCATCCTCCCTGCTCACAAAGCCGACATCACATTCGAAAGCAACAAAATTGTAATTCGCCAGCTCCTTAACTCCCCCATTACTACATACAATCCTTTCGTGTCCTACCTCCGTTCACGAGATTGACTCTTCCCGTATCACGCAGCTCTCTGGCTCCGAAAGGACGGAACTGTGCCCACACGCTCCTGGTTCATGCGTCGCTTGCGCCGTTTCTTTCCAGACAACCAGATCGCTGGCCAATCCATGCGCGCTGGAGGTGCCACAGCTCTTGCTGAGCTTGGCGCTACACCTGCTGTCATCCAGGCAACTGGACGGTGGTCCTCCGAGGCTTTCCGTCTCTACATTCGCAAGAATCCAATCCTGCTACAGGCACTCCTCTTCGGCAATCACGGCAATTGAGCGACTTGTGTATCCTCCCATCTTCAACTTCGTCTCTCTCACAAAATCACAAAAACAAGTCAAAGTCAAAAATCCAAAAATATTCCTCTAGCCTTTTAGCGCTCCGATACACGCGTTCTGCTCTGCAATGTATGATAGGCCCCTCGGCGAGCGTTGTAGCTGCCGTGTGGGCCGTTTGCCTATTCTCGGGATCACTCAGTTCACGCGAACGGCGCACATCGGTCGATTAGTTGGGTTTAAACGAAGTGTTTATACAAGTTTAATCGACGTGCGTCCGTTCAGATTCGAACCACTCGCATCATCCAACACTTGACCACAGGCGACAAGATCGGATGACTGCCGTATCCTGACACACGTGCCACGGTGTGTTCCAGCGAGCGCAGCGCGCACGAAAGTGGAAACCCGCCGATCGGGTTCCTAGTAGAGCGGGAGTCGAGAAAGGGGTTCCTCACCTCTTCTCTCCGTCTCACCTCCTGCTCTACTAGGTCAGTCGAAGCTTGACCTCTTCTCTTTGTTCTCAACTGACTGATGTAGCAGGCAGTATCTCGCGCACCTGCCCTTATTTCTTCAGTTTGTACTTCTAGTGTAAAGCCCACCCTGTAGCGCTCCGATACACGCGTTCTGCTCTGCAATGTACGATAGGCCCCTCGGCGAGCGTTGTAGCTGCCGTGTGGGCCGTTTGCCTATTCTCGGGATCACTCAGTTCACGCGAACGGCGCACATCGGTCGATTAGACAGGGATAACTGAAAGAAATAACTCTCATCTTGAAAGCCTCGCGGAAGCTCGGGAAATATGAAAAAGTAATAGAACATGGAACTCACCAGGAGAATTCCTTTGATTCACAAATGCTGGGATCCTTAGGCCTCAACGTTGAACGGCGTCCTCTTGTCCACCGCATTGTCCTGTTGCGGGAGTTGAAATTTGCACGTGAGAGGAATATAAAGGAACGCGGTTGTTTAGGGCAGGCATCCTGGCGCTTGCCTGAGTACTAGCTTGCAGTGAAGTCACAGTGGCATCGAGTGAACATTTGGGTAAACTCTTCGCAGCTCAGAGCGGGGTCGCGAAAGCTATCCAACTTCATGGGTTGGGACTACGTCGAGATGGGTTCATTGCCAGTCGCACGAGCAGGGATAGGGATGGTTGAACGAGCCCGACGTGGAACATTTGCGCGGCTTTCATGAGTACGGGTGTTGAGGCCTACTGTACATGTCAGCATGGGAATGGGAATCAACAATTGGAGAAGACTCACGACGCCGTTTAACTGAGGGGGAGATTGATTTGGATCTGGCGGGGTATTCGGGAATTGGAATCAAGCCGACGAGTATATATGAATGATGGAGACGAGCTTACCACGTTGAGGATAGCGGCGAACTGGGACTCCGGGTAGAGTGTAGTAATCTTCAATAGAAACTGCAAAAATCACCGTTAGCACATAATGAAGAGATGCAGGAGGCGGATACATACTCCAATAAGTACAGGCTCCCGTGGCACATGCCGCAGTCCCACTTTTTCCTCGACCAATCTGCTCCCACCGGAAAACGTTCGACTCCGTAAGGATATTCGAGTGCCGGGAACAGAAGCAGACCGCAATTTGGTGATTGTGAGTTTTGCAACAGTCATTGAGTTGGTTGGGAGGGATTCGCGCTCAATGGGCATCAACGGGCCTTGAAGGAAACCGGTGTCATCACAGTAGATTGAGAATGAGAGGAAAGGCGGGAACACACCAATACCAGACAACAAGCCGGTCCAAAAGAAAACACCAACGCAACACCGCAAAGATTGTTTCGTGAACGCATTGTATATACTTCAGGTCACCATAGGGGTCTGAGACGCCAGTGCAGATAGGGCGGTCAATTGGCGGAAAAAGATCGGAAGGCGGGGGGTCAAAGAGTGTACTGGAATGCATACAAAATGTATTGTGCTTGCAACGAGCGTGGGTGTGAAGAAGCGAGAGTGAGGTGAATACTTTGGTTATACGAAGTTGCCTTTATACGAGCTGACAAATTTGGATTTCAAAAAGTGATAACGATAGGAGGCGGGATGTTTTCACCTTGCGCAGCAGGCAACAGGCTACAATAGCCTGCCTAGTCGGTTGGTTGCCCAAAAAAAATTAAGGAGCTTGCAAGAAATGGATACATTCGTCCAACACTGCCGCCTTGACCATCACAATGGAGTCGAAAGGCCGCAGGGAAGGTAATAGACAGTAGGTGGGAGCCGTTGCTTTGCATAAGACCGCACCGGGTGCAGAACATCGAGGATGAAACGCACGTAGGGTGGGCAGGGAAATCTTTCGCGTCAGGGACAGCGGGATATAGCAAGGCCGCACAACAGCAAAAGATGCAGAAAACGAGATATATGAGTGGCGCGAGAGGATCGGTGCAAGGCAGAGGGGAACAGCACGTCAAGGAATATTGATAAAATCGAGAATATGGGAGGAGGAAGTCCAGCAAGTTCCTTACCGTCTCTCGGTCTGTGGACTGGTTCATTTGCCTCTATCTACATGTGGCACAATCCGGTCCCTTCCGTCGCTTCTGGAGCTTTGGTATCACTGGGTGCAAAGACCCATTAATATTGTGGGCCTCCAAACACTAGTACTGTCCGAAAATCCTCCAAATGTCGAGAATCCTCAATGTTCTTTGAGTGTTTTGTGGATTGATGACTGCTCTTTGTATGTTTGGTGATGTGCCGTCGCCGAACATCATTCATTGCACCGGTGTACGTAGTTCGATTCCCATTGCTCACGTTCTCCTTGAGGCGCACGATGGGTTGGACAATGTCACTACAACTTGGGATGAACATTTAATCTCGTTCATATTCGCTTGGGATCGAGCTTGATTCAGCATTGAACATCCTACACGAACCTAGTGTGAAACGCAACGCGGGTATCGTTCACGCTTTGATTGACTACAAGGGAGCTTGGGGGATCGTTCTATTAACAACATCCCGAATTCGCAAACAGGTGAACACAAGTACGATAAGAGAAGTCGTAGATGAGGCTTATCGTCCTCATCACAAGTTTGCAGACCAGGACAGAATCATGGCCGAATGGCCTTCAGTGGAACATAGGAAAGGATTCCCCTCCTTCGGTTATACACTTCAAGGGCTTGTTGAGGGAGATGCAAATTCTGCGTCTGATGTTCACGGATCCGAGTGAACAAGGTCGGATATCGTCGTTCCGTCCCTTTCGCTGCAAGGGAATTGATGGTCGATGAAAGATCATACCAACTGAAAATTGTGGACGAGGTTTACCTCCAAGTCCTAGCCCATTCCGTGGTCTCAATCGCTTTCACCAACAAAGCGCTTATTCCCCACGAAGAATTCAGGGATAGGGTGGCCGGAAGCTATCCGAGAATTAAGCATCGACGATATCTCGAGAAGTGGAAGGGAGGAATCTGGGACGGAGAGTCTCAATGACTGGAGATGCGGCCATAATACCGAGTCGTCCTGTCTAGAATCCTGCCCAACTCGCAGGCAATGGAGGAGGTGTCGTGGCACCTCAGTATTGTCTGCCAATTCTAGATCTAGACGCTCTAGTAATGGAGTGGATTGCATGAACAAGCGACAAACGGAGTTAGATTCGACTCCTCCCGTCCAAACACTTCCCTCAACACGGACCGATCGCAGCAGTGGATAGCTGTTCCTCGTTGAGAGGCCCTTCAGGAATCGTTCCACGGGGAACCAGCGAGAAAGGATGTGCAAAGATTGGAGAGATGGTGCGTCGACTATATTCTGAATGCCGG
Source organism: Jaapia argillacea MUCL 33604 (assembly GCA_000697665.1). Classification (NCBI taxonomy): domain Eukaryota; kingdom Fungi; phylum Basidiomycota; class Agaricomycetes; order Jaapiales; family Jaapiaceae; genus Jaapia; species Jaapia argillacea. The sequence goes on from KL197723.1 coordinate 378,145, forward strand.
GACAATGCCAATTAAGAATCATCGACTGAAGGGATGGCATTGAGACCGGGGGGGATCCGGCAGCATTGAAGCAGTATAAGCGAGCGTCGCGTAAATCGAGCGTGGACAGCGACTTCATGGCGTGGAATATAGGCCTGATTAACATATCCGGAATTGGGAACTCCTGATCAAATATGACCAAATGGTTTATCGCTTCGAGAGGGGGAAGCGGGTTCTTGGTTGGATGGAGCAAGGCAGCGGAGGAAGTTTGCAATGTGGACAACTGGGGCATACCTCCACGAAATAATGGCATCTGGTTGGAGAAAGTTGTCATCGAGTCTCCATCGATCCGAAGAAGTTGAAGACACGGGGCTGTGACCTCGTGAAGGGCGTCGAAAATTGGAAGCGGTCGGTAGTGGTCCAAAAGCCTGACAATGACATGAAATGCCTGTACCTGTGGATATTCCGCTGAAGGAGAACCGTGATAGCTTCCATGTCGGAGAAACGGTCTCCACTAGGGATCGCGAGCGTGATCCATAAAGGAAGGGCGGCAGACCTAGTAAGGCATAACTCGAAATATTGAACCAACATCATATCATTCCCCTCACAAAGGTACCTCCCAAACCGCAGGTTGATACTGGACCACGCCCAGGATGTCTGGAATGCAACGTCTCGGAATCGGCGGGATATCAAGCTAAACGTGCTCCTGAAGTCATGGACGTCCCCTTCAACAAATCCAAAGGAAGGATATGTGCACCCGGCTTTGAGGAACATCGAAAGGATCTCGGTGGGCAGCTTGTAGACAGGGGCATATTTCGCTTTCCCGATGAGAGTGACCTTGAGAAACAATTCAGCTTCAGCGAGCAGCCCTTTCAATCTCTCGACATTGGCTTTGTGTCTACGTTCTTCATCGCAAAGAGATTGATAGGTTTCCTCCATTTCGTGGGTTCGTGCGATGACTAGGTGAACTGGGGAATCAGATTCAAGTTCCAACCACCGAAATCGAGGGACTCACTGGGCGACGCTTGTGGCAAGTCGTCGTGCATGTGGAAGTCCAAGTCGATTGAAATTGGGTGTGTAAATAGGGGTGAAATTCACGTGACGTATGCTTCATTGTGCAGTAACAAACATCGCAAGTCGAAACGTCGAAAGCAGTATAGACGGATCATTCTATCAGCTTGGTTCACCCAATCCACGACGACTCTCTCTTCCGAATAGTAGCTTCAAGTGCCAATTCAATCGGGTCATCACCACCGACGATATCAATCGCTAATCCGGCAGCATCCTCCCTGTTCAGGAGCAGAGCAAGGCATTTGGCTACATCATCCCGCTACGATCAGCAACATCAGCGCCTGGTCCAAAACCGACTCTCGAAACGCTTACAGAAATGGATTGCGTGATATGCGTCTTCCCAATGGACGCCGTTCCGGATCCAGGATTATTATTGAGTCCTCCGGGGCGAAGAATTGTCCACTTGAAAGCGGTACGCTGAATTAAATTCTTGTCGGCGTCGTATTTGCTCTGCATGTACACCGGAATGGCGCTCCACATACGCTTGGAGACTGCTAGGTCTTCCTCGGTGCTATACAACAAGGGTAAATATCACCTCGGATTTCAAGGAGCGATGATACACACTAATAATCCGGAACCTTGTTGAGGTCCCTAACATCCACAGCGGAAACCAAGATCAACCTCGGCTTGGAACCTTGGACTGCCTCGATTGCGTCGAATACTTTCAATGCGCCTTCGTAGTCTACTTTCCTTGTCCTTTCGGGACCGCCTTTGCCACCTGCACCGGCAGAGAAGTAGACGACTTCCGCGCCTTCAAATGCTACGCTTAGATCTGCTACTGGAGCATCTTCGAGCGAAAGGAGGAGTGGTTTGGCTGAAGCCTCGGTGATCTCGGCAGCGTGGGATGGGTCACGGATGAGAGAGATGACCTCGTTTGAAGGTCCTATGAGTCGAGCTAGACGGAGTGAAACCTAGGTAAGGCAAAAGTCCGATAAGCTGTTAATTTGAATGGAACTGGACATATATACCTGTCCGTGGCCTCCTACAATGACTACCTTTTTGGCCATGGCACTAGAAAAGACGCAGTATGTAGGGATGATACCTTGAAGTTTGTATTCGGTGAAGATGGTTGCGAACCGTCAGAGGAGGGCCGTCGATCCCCTCCTTTGAGCTCGTCAGGTGGGCGTCACGTCATCAGGATATCTTCTTCGCCATCGCCATCGCGGAAGTTGGACGCGAGATTCCTCTCTCGAGTTTATTGTGCAGCTGTTGGGGACACGAAAGTACAGGCTCAGTACTTAGAGAGCGATAGTTTCGGTGAGCTATGAACCGACGGAGACAGCAAGAAAAACAACGGTGCCACCACCCTTTCCGAATTTAGGCAGCAACGAGTCGGACAAATCCGGGAAGGGCAAATAGTGCCTTCGTTTCAACTCTTCGTCCCGCTGCACATATACCTCGTCTATTTCCAGTCTAATGCTTGCGTCGACAACGCGTAGTGTATCGCGGCTTGCACGCTCGTCGCGCACATTTGCCACCGTCGTTGACAGTGCAGGAGTCAAAGTCGCGGCAGTCGACTATGGCCAGCCCACTTCTGCTGTTACCTTCCTCGTAAAGGGCGGTAGCAGATTTGAGACCAAACCGGGTGTCGCTCATGCGCTGAAAAATTTTGCATTCAAGGTCGGTTTCTTGCTTTGGAGTGTATGCGTCGTATTCACAATGTCGTGATCTCCGCAGAGCACTGGAAAGAGGTCTGCACTCGGGACAGTTCGTGAATCGGAGTTGTACGGTGGTGTTTTGTCTTCCACTCTTTCTCGGGAGCACCTCGCTTTGACTGCTGAGTTCCTTCGTGGTGATGAGTGAGTGCTTCGCGTACCCTACCAATTTTTACGGAACTCTGAAGTGGATATAGGGAATTCTTCGTCGATGTCCTCTCCTCATTCATCACCTCTGCAAAGTACACCCGACACGAATTTGAGGAGTTTGTTCTTCCCAGTTTGGAGGCAGACAGTTTGGCAGCCCAAGCCGACCCCCTCACCCGTGCTCTTGAACTGGCTCATACCCTCGCCTTCCGTTCCGGCCTCGGCTCCTCCCTATTCGCGTCGCCCCACGCCCACCTCACCCACCAAGACATTCAATCATACGCCTCCTCCATCTTCACCAAAGGCAACCTTGCCGTCCTTGGAACCGGCATCGACCAAGCTACTCTCTCCAAATTGGTCGAGAAATCATTGGCTTCGTTGAGCGCATCGGGTGCTGCACCCTCCACCACACCGTCCTCGTATTTCGGTGGTGAGAGTCGTTTGGAGAATGCCCATGGTCCTCAGACCGTCTTCATTGGTTTCGGAGCCACCGGAGTTCCTTCAGCTGAACTTGCTGCTCTGTCCGCACACTTGTCCTCCACTCCCTCCGTGAAATGGTCGCAAGGTACCTCCCCCGTGTCTGCAGGGATCCCAGAGGATGCTTCCGTCCAAACCGTCCTCCTCCCTTACTCCGACGCCGCCCTCTTCGGTCTCATCGTCCAGGGTGCCACACCCGAGGCTGTCAAGGAAGCTGCAAAGGTCGCCGTCAAGGCTTTGAAGGAGGCTGCCGCACCTGGTGGTATCAAGAATGAGGACTTTGGTAAGGCTGTCTCCAAGGCCAAGTTCCAGGCTGCAAGTGCTATCGATAGCCGGGATGGTCTCTTCTCAGTTTTGGGTGCCAAGGTGCGTCACTTAAGTTCATCTCAGTATCTTGCGTGCCATTCGCTAACCATTTTCTTTGTAACGTAGGTTTTGGCCGGTTCCCAAGCCAGCGTTGACAGCACATTGACGGCGCTCGACAAGCTCACTCCCTCCGCCTTCTCAAAGGTACTAATTCTCACTCCATCAGTCTATCTTAAATACTGATCAGCACCCCTTAGACCTCCTCGACCCTCCTCAAGGCTAAGCCCACCTTCGTTGCTGTTGGTGACGCAAACGCTCTGCCGTTCCCTGACGAGGTCGGGCTCTGAGTCGCAAAATAGATGTACATCGTTTACTGTCTTTGGGAGAATGAAAAACGGGTGCCGGACATATGTTATGATGGTCGCGGGTTTCAATAAATACAGATGGTAATAGTCTGACATTGGGACAAGCTGCAAGACAGACTTCTGCGTCACGAAGAACAGACTCGGGACACACGGGCACAACAGTACTGCACCCGACTCGCGAATATGCTACAATTATGTGTCGTCGCATGCTACGTATTACACCTCCGCCCTGAAGGCCGAAGCTAAAGATCTCCAATCCTTTAAATTCTAGCCTCGGGGCTCCTGAGCATAGCGGCGCGTTACCACAGGAGCTGAGGTCTCCCCTTGAAGGTATGGACTTTTCGAACTTGGTGTATCAACTGATTTGAATCTTATGCAGGCTCGAACTTCAGCATGAACACCCTACACAACCCACCTCCCCTCAACCTGGCCAAAAATCTTCCCAACGAAATATTGTCCGACATTTTCTGGCAACTCACCGAAATGCCACCCTATACTGCCGAGCGTTCGTTATCCTCCGTCCTGCTCGTCTGTCGTCGCTGGAACGTAGTAGCGATCTCCACGCCAGATCTATGGACGACACTCACGATCACTTCGGGCAGTGTAACCCGGGTTGAGACTGTACTTTCCCGCTCGAAGGGTGTAACTGTGAATGTGATCATCGGGGAAATTTTGGACTGGGACGAGGGAACAGCAATGATCGTGGAACTCATACACGCACATCTTCATCGAATTCGCAACTTGTCTCTTTTTAAGACTCCATCCCATCTCGTGTCTCAAATTCTCGCCCGACTATGCATCCCAGCGCCGCGCCTCGAGCTGTTCGCGATAGTCAACCCAGACTTCCTCTCAAACTATGAGAGGTTGCTCCTACCGTCTTCATTCCTTTCAGAAGGTGCTCCCCAGCTTAAGCACCTCCTTTTAGACCATTCTTCAATCCCCTGGAGTTCTCCCCTGTACCACAATCTCTCGACCCTTCTTATCACCCTCGAACACATACAGGCTGCTCCTTCGTCGGACCTCTTCCTCTCAGTTCTCGAGAGCTGTCCTCAATTGGAACAACTTCAATTGATCGCCGCAGGACCTATCCTTTATCAGGATGCCGTGCTAAGGCGATCAAATCGCCGAGCGCGCCTTCCCGCCCTGCGATACCTCACTCTCTCCTTCACCACTATCTCCCAGACAACCTACGCGCTCTCACACATACTCTCGCCCTCTATATATAGCCTCCGTATCACTACCACTGCTCCAGACGGGTGGGATTTGGTGGATGACATTATGCCCTTCCTGGCTGAGACGTGTGAAGCCTCTGGGGCATCGGCATCTGACATTGATTGCATATCTTTCGCACCAACTACACACGAGGAGGAGCAAATGTCCTTCGTACTTTTCCTTCCGTCTGGTGGTCATCTCATTCTCGACGTGGACAACATATCGCCCAGGAATATCTTCACATCCTTCACATCAGTTTTGGGAGCTGGGTGGCCATTACCCAAGCAGTTGATTGTGATGTTGCCCAGGAATGAGACCCTCGCGGTATCTGATTGGAAAATTGCCCTTCGCGGGTGGACCGGATTGGAGAGATTGACCTTAATCCGTGGGGATGAGCATCTTGTTTCTGCTCTTGGTTCGGGGGAGGACACGTCTTCTTCCGAGCCTGAGGGAGAAAACAACAGTTTTATCTGTCCTAGTCTGACGAATCTTACTTGCGAAGCTCCTATTAACAGCCCGACAGGGCTGAGCGAGGAGCTCAGTTCCAATCTTGTTAGGTGCCTGAAGCACCGACAAGCTCGAGGGCTTCGATTGAGCACCTTATCCCTTCGGGGCTTCATCGTCGCCGAGGCTGATCAAAAGCTTCTCGAAGGGCTGGTGGATACATTGCTCGTACTTCCTCGTATGTCACCCATGGAATATCCCACAAGATACGATCCACTAACCGGAGTTTCATATGATGTAGCTCGTGATCCTGCCGCTGTCAATCCGTCGCGGTTGACGGCATATCCACCAGTGTTGAGGAATGCATTGAGGGCTATTGACTGCGTATAACGGATGGTGTACTTGCGTGCGCTCCTTCATTGGTGATGGGGAGATGGTGGACGATATCAGACTGGTCTCTGGGCCCATTTTTTTGTCTATCTTGCGGAATGGTTGTCGAGCCATGGACGCGTTTATGGTAGTAAATAGTGCGTCGCGTCATGTAGTGTCAAAAACTCTCGAGCTCGAACAACGAGGGATCGGCAGGACACTCGGGCTCGCGGATCTTATGATAGCAGAACCACCAAGGAGAAGACTAGGAGGTCTCGGAGTTGATCATGGGACACGGATGACTGTGGACCATGGGGGCCATTGGTATATGTACCCTATGCTTCCATTGGCGGGATTGTCTAGTAGCTTGGAAGAATACAATAGGTAATTGTCCGTCATTGCAGACAAGGTGCAAGACCTGCAGACTTCTGCATCGCGAAGAACAAGTATTGCGTTAGAATACAGATGGAGGTCGTCGGTACTGCAAGGTACAGCACCGCGATCGCCTCAAGGTCGCAAATCGTTCTGAAGAGCAGCGATAGCATTGTCCATCATTTGTTAGGTCTGCGAGCTGCCCTATTCCACCTCTGGCACCCTTTAGTCCGTCTAGTCTTGGAAGAAGGTATGTATTTTTCGAACTTGGTATCTCAACTTATTCGAATACCTTGTCTTGGAGCAGGCTCGAACTCCATCATGAACACCCTTGATGGCCTATCTCCCCTCAGTTTAACTGAAAATCTTCCCAACGAAATATTGTCCGATATCTTCTGGCAGCTCACCAAAATGCCACCCTACACTGCCGAGCGCTCATTATCCTCCGTCCTGCTCGTCTGTCGTCGCTGGAACGTCGTCGCGATCTCCACGCCAGATCTCTGGACGACACTCACTATCACTTCGGGCAACGCACTGCGGGCTGAAATTTTGCTTTCCCGCTCGAAGGACGTAGCTGTGGACGTGATCATCCGGGAAGTTTTGCACTGGGGCGGGGGAATAGTAGTTATCGTGGAACTCATCCGCCAACATCTTCATCGGATTCGTAACTTGTCTCTTTTTAAAACACCATCCCTTCTCGTTTCCCGAATTCTCGGCCGACTCTGCGTCCCGGCGCCGCGACTGGAATTGTTCGCCATAGTCGACCCAGACTACCCCAGAAACCCTGAGAGGCTGCTCCTCCCGTCCTCGTTCCTTGGAGAAGGTGCTCCCCAGCTTAAGCACCTCATTTTAGAGCATTCTTCAATTTTTTGGAGTTCCCCGCTGTTCCACAACCTCTCGACCCTTTATAACACCCTCGAAAACATTCATGCCACTCCTTCGTCGGACCTCTTCCTCTCAGTTCTCCAGAGCTGTTCACAATTGGAACGACTTCATTTAAACGCCTCAGGACCTATCCTTCGTCATGATGCCGTGCTAACCCGATCAAATCGCCGAGTGCGCCTTCCTGCCCTTCGATACCTCACACTCTCCTTCGTCACTATCTCCCAGATAACCTACACGCTCTCACACATACTCTCGCCCTCTATATCTGACCTCCATATCCTTACCACTGCTCCAGATGGGTGGGATTTGGTCAATGGGATTATGCCCTTCCTGGCCGAGATGTGTGAAGCCTCCGGTGCATCGGCATCTAACATTGAATACATATCTTTCGCACCAACTACTGAGGGAGAGGACATGCTACTCGTCCTTTTCCTTTCGTCTGGTGGTCAACTCACTCTCGACGTGAACAATATATCGCCAAGGAAGATCTTCACATCCTTCGCGTCGGTTTCGGGAGCAGGATGGCCATTACCCAAGCAGTTGATTGTGATGTTGCCGAGGAAGGAGACTCTTGCGGTCTCTGATTGGAGTATTGCCCTTCGTGGGTGGACCGGATTGGAGTCATTAATATTGGTATCAAACTGTGGGGAGGAGTATCTTGTTTCTGCTCTTGGTTCAAAGGAGGGCTCCACCTCCCCTTCACTCGAGGAAACCTACAACAATTTTATCAGTCCCAGTCTCGGGGTCCTCGCTTTGAAGAACAGCGCCGCCCCTGATGACAACTTGGCAGTCCGGAGCGAGGAGCTCATTTCCAACCTGGTGATGTGTCTGAAACAGCGACAAGTTCAAAAACTCCGATTGAACATCTTATCCCTTCGGGGCTTCATCGTCGCTGAAGCTGATCAGAAGCTCCTCGAAGGGTTGGTGGACAGATTGCTTGTATTACCTCGTACGTAACCCATGGAATATCCCACAAGATACGAAGCACTAACCGGAGTTTCATGTGCTGTAGCTCATGATCCTGTCACAGTCGATCCGTCGCGACTGAGAAGATATCCACCAGTGTTGAGGGGTGCATTGAGGTCTGTTGACTGCGGATGACGGATGGTGTACTTGTGTGCGTTGCTTCATTGATGATGATGAGGGGGTGTATAGTATTGGGCTGGTCTTTTGGCCCACCTTTTGTTCAAGCCATGGATGCATTCATCATAGTGAATAGTGCGTCGCGTCATGTGGTGTCAGAAACTCTTTTCGAACAAGGAGGGATCCGCAAGACACACCGGCTCGCAGATCTTATGATAGCGGATGTGCCAAGGAGAAGACTACTAATAGCAGGTCTCAGAGCCGAGATCATGGGACACCGAATCGATGAGTGACGACCATTGCCATACACACCCTGCGCTCCCATTGGCGTTTACACGAGTATGATTCGTTTGTACACTAGAACAAATACAACAGCTGTGAAACTCGATACTGAACAGATAACAACTGAACTGTGAAATAGATAACTCCAAGGATAGCGATGCGTAATAGGAGAATAGAAAGTGAAAGAGATGGACAGGGGCTCAATTCAAGCAGTCAGTTTCGGTATCACTTTGATCATCTGATCAATATTGATGAACTGCACCCAGCTCTCCAGGTCCTTCGTGTTATCATGCCAGATGAATTTGGACTCCCTCGTCCCGCGAAAGAACGCGGAAACACACTGATGCGACTCCTCCAGCAAAACACCTTTTCGCACTATACCAAGATTCGCTTTGAATACACGGAATTCCCATCCTTGAAGAGGAGTCCCGTCACCCATCGCAGACTCCTCCGGGATATTGAACTCCAAGCGTGACCAATCAAATCCAATGGGTTGGCCAATGGCTCGGATGTAGGCTTGTTTGACAGCGAGAAGAATGCATAGCCTACGTAGGATTACTTCATCCGTGAGGTCGGGGGAAATGAAGGATAGTTCGAGTTGGGTCAACTTTGCCCGCGGTGATCAATGCTAGCCTAAGATAATTGGGCGGAGGACTCACTTTATGGGACAACGACTCTGCGTACGCTCGAACCGTCACTCCAGGAGGCTCCACTGCGAGTTGTTTGATGCCAATACCAACGTTAATGACGTCGCGCTGTCGCCCTTGAACCATGGCCATTCCGACAAGGGAGGTTTCATAAGTGAGACTGTAGCCGATCATGGAGCGCAGCCACCTGTCAGGATGCATGCCCTCTGCATCCTAATTCCCCAAACAACATGTTATAATTGCGATCCAAGGTGAGTGTACGTGATGACCAACCTGTTCAATCCAGTGCTTGCCTAATGGTGTGGCGTTATCTTTCCACTTCGCCCGAGGAACTCTTCGGTGGCGCATCATCAGAAGAGGCATCATCTGACTGACGAGCTGTCCTAAGAAGAGGAAGTGTGTTGAGTAATGGGTCATCATGCTAGGGGGATTCGGGAAGGACTGACGGAAAGTATCACTATTATTTGGATCGTGCTTGATCTTTGCGTGTGGCGCACATGTCCTCACCAATTCGAAGCACTGGTTGTACTCCTGGAGCAAATTTGAACCCTAGGTCCGTGGCGAGGAGTAGAATAGTTACATCAAGGGTGACTTCGCGATTAAGCGAGAGCATCCACACGAGAAGTGGGCAATCCATGACTTGTGCCAGATTGGCTGATAGATGGGGTAGATGGACCAAAGTAACAAGGTCAAAACGGCAGGCGATTTGCGACTGTCCGGAGGGTAGTCAAGTCCGACGGTTCCTCGAGGTATACGGAAGAGCGACAAAGGTCAGAGAGTAAAAAAGGACACCCAGGCGTGGACGGGCAACGTTGCCAATACTATTGAAAGATGCAAAGGCGGCCTTCAAAGGGCAGAGATTTCGGATGTGGACCAAAAGTAAAACAAGACATGATACCATGATGCGCTGAGTTGATTTGGTGCGGCAGGGTACCACGCCTACACGTGGGGGCGCACAGCTCAAAGATTTGCCTTTTTAGGCTATCAACTTGCGAAACGTGTCCGAGGAGGAGTTGTATGAAACGTTCCAGGAGATTTCATACGCAGGCAGGTTGCGGTCGGATGGCAATTAGTTAGAAAGCCGCTCACTTCACAAAAAAAACACAATCCCAGATTCTCCTCGACTTTCACTACCCAAAGTCACTTAGGTGTTGGCCCTGGACCCTGGGCGCTCCGACGGATAAAGCTGTACCACACAAACTGGGATGAAACAAATTGTCTAATGATAGTCCCCTCCGTCCGGTGTAAGGGTATAATTCAAGAAGCCATGTACGTCTATAATATATAGTATGAAATATTATACCTCTCAGAGGCGGTAAATAGCGTAGGTGTAGACAGGATGGAGAAGTTAAATCTTTCTAGCGTGGACAGTCTCGTAAATCAGAAACATGCCTCGGCTATGATCCAGCTCATGGGCAAACGCGGCGATCAAGTCATTCAAAGCCCCCTCTCCCATTCCGTTCTCTCTCAACATAGGGCTTATGGAATCTGCGAACCTCTTGAGAATGACGGCAGCAGCAGTTCCAATAACTCTGGCGGGTGGGTCGTCGGGCCAATCACCGATTGGCAGAGAGAATCTCTGTGGGACCATCTGTGTGAATTGGCCGGTATGGATGAGCCACTCTGGGACGCGGCTCGCCACAGGCTCGAGACCCCGAGCGTGCAGCGCATGGGCGACGGCAGCGAAGAAGCGATGGGAGGACGGACAGAAGATTTGTGGGTCTCGAGGTGGGTCATCCAGGAAAACGGCGTATCTCCATTCGCAGGAGAGGAAAAGGCCGCCAGGGCGTAGGATCCGTGATACTTCCCGAAGCATCGCGGGGTAATCTTTCACCTAGTAGCAGGTAGGAGTAAGCCGGTAGGAGTTAGGAGGGTTTGTCAGAAATCTTACCGCCAGGCATATACTTCTAGCATGTACAAAGTCTATCGAGTTGTTGTCCCAGCGTAGCCCTTCTGTGAGATCTTGGATCTCGAACTGAACATTGCGTGGCGGATGCCTCGTTGCGATTGGCACTAATAAGAGAAATGCGACAGACTGATCAATTGGTGCCCAGTGAGGTACTGGTAGATTCGTACCGATATCACACCCCATGAACTTTGCATGTGGGAAGCCAGCCGCCATATCCAAGACCCTGTCGTAGTGATGATGAGCACCTTAAATGGGCAGGGCCATGCAAAGTAGACATACCATACTCCCGTGCCTGTTCCTAGATCAACAACTCGCTTCTTCCTCCCGTCCAGCGGGGCGAGCACTTGAGGCACTGGGCCAAGGAAATTCTCACCGAAGAAGCATCGAAGGACTTGATGTTCGTCACGTTGCCTCTGTTTATTAGGGTCAGCGCTATTCCATTGGCATGTGATTGGGGGAAACAAGTCCTTTGACAGGACTGGATAGCCCAGCCACAAGTCAAGGACAGTCATGAAATGTGGGGGTGCTCACCAGCTGCTCCGGCGTGTCGACAGGTAAAGGGTATGGTAACCGTTGGCCATGAGAATGGAAGAGTCGACCGTCCCGCTCCATAAAAAACGCGGGAAAATCTTCGTCTGCGATGGTAGAAAGAGTCGACGACGCATCGGAATCCCCATCATCATCGAGATGATCCAAGGAGGTGCGAAGACGTTCTTCGTTCTCGTTAGGATTGTTCCCTGAGGATGCCGGGGAGTTGAGAGGAGGTATGCCACACATCGGTCGTGAGCAAATGGGCAGCCCTTCTAGCGAAGTCGAGGAGTTGTGGAGTGTCATCGAAGTGCCTGTTGTGTAGCTTTATACCTGGTTCTGAAAAGCACGATGTAGCGCCGCCCATAAACAACGCAGTAAGTAATGTTAACGGGGTTTTCGGAGGGAGGGATATTAATGACTCCGACGCAGTTTCGCGGATGCAGAAAAATGCAGCGGACAACAGATCTGAGTTGATATAGAGCAAGACATCATCTGGGGCATTGATGAGTTTCCGTCCTTGGGGTCAGCCAGGCACTGGTGGCGGATGTTCCTATCGATGGAAGGCCGTGGCGCTTAGCCAGCGATTTCAGCATCATGGCGAGATTGGTAGAGAATTACTGCCTGTCACAGCCGACAGATGGAGGGAGGAGAGCAAAGGTAGATTTTTCCGTGCAACGAGCCTAACTCGGCATAAAGCGAGTCTCAGGTCGGTTTAGAGTGTCCTATGTTGGTCCACATGTGCCAGCATCTTTGGACCGAGATCTAGATCCGAAGGGATGAAGTGAGGTGCCAGCCGCCCGTAGAATTGTGGTGACAAAGTCCTCCGCGTCCGTTGCTCTTGGAGTGCAGGCGCCGTTGTGTAAATGTTTGGACGGAGTGTCGATCGAAATGTCTGGCAACATCAGCAAGGCTTCAAGGAGCCCCCTGATGCCGTGCAATGTCCGCTGTTGTTCTCCTGGTTGCTTCTTGTGGGCATTTCCGTCGACAGACGACTGGGAAAGCAAATTTTCTTTGGAGTCCATGAGCTCATGGAGTACGGCCCGCTTCCTATCGCGGGGAGACAATAAGAACGGATGACACCACCGACTAGGCAAGATTTAAGAAAGACTTGTGGCGGCCATCTCGCCGCCGGGACGATGTCCAGGGGGAGAATATGAGACGGGATTTGTAGACCCTTGTGGGTCCCAGCCGGGATCGCGTAACGGTCCCGCACATGATTGTGACTTGACCGTGACAGGCCTCCAGCCACCCACCACCGACCGACTCATCCTGACTTGGATCCCCCTGTATATATTCTCGAAGCTTATCCAGCTCCCCCTCATCCAATGTCAGACCTTGACGACTTCTTTCGAGAGCAAGATGAGATAATGCAGACTAGCGGTGAAGACATCAACAACTACTTGACCCGACTGGCCACTCGAAGGTATTCACAAAGCTCATTTCCGCTGGGCACGCTTTGACGATCATCTCAACGATCCCAGGCAACGGGACGCGAAATATGGCGGGGTAACACTGACTCCAGACACAAAGGAACACGGATCCATGCACGAAGAAAACGAACAAGCGACGAGAAAGGAATGCAAAGTCGATTCAGTCCCGCCGCGAGCTCCGGGCATAAGCGACCGTCACGAAGACGTCTCCACTCCCGCAGTTAAGAGGTAATTTGCCCTTTGCCCTTCTGCCCAGTTTTGGACGCAGATCCTAAACCTCGTGCGAAACAGGTTGAAACGCAAGCTATCTGAGTCTGAGCAAGAAAATCACGAGGCTCCGATCGGTACAAGGAAGAAAGTAAGAGAGGCGCCGACGAAGATTAAGTCCCGAGAACCGATCAGGGTTCGCCACACTCTTCCCACCGTTGAAGACGATGGGGTGGATTGTCCAGTGACCCCTGAGTATGCCGTACCCACGCGGGCGCCTCCGAACGCCTCTGCCTCGTCTAGCTTAATCCAGACTGGAGCTATAGAGCTTCGGCCAGAACACTCAACCGTTCATCCACCGCAGGATATCTTCGTCGAAACCCCAGAGGTAACATGCCCACCTTCACTATTGTCACCATTCCTCACCGCCTGAATCATAGAAATCAGCATGGCTGAATCCACGCACCAACCCTGCACCTCGGGATTTGCACCTCGCACCTAACATTAATACCCGTGGCCATGGCGAGGATACGATCCAACCATTGGAAGAGGCACCAAACTCAATTCACCTGGATCAACCCGCGATCTCCGCTATCTCTATTCCATCCATTCCTGCGAGTCTGGTGTCCCATCATTCCAAGGTAAAGCGCCGAGATAAGGTTATTATAACCCAGCCCCCGAAACCGGTATCTCGGAGTGTGGCTGCCGACAGTAGCAATGTCACAACTCCTGCTAATTCATTTATTCAACCCGCTCCTCCCGGCCCATCGAAACCTGAAGCCAAACCACCACGAACGCTCAAAGCTGTAGCCACAGTATCGGCCGGCGTTGCATCCACGAGCAACGCCGGTCCATCGTTAGTCTCCGTTCAGAGGAAGCCAACGAAGAAAGGAAAGGAGAAGGAACTCGTCACCCCTCTTGAATATGCTCAAAGGCTTCAGCTTCAATTTTCCCTTGCCAGCTCCGACAAAAACACAGGATACCTGAGGGGTAAGAAGATATTCTACGCTGGTGGGGATATGAAATACGCCAGCAGCGCGACGCAAGGGAGGATGCGCTACGTATGCCCCCACGTTCATATCCTATTTTTCTAATTTACATGACGTCTCTTGCCTCAGATTTCGAAACACGGCGGAACTCTGGTCCCGGAATATGATCCCACAACTGTGACACACATCGTCACTGAAGCTTCTGAGCGCCCGACTTTGCGAGCCTTGGGTCTCAAGTCCCTGAAGGAGATTCCCAATCATATCGCAACCGTCAAGTGGAGCTGGGTTATTTCTGGCTATGCTAAGAGTGCCGGAACCCTGTCGAAACGACAGGGAAAGGGCAAGGCCGAAAGCGAGCCCAGGGCAAATACTAAAGGTGGAAACGTCGACGATGACGGGGATGAATCACCCATGGATCTGGAGTTCCTGCACGCGGCTTTCAGCAGTCGAGTTTCAGCTGGCCCGGATTTTCTCCTCCACGCGAGGAAGGGCGACGGCAATGTGCGTAACACGAAGAAGCTGTCAGGAGGTGGTAAGTCGGCTGGAGAGGACGGCAGCGGAGAAGTGAGCCGTATTTCGTACGTAGCTTTTCCATTTTGTCACTCTTTCTACCACATCTTATCAATCTCACCATCAAAGGGAATTTACACACGATGCGTCAAGTTCCGATTCTGACCAAGACCAGGAGCAGAGACTCCGCCCATTACCATCCCCTCCCTCGTCTCCCCAAGTCAATATTGACAAGCGACAAGCTGATGTCCAATACACCAAGGGTTCCGAAGACCCATTGGCCCAGTTCTACGCTCAGGCAAAAGCTGAGCGAGACGCGACTGTGAGTTCTACATAAGAAATTTTTACTCTTTGGCTGAACACCCCCGACCTCAGTGGTCGCGAGATGATGATGCCTCCCTCAATGGGGAGGATGAATTTGACGAAGGCGCAACTCCGAGCACCGAGCTGACGAAAAAGAAGGCCCTCGGCAAACGAGTACGTCTTCGAGGGAGATTTGTCTACCTCCTCCCTTACCCATGACTGCTATCAGGGATTCGCATGCGACACGAAAGGTGGCCAGCCTAAAGAGACGTGCGTCAACCAGGATATCATCGAGAAGGTTGGAATCTTTGATTTTCTTGGTTGTTGTCCAACGCCTGAATTTCTGCCCTTAAGCTCGAGCAGCTGATGGAGCTGCATAGGGCCAAGCCATCTGACCATGATCGCTGGCGGGTCTTTAGTTATGGAAAAAGTGAGATACCCCTCGAAGGTCCACTGCCATTGCTTGACCGTACTTTATTTTCTCCAGCAATTCATGCTCTCCGGACACATCCAACACGCATTAAGTCCTTTAGCGAGGCACGATCGATACGAGGAGTGGGCGAAAAGACTGCCATGAAGGTGAGAGTCGCACTTCGTTTGAGATTGTTCTGACATCGTCTCCTTGTGATTCCAGATCATGGAGATCCTAGAAACCGGGGAGCTACGTCGGATTGACTATGAGAACACAGACGATGTCAAAGCCACTCACATCTTCCAAGGCATATACGGGGTCGGTCAGTCTACTTGCTGCTGATTAACACGCTTCAATTTACTGACTACCTTGAGCAGGTCAACACACGGCATTCATGTGGTACGCCAGTGGTTGCCGAACTCTCGAGGACGTTAAAGCAAGGAAAGGAGGCATTAAGGTCTCACCTACTCAAGAGATTGGGATTAAGTTCTATGACGGTCTGTGGGATCCCAATGTCTGCTCACCATCCGCAACCTAAGCAACCCCATAGATATCAACAGCCGGATGCCACGAAGCGAGGCGGATGAGATATACAACATGATCAAGCCCATTGGTAGGAAACGTTGATAACGCCGACCCTTATGTCTTGACTTCGTTGATCGTACAGCCCTCCAACTCGATCCCAAGCTGTTCGTAGAAATCATGGGGAGCTTTCGGAGGTAAGGGTAGTCCTATGTGTTTTCCCTGATTTCACCCTCATCTTATCCCCCAACTCGAAGGGGTAAGGCCGATTGCGGCGATATCGATATCTTGATCACACGCCCAACGGAGGATGGCAAGACGCATGCTGGTAGTCTGTTTGCCGCTTAGATTGGATCGGGTTCTAACGCCCTAGCACAAACATAGGCATTATTTTTCGGCTATTACGCGAATTGCACCGAAGAAAGATCATAACTGAAGACCTCTCCTTGCCAGAGGACTTAGATGACCTCGAGGCCATCTATCGGGGACTTTGTCGTAAAGATGCCACGAGCAAGAGGCGAAGAATTGGTTCGTCTCCTCATCATCCAACCGGACCCCGTAGACTGAATCCAGTTCCCCAAGACTTCTTAACCGTGCCCTGGAAATCTCGCGGAGCAGCTCTTCTTTACTATACCGTAAGCCATACAGTGAACATGTAATGGCGACCCCTCACATGTATTTCTCGTGTTCTATAGGGTGATGACATCGTGAGGATTAACGCATATTCCTCCAATGCACGCTCACCTATCTACATTTCATCATCCCTTACCACAGTTCAATCGATCCATTCGCCTCAAGGCCAATGCTATGGGTTATTCTTTGAACCAACGGGGCCTTTTCTCCGGAGTCGTCCGAAATCCAAGCGACCGTAGACAAAAAGTCCACTCAGGTAAGGTTTGCACGCGCGCATGGACGTCCGCGCGGTGCTGATGACCGTGCAGGTTCAATCATCGCTTCCGAGACGGAGGAAGAAATATTTCGAATACTTGGTGAGAGTCTTTCCCGGGTGATTCTTCCATCTCAAGGTCAGTGTTGATCATCAACCTACTAGGCGTACCCTGGCAGGAGCCTCATGAACGAGTAAGAGGGTGACAAACTTGGTTCGAGATCGCTGTATATCTAAGTAGTCGGAAATACGACGCCACTTTGCTTGGCAACTTCACCGGTTCACCTAGGGCGACACCCGCTCACCAACTCTACACCTTCAACCTCACTACATTTGTGTAGGATTGATGAACCTAGTGTGACTCCAAATAGTGACATTCAAAACTCCGCGACGAGGTACAGAACGCTGCGCCCACACACAAAGGCTACTGCTACCGAGATCGAAGGTGTGTATGATATAGAACAAACGAGACGGCAGTGTTCATAAATATAACCAAACGAAAACATGTGGAGCCTATATTGTCCGGCTCAAATGTCAACCCTGTGATCCTCAATTCCACCCCATCTCAAACGCAATCGATAAGGTAAAAAGCATGCGGAGAAGTCGAAATAAGTATGTCCGCAACACACGATACCGCCCTGCCAACCCTTCACCACACAAACTCTATCCAGTACCATCTGAGATGATACTCCCAATACTCAGCAGATTCTTCTTTCCCCGACCGTCCCTTTGCGGATCACCGCCGTGCTGATGTCCCTGACCAGATGAAGGTCCACTTCCACGAAGCGGAGCCAGCTGGATTCGATTCCGATCTTCAGGGCTCCCACCAATAATTCGTCCAATAGGTGCAGTAGAGCCTGAACCAGGGCCATACACTCCACCGCCTCGAGCATCGTTATAAGCCATTCCTTCGCCGGAGTGCGCATAGCTTCCCCAAGACGAAGGCGGAGGTGGAGCAGTCGCACCGCTGGATGGTGATGACCCATAGTTCTGAGCCTGTGATCCCCAAGCGTCAGAGGCAGGCGGATGAGGGTAGTTACCATAACTCTGGTACGACTGATGACTGGGAGGGGGTTGTTGTTGGGGATGATGGGAGTTAGCGCCAGTGTTGATCGTCGGGGGAGATGGATTGATGTATCCAGATGCGGGTCCGCTCTGGGAACCTCTCTGGGAGTGATGAGTTTGAGCCTGGGGCGCATATTGCGAAGATGATGCGCTCGAATGTAACGTTGATGAGGGAGGTAAAGGAGGTCCTCCATACCCAGCTGAAGGAGGGGGCGGAGAGTTATGGTACCCTGAACTGCCTGGGCCAACGTTCGTACTGGATCCATACTGAGCACCTGGAGGAGGAGCGGCTTGCGGATGACCATAATAACCACCACTTCCACCATATCCAGTTTGGTTCGGCGCTTGACTCCCTCCATAACTACTAGCACCTGCGCTCCCATATTCACTCCCATACACGCTCCTCGAAGGGGCGGGCGGATGTGATGGGGCGCTGCTATGCTGATAATGATGCGAGGGAGGGGGAGGATATGCGTCGTACGCTTGATGAGTTTGTGGGGGAGGTGGATGATTGGCCCAGCTAGGTGCGGCAGGCTGAGGAGCTTGTCCTGGACCCGAGTATGTCGAACTGGCAGTTGGTGGAGGAGCATAGGGAGCTTGAGACGGCGGGGGTGCATGGGCGTAGTGATTAGGAGGTGGAAGGTAGTGGGATGACGAAGGTTGCTGGGGCGGGGGTTGGTTCGTATAGTGCTGAGGAGGTGGGTGAGATGTCGTCGAAGGGGACGGCTGAGTAGGGGGCGGTAACGTGGATTGCGCATGGGTTGACGCAGGCGCATGATACGAGGTAGGGGGAGGGGCCTCATAAGGCGTACTATAATGCCAGGAGGTGGACCCTCGATGATCCCAGGGAGGAATCTGACCACCACCAACCGCAGAACTCGGGCCAGCCGATCCTGGAGGGGCAGCTTGCATTTGGTCCCCACTGTCGGATCTGGAACTCATGGGAGGTGGAGGAGGTAACGCTGACGCAGAACCCACACTCGAACTTGTGCTTCCACTGGTGCTCATAATCTCCCCGCTCTGCCATTGACCCTCTCCCTCTCCTCCTCCCGTAGATCCACCTCCTACTCTCCGCCTTTTGTCACCCCGACCTGTACCGATCTCCCGTCCTCCTTCATCCAAATCTCTTTCCCTCTCTCGACCCATATCCCGTCCGGGATCCACACCCTCCTCCATATCCTCAGCATCGACAATGTCAATCGGTGTTCCTGCCGTCGGCCACGGCAGGGGCATCACGGGGGAAGCACCCGATGACGGTACATCGCCAAGTGGCTCACCAATCCCCAAAGATGGGATGGTCTTTTTCCGCACGCGTATATCCTTGCGTATACGGATTTTGATACCTTGGTCTGCAAGTGAACACGACAATGCCGTCGATTCTATGATGGGGAACGGTGTCAGATATTTCGGATAATGCCAGTGATGAGGAGATGATTAGCGGGAAGTAAGATGAATATGGCAAGGCAATTCCTCTGCAAATTCGCAGTGACAGAGAACTCAATTGACATCCGATCTCCTCCGAGGTGAGGCTCACACGAAGCCAAGCATCCCCAGCTTCTGTTGCCCTAAAACACCAACCGACGTGGGAAGAGAAGGACGAGAAGATGCAACGAGGCACAATCATAACCAGGGTCCAAGGAACGAGTCGTCGAATCCGGGAAAAAGAAAGCAACATTGGGAAGAATGGGGCGAGCTGAGCAGGTAACGAACCTTCCATTCCGGGAAATTTCTTGGCCGTGTAAACATAGAAGGCGGCTGAATATATAGACTTGCAGTGGTGAACAGTCGAGCTGCAGTCGACAGTGGCAAAAGAGAAAAGCGTGAGTATGCCTGGAAGTTCACACAAATACGGAGAGGGGAAGAAGAGACGACACTCACCCGACTACTTCAAACAAGCTCAACTTCAGGCGATAACTGCCCTCCGTCCGAACGCTCAAATCGGGAAACACAAAGAATCCAACGTCTTCGTTGTTATGCTCTGTGTCTGATTTAATCAGCGATTATGTACCAGTTCGAGGCGCGCACGTCAACAACGAACCTTTGAGATGATACAGAGACGATACCACTGAACCAGTCGTACACCGCGTTTTGCCATCCTGAGGAGCGGCTCGGCGCTTCAATGTGTCTGACGCGAAAACTGCGGCAGTCGAACCCACCTTCAGCCAATGCAGCTCCATGTCCTCGTCGGGCTTTGCCAAACTGGCGAACATGAAGTAATAGGGGTTCTGCAAGAAGTTCTGTGCATATTCGCCAGGACCAGGGGACGAAGGGGACTGAGGGTTCGAAGGAGTGCGTGTCGATGGATCGACTATGCGTAGCTGGACGATGGGCGGTGGGTCAATTGGTCGACGGTCAGCTATAGAAGGTAATTGGGTCAAGACGTAGCCAGTTTAGCGAAGGAATGAAGCAACATGGGGGAGAGGAGACCTTTACCACCAACGCCACACATTCTGGCCTGTTTCGGCTCTTGGCGCATGGTCAATTCGTATTCTCTGCATGAGGATAAAACGTAGTTTAGATCTTAGTTGATTCGAACCGATGCAAGAGGAGGTGAAGGGGTCAGTGATGCTGATGAGAATGGATCTGGAGAGCACTCGGCACAAGAGCATCGCCAGTGGATGGTGAGTGGAGATTAGCCTCCAGAAAGAGAGCGTGAATGATGAAATGGTGGACAGGAGTTCATTAAGCTCGGACGACAACCTTTGGAAGGACCAAAGTCCGGGAGTTGGGTGTTACGCCGAGGCAAAGAGATGGAACGAAAGTTAAAGGAAGCATTATACTCACAGGCGATCTCTGTCATACCCTACATAAGCAGGCATGGCGCCCAATTGCACAGGCTCTTCGTCATCCATGGTAGCGAAATCCGCCCGTTTGGCAGTGTCAGATTGTGTAGGAGTGTAACGTTAACAGCGGATTTTGTTGAAGCCAAGAGCAAAAGTCAAAGGTGGTCCAAGATTCGGGACTGAGCGAATCGAAGATGGGGGTATCGAGCCAAGTTCCGGGGATATGGGAGCGATATGTAACTGACTTTATAGTGGGAACTATGCCCAGGTCCTGCCACGTGCGCTATCATCTCCGACTTGCGTTTTGGGTAATCCAATCTCTGCTTTTGGAGGATCTGAATGTTCAGCTCTCGCAAGCTCTGAACCTTACTGCACGAGGATACTGCGGGGGCCAGGCTTATGCAACCCCCCTCAAGAACCGCCCACGGCCGGGACCTCCGCCGCTTCTGCATTTCGTGAGGAGCCTACTCCCCGGTCTTGTGGCGTCAATTCGTCGTGCGGAGATCGTCACCCAAAACCATGATTCTAGTATGCACTGCAGTACCAGAAGTTCAAAAGGCTGGGCTCGCGACTCGGAGACGCGTTCTCCAATCCGTCCTTTGCCTTGTCCTCATCCCTGCCCGGCCCAACCCCCGACAACCTACGGTACATATGCATCAAGACTGCAATGCGCTTTCCACGATGTCAGGATCAGCTCTTCCTTCCGATGTCTCCCTCCTCGTTCTCTCTAGAACAATTAGGGCCCAGCCCAGCCGATGACCAGTCAATAATGCTTCGACTAGACACTCTATCAGAGTCTATCTTCGAGGTAACATCTATAGATCGATCATCGATCAGATGCTTTGCCGCCGGATAACAACTGATAATGACCTTCAAATTCCTCGGTCATGTTAAGAGGAAGGCCGATGCAAGTAGGTCTGCGCGCGTACATTATTCTACGAACGCCAAGTACCAAATTATAATTCAGTGTCCTCCAACCACTCACCACCTCTGTCCTTGGCAGCACTTACAGATGATCTTCACCCTTTCCCAACATACCTTGCGGTAGTACCACGCGATCCCCCCGGGGCTACGCTTAGACTAACTCGATTCCACTCCTGCCGTTGCACCGGACGTTAAGTGTTGCCCCTTGCCTCCGATCAAGACTCAAAAGCCCATTACCAATATCCTTCGCTAGCGACAAGTAACGAGCCAGACAATCAATTCAATCGGCCCCCATGTCTCAGAGGCCAACACCGAACGTCCCGTATGGGTTAGGGTCCCTTGCCTACCTATCACGACATAACACAACCTCAATTAGTGCGTACGGTTGTCCCCGCCCCACCACAGAAAACAATATGGGCGGGCCCCCATCGGAAGACCGAGTGACTCCTCCGCGCGTAGATCAAGCCGACGTTCTTGATCCTTGTTGAATGGTTGACCCATGTACATCACCATGGCTGTGATAGCGCGGCGTCCCCACCTCCACCACATCTATTGACTCCTGTTTCACGCCATAGGCTTCGTACTGGTGTCTCTGCCCTGCTTCCCACTTGCTTGGTCACGACCTGCCTGGTTTCGAAACGACAGTAGCCCACAACCCTACCGGTTCTTGACTTTCGGCATCTTGCAGCTGATGGTGCCATCGATTCGACATTCTTGTCTTGGTTTCGAACTTTCTTCTGACAATCTCTACTGAATTGCTTGAACATTTGCGTTCAGATGGTTGGCAGGCTTCCTGATCACTTCCTGACGACAGGCGCGCCAAGGATCAACAACCGATGTTAACTCAGCGTTGAATCGCGTCGATTGCCGATGGATGGTGATTGCTTATTCGCGTACTCTACTTCGGACCTACCGACTCCGCCAATTCCTCCGAGGCGGCACCTATCGTTCACGACAATACCAATAACCTCTCTCAACACGTACATTTACACACCGTATGTACGTCATCCCTTTTCCAACCCATGCTGACATCCTTATGCATACCACTCCGACCACCCGCACCTTGGCATTTCCAGCCCTGAGTTGGAACTTGTGGGGATCGTCGTGCTCCTTTATTCGCTCAGTTATCAACACGTATTTACGCCACATCCATCTCGTTAGCCGTCTCACCCACCCGGATGGCCACCCCTCGCATGCTGGCAGAATTTCATATATTTGCCGTTGACATCGAATTTCTGAGCTCACTGCCTCCTCGTTCGCGTAACTTACTTGGTGTCGACCGCTTGACGGAAATAAGTATCGATTTCCGGACTCTGTCACGTCTCTGTACGACACACCTGTGGAGAATTGATGGCGCAGTGCCCGAGAATATCTCCGAATCGATTGTCCCTTTCCCCGCGTCCTCGAAAATATCCACCCCAATTACCCCTCCACCAGTAACATATGCACGATCTGCGTCATTACTGTCATTGATAGCCTATAGCTATGTTTAGTCTGCGAACCCTACTACACGCACATAGAATTCAGCACTTCTCCATATCGATATCGGCACAAACGTTCCATGCACGAGGTCTTCGTCGCTCTGTATCGTCCTTGGTGAATTCGAACATGCCCAACTTGAATCAAAGTTCGCTCTATACCGACTTGGCTGAATTGCCAACGTATAAATCAGCTCGTTTCGTCGATTCAAATGGTATGAACTTTGCTTCTTCGCTCGCTTCTACGCGTCCAACATCAAGGAAATGAGGATGTTCGAATATCTCACTCATGATATCGTCCTGATCTTCAGTCATCGACGCGATGTTGTCCATCAAGGACCACACAAGAAACACCAGGAGAACCGTGACAAAGTCGATCTTTCTCAGCGATTCACTTTCGAAGACTGTAGTATCGTCAGACGCTCCAGCTGATGTTATCACATCTGTCTTTTCTCCTTCTGGGAAGCGTAAAGCCCTGCTGAGAGAGACATCAGACCAAGGCAATGGAGGGAAGAAACGATACGTCGAGGTTTGGTTTGGAGATGCTATGGAAGCCTCGAAGGAGGTTACCAAATTACACGGCGCGTTCTACTCAGATGGTTCGTTCCTCTGTCCTATCTATCTCTTGTCCTACATCTAACCGTCACGATCAGAATATTTATCAACTCTAACTTTCTCGCCTTCGGAAACGGTGTTGCTGTATGCTGCCGAACCGAACGTTCCGGATTCGGCGCCATATGAGAAGTTTCGCTTTGTGCCCAACTTTGGAGAGGGCCTCGTTGGCAAGAAGACGCCAACTTTGTTTTTGTTTCGTTGGGCAGAGGCATCTGAAAACGTCACAAACCTGCGCGCGAAGTCAGACTCACCATCGATTGTGGTTCGGTGTGCCTTTAACCAGCCATCCGTCCCAGTACTCCTCACCCAAGCCGTTTTCGTCACCGAGAATCGCATCTTCGCGACCGGATTCGAGCATACACCAGAGGGGCGCATTCTGGGTATAAAAGGATGCCAAAATCGACCCGCTAGGATCTGGGACCTCTCCTTTCTACCGATAGCTTCGTCAACCGCGGATGGCGACTCTGTGACATGCTCCGCCATCCCAGTCTCAGCTTCAAACCGATCATGTAGATCACTTCGCGTCTACAACTCTCAGTCGGGCCAAAGGGTCTTTTGGGTTTCCAACGAAGTTGGCGGTGCACATGCATCATGTGCTTCCCTCCACTCCCTCGACCTCGCCGATGGAAAACAATCTCTTCTTATCGACACCGTTTGGGAACCGACAATTGAAGGCGGATTTCCTGGACTCTATACGGACCATTGGCTCCCAACACATCCTTTCCTCCACCTTGGCGTATCCAAGTCCTTGTACATCGCTACGAGCTCCTTCTGGGGATCGCGGTCCACCGTTTTGTTGATATCGGCCGAGAATGGTTCCGTGAAAGATTTGACGCCCAACACTGATGGGTCGTTGTACAGTTGGTCTGTGCTGGGAACGAATGGGCTCGATACCATCGTTTGCTCACGGAGTGCACCTAACATCCCGTATGAGCTGGCTATTGGCCGATTCGATGCCAATGGAGATATGGGAAGCTGGCAAGTGATTGATAAGCCCACTTTGACTCTACAAGGTCAGTTATATCCACGTCTTTTCGATGGGTAATCTCACAAATAGCTCTTGGAATTAGCTCAAAAGGCTCTCTCCTCTCTATCTGCTTCGGTCATTCCCATACCCAATCGACATCCAGTGGAAACTATATTGCTCAGATCGTCTTCTGGTGACGAACCGTCATCATCTCTGCCCCCATGTGTTGTTTTCCCTCATGGTGGTCCACACGCCGTCACAACCACTGCATTCAATCCTCAAGTTGCAGCCCTCGTGAATTGCGGATGTGAGTTTGTAGTCATCATACTTTGATGGAATATTGGTGAACTAACCTCATATCAACAGATACGGTATCTCTACCCAATTACACCGGATCACTGGGATTCGGTGAGACGTACGTCAGAAAGCTCCTTGGAAATTGCGGAACTCTGGACGTTGAAGATTGTATTGCATCCGTTCGGCACCTCATCAAGTTGGGCATTTCTCAAGAAGGTCCCGGGAAGCAATTTGTTCAAGGTGGAAGCCACGGAGGTTTCCTTGCCGGCCACTGTTCGTCCTTTCTATTTATCCTCCGGTCGTAGTAATGCTGACTAACCTCGGATCTCCCCTCTCAGTAATTGGCCAATACCCAACAATGTTTTCCGCAGCCGTCATCCGCAACCCAGTCATGTCCATCGGCGAGATTTCAATGGGGGATATACCAGACTGGTACTACGCAGAATTTGGATTACCTTTCGGACCAACAACGTTGATGACACCCGAGACCTTTGCAAAGTTGCAATCCATGTCTCCCATTTCTCATATCGACAAGATTACAACACCTGTCCATTTGTATATTGGCGAGGACGACCAGCGTGTAGCTCCAACGCAGGGGCGAGATTTCTACTATGCGTTGAAGGGGAGAGGGAAGACTGTAGAGATGTTCTATTTTCCAAAGGAGTCGCATCCCTTGGATGGAGTTGAGGCTGCCAGAGTTACATGGGAGTTAGGCAGAGAGTGGCTGGGTAAACATGCAGAGTGGTAGAGTTCTATCCGGGATGAGCAGAAGACGCGGCCTGTACACTGTCTCTGCGGGAGGGGGGAGGGAAAGAATAATGTTTCTTGAGAAGATGCCGTCTTAGATCTGCCGATTGTGGCACGATAATGCCATTTGGCATTGTCACCGTCTGCACACCACATCCGCCTTCGCATCCCGACTCGAGTCTCCATGACCAGTAGGCCTTGCTTGAACAACTCCTGACATTAACCCTCCATATTTCTACATTTCAACTTCTTCCCGAGTCTCTTCAATCGGAGTGACAAGACCTTCAATGCCATTCAAACTTACGCTACATATCGATTCCCTTCCTTTCTGGAATTGAGTAGGCTGGGCATCGTGCCCTGCCCGAGAACATCACCGAGTCGGTTCTCCGACTTGTCGGCTTCCCCGCTCCCTCGGGGTATCCACCCCAATTACCCCTCCACCAGTACGATCTGCGTACTGTCATTGATAGCCTATAGCTATGTTTAGTCTGCGAATCCTTCACGCACATGGCATTCGGCACTTCCGATCCATGTCGATATCGGCATAATCGTTCCATGCACTGAGGTGTTCGTCGCTCTGTATCGTACTGCGCGAATATGTCGCATTTGAATCAGAGCTCCCTCTATACCGACTTGGCTGAATTGCCGACGTATAATTCAGCTCGTTTCGTCGATTCAAATGGTATGAACTTTACTTCTTCGCTTGCTTCTACGCGTCCGACATCATGGAAATGAGGATGTTCGAATATTTCACTCATAATATCGCCTTGATCTTCAGTCATCGACGCAACGTTGTCCATCAAAGACCACACAAGAAACACCAGAAGAACCGTGATAAAGTCGATCTTTCTAGGCGATTCACTTTCGAAGACTGTGGTATCGTCAGACGCTCCAGCTGATGTTATCGCATCTGTCTTTTCTCGTTCTGGGAAGCGGAAGACACTCTTAAGGGAGACCTCAGACCAAGGCGATGGAGGGAAGAAACGATACGTCGAGGTATGGTTTGGAGATGTTCTAGAAGCCTCGAAAGAGGTTACCAAACTCCACGGCACATTCTACTCAGACGGTTCGTCCCTCTGTCCTGTCCATCTCTTGACCTGCATCTGAACATGTCGATCAGATTATTTATCGACTCTCGCTTTCTCGCCTTCGGAGACGGCATTGCTATACGCCGCCGAACCGAACGAACCGGATTCAACACCATATGAAAAGTTTTGCTTTGTGCCCAACTTTGGAGAGGGTCTCGTTAGCAAGAAGGCGCCGACATTGTTTTTGTTTCGATGGGCAGAGGCATCTGAAAGCGTCACGAACCTGCGCGCGAAGCCAGATTCACCATCGACTGTGGTTCGGTGCACCTTTGACCAGCCATCACTACCAGTATTCCTCACCCAAGCCGTCTTCGCCACCGAGAATCGTATCTTCGCGACTGGATTCGAGCATACACCAGAGGGGCGCATTCTGGGTATAAGAGGGTGTCAAAATCGACCCGCTAGGATCTGGGATCTCTCCTTTCTACCGATAGCTTCGTCAACCGCGGATGGAGACTCTGTGACATGCCCCGCCATCCCAGTCTCACCACCCAACCGATCATGCAGATCGCTTCGCGTCTACCACTCTCAGTCGGGCCTGAAGATCTTTTGGGTTTCCAACGAAGTTGGCGGTGCACATGCATCCTGTGCTTCCCTCCACTCCCTCGATACCGCCGATGGGCAACAGTCTGTTCTTATCGATACCGTTTGGGAGCCGACACTTGAAGGCGGCTTTCCTGGACTCTATGCAGACCATTGGCTCCCAGCACATCCTTTCCTCCATCTCGGTGTATCCAAATCCTTGTACATCGCTACAAGCTCCTTCTGGGGATCGCGGTCCACCGTTTTGTTGATATTGGCCGAGAATGGTTCCGTGAAAGATTTGACGCCCGACACAGATGGGTCCTTGTACAGTTGGTCCGTTCTAGGAACGAACGGTCTCGATACCATCATTTGTTCACGGAGTGCACCTAACATCCCGTATGAGCTGGCTATTGGCCGATTCGATGCCAATGGAGATATTGGAAGCTGGCAAGTGATTGATAAGCCCTCTTTAACTCTGCAAGGTCAGTTATATCCTTGTCCTTTCGATGGGCAATCTCACAAAAAGATCTTGGAAATAGCTCAAAAGGCTCTGTCCTCTCTCTCCGCTTCGGTTATTCCCATTCCCAACCGACATCCAGTGGAAACTATCTTGCTGAGATCGTCTTCGAGTGAAGAACCTTCATCATCTCTGCCCCCATGCGTTGTTTTACTTCATGGCGGTCCACACACCGTCACAACCACTGCATTCTATCCCCAAGTTGCAGCTCTGGTGAATTGCGGATGTGAGCTTGAAGTCGTCACATTTTCTATCATATCGGTGAGCTAACCTCATATCGACAGATACCGTCTCTATGCCCAATTACACGGGGTCACTAGGATTCGGTGAGACGTACGTCAGAAGGATCCTTGGTAATTGTGGAAATCTGGATGTTGAAGATTGTATTGCATCTGTTCGGCACCTCATTAAGTTGGGCATTTCTCAAGAAGGTCCCGGGAAACAATTTGTTCAAGGTGGAAGCCACGGAGGTTTCCTCGCAGGCCACTGTTCGTCCTTTCTATGTATCCTCCAGCCGTAGTAAGATGACTAACCTCACATCTCCTCCCAGTAATTGGCCAATACCCAACAATGTTTTCCGCAGCTGTCATCCGTAACCCAGTCATCTCCGTCGGCGAGAGTCCAACAGGGGATATAACAGACTGGTACTACGCAGAATTTGGAATGCCCTTCGGACCAACAACGTTAATGACACCCGAGACCTATGCAAAGTTGCACTCCATGTCTCCTATTTCTCATATCGACAAGATTACAACACCTGTCCATTTGTATATTGGCGAGGACGACCAGCGTGTTACCCCAACACAGGGTCGAAATTTCTACTATGCGTTGAAGGGGAGAGGGAAGACGGTAGAGATGTTCTGTTTTCCAAAGGAGTCGCATCCCTTGGATGGAGTTGAGGCTGCCAGAGTTACATGGGAGTTGGGCAGAGAGTGGCTGGATAAATATGCAAAGTGGTAGAGTCCTACTGGGGATGAGTAGAAGAAGCGGTCTGTACACTGTCTCTGGGGGAGGGGAGGAGGGAAACCATGATGTTTCTCAAGAGGATACGCGTCTGCCACATGACCAAAATCAATTCTAAATCGGGCCTATGTCAGTCATCTCGGCAAGCTCCTAGATTGTTTTTCGAGATAACTGGTTTGCAATTTCTTCACTCTGGGACCGTTAAGTCCTTGGATAAACTCAGCGCCCATATCTCTGCTCAACGACTTTGCTTTTCTTGCACTCTTTTCTTGACTTATTGGACCTGATCATAAATTATGGCCGACATTGCTGTGGGACCCGCTGTCGAAGAGAAAGCTGTCACCGTGGAATCTCTTGTTAAGGATGAGTCGAAAGTTGCAGAAAGCACTGCAGACGTTGCAATGAAGGATGGAGGTGACGAAGGTGACGAAGAAAAGAGGTTGCAAGCTGTACGACAGAGTGCGTGATCCCCTATCTCTCAGGTTCGCTCGTTCTAATAGAGCCATATCTCAGTTGAATTTTACTTCGCTGACTCGAACCTCCCTTATGACAAGTGGGTCTGTGTGATGTATCTCACGTAGAATGGACTTTAATACTCTGTCCAAAGGTTCATGTGGTCACTTCATACTGCCGATCCCGAGCACTGGGTTCCAGTCTCAACAGTCGCATCATTCAAGCGTATGCGAGAATTTGCTGCACCTGGCTTCGAATGGGTCGCGAAGGCTATCCGTGACAAGAGCGACCAGCTAGAAGTGGACGAAACATTAACGAAAGTCCGTCGTCGAAGTGAAGTGAAGGAGCCTAGAGGACAGTTTGAGAGAAGTATCTACGCAGTGAGTCATTCTTCGCCAGCTTGCTTGATACTATACCAATGGTTTGAGATCAGAAAGGCTTCGGGGAGGAAACTCCTGAGCTTCAGCGACAATTGGAGGAGTTCTTCTACAAATACGGGAGGGCGAATGCAGTTCGCATGCGACGTGATGATGAAAAAGAGTTCAAGGTGCCAGCTCTTCACCCAACCGTTCGCCGTGTTGTTGACCTAGTTATCCAGGGCTCGGTATTTGTCGAGTTTTCCGATGCTGCGTCCGTTCAGTCCTTCCTCAATGCGGAACCCAAACCTTCGTGGGGTGGCGAACCCTTACTGATCATGTCAAAGTACGAACTTTCATCCTTCGTGACTTCATTATGATTGAATGTTTTCCAGAGAGGCGTACTGCGAGATGAAGATCAAAGAGAAGGGCATCACCGGGAGAAAAGCCAGCATGCGACGGGAGGACTATGCTTCCCCAAGCGGGAAAGGTTTCAATGCGTTCAAGGAGATGGGCATCCAAAAAGGGGGCGCTAAGGGGAAGGATAGCAAGGGCAAGACCTCCAAACCGAAAGAGATTTGGTTGGAGTTTATGGGTAAGAAGCTGCGAGTTCAAGAGGAAGACGGGGGAACTCTCAATAGCGAGGATGTACCCCACGTGAAGGGAGCGACTCTCAGATTCGACGGTTGTGGTGAGACGATTGATTTCCAAGAAATCAAGGTTTGTTCGTGTCGCTACTCACTGTTTGGTTGAGCTTACATTATGGCTGCAGCAACCCATGCGGGAGAGGTTTGCCCGTGTGCCCTTCGTGAAATGGGAGAAGGGAAACGACTGGGGTCTTCTTAGCTTTGACAAAGCACTTGCTGAAGATGAGATCGACTACGTCAAAGAAAAAGTCAAGTCCATCGGATCGAAAGAGGTTCAGTGGAGTCTTGCTGGAGGTGTGTGGCTACCTTTCGTCCCATAACCTTGACAGCCATTGACCTTCAAATGTAGAGGAAGAAGAGAAAGAGTTCCAGTTGGAACGTGCCCAGTCGGCAGCAAGACGGGTCTTTGAGAGCTCTCAGCGTGGAGACTCATCAAGAGGAGGTCGAGGAGGCCGAGGAGGCGGACGTGGTGGCGGACGTGGGGGGAGAGGTGGCCGTGGGGGAGGACGTGGAGGGAGGGGCGGTCATCGTGATAATCATCGAGAAACTGGCAGGAACACTGAGAAGGCTGAAGGGGACGCGAAGCCACCTGCCAGTGGTGAGGAACAGACTGGAGAAAAGAGGAAGCGCGCCATCGAACCAGATGGTGGTCCCAGCACCGGCATCAGGGGGCAGGCGGTTCCCCTCATCGCGAGCGCCAAAAAGTCTAAGACTGAGGAGTCATAGTCGGAGTGTCAGTTGGGGGGAGTCTCTCCAAACTAGTGGCAGGTGATGTCCATTCGGAGAATCATACACTGTTGTACTTGTATTGTTGAACGATCGTGTATCGTTTGTGCTTTGTGTATCGCTTTGTGTTCGAAGGTCGCAATCCAATTTTCAACTCCGCGATTCAACTTGCGTCCTGCACCACACAACATTGCTTGAATATTACCGTCAGTTCCCTTGAGTTGATACAATTGCGTGACAAAGCTGAAGCGGTTGATCCATCACCTTATGTCACCAGGCTACCTCACTCGCTTTCACTTCCCTCGACAACAAAAGATCCACCACGTTCAATTGTGCATCAGCTATCACGGAAATGAGCCTCCACCTCCACGTTGCGGTTTCTTCCACAGGCATGGCAACTACCCTTGCCTCGTGCCGTCGTGAATGGCTCTTATAAGCAGTCTCTCGAGTACAACGAGCCTCACTCCGTCATGTCCTTCGGCCCTGATACCACACTGGAGGAACCAGTCGATGAAGAACCACAGGGACTGGCCAATAGCCCGCGATGTATCTGCAAGAAACAGCGCGATGCTGCTCCAAATCTAGAACTGTACCAAGTCAGAATGTTTTGTTATACGGCCCACCTCCGTTGCGCTGATCGCAGGTCTGATATAGAAACTAATCCGTCTCATCGAAACACGAGGCTCTGAGATCCTCCAAAGCGACCGAAAGTTTGTGATCTGGACGGGACCGCAACTCTTCGCTAACTCATTTTCCGAAGTCTTCTAGACATTCATGCCATCAAGCACGATCTGACAGGCCACCAAGTTGTTTGCACGATCTGCAATAGTGGAGTTTTCCGCCGGAAACTGCTCGAAGTACGTCTTACGAAGCATCTACAACTGTCATCCTCACCTTCCCGTACGCGTGTAGTTAAGCCAAGCCGTTGGAGTCGCCGATGATAACAGTGATATGCGCGATGCCGTGGTCGCGTGCAAACGCGACACACTCGAGTTGATTTTCGTGTTATTGCAGTCCGAGGAAGAAAAGAAGGATGCTCTTGAAATCGATGGATCTGATGCAGAATGTATGCTCGAATTGCTTCAGCAGGTAGTGTCTTGTCCTTAGTTGCCCGCTCCCTTGTTGATCGCATTTGACAGGCCCTTGATGCGTTCAAGTTTACCAGCGAAGACAAAGACGCCCCATCAGAGCCCCCAGAGTTATCTCTTTTGAGCGGAGATAGGGAAGATCAGATGGCCCGTTGGAAGGCCATCCATCGGCTTGTCGTGAAGCTGTCTGAGAAATCATACAAAATCCCACCTCAACTCTTCTTGAGAGGAGTTCACGTGAACGGTGGGAATGATCCGTACAGTGCAGGGGGGTACATCGGTGGTGGCGGCTTTGCCGATGTCTATCGCGGGAGCTTCCAGGGGAAGGAAGTTGCAGTGAAGCGACTGCGAGTGTTTAGTCCAGAAGCAATGGCCCCAGCTGATCGCTCAGCAACCAAACGTGTCAGTCCCTGCCTTCTTTCGTGCGCCTCGTTCTCACGAATCATGTAGAGATTTGGTCGAGAGGTGAACCTTTGGTACTCAATGAAACACGACAATGTCCTGCCATTTATCGGAGTGGATGTCGAGCGATTTGCACCTTCTATGGCAATGGTATCCCCGTGGATGGCCAATGGAACCCTTCTCTCCTATCTTACCTCAACAAGCCCCTCGAGCACGGAAGTCATTCGGCTTGTGAGTGACATTTACTCCGACCGAGCCCAGTCGTTCATCAGCGTCCTCAGTTATACGAGTCGGCTCAGGGATTGGCCTTCGTTCATTCATGGAATGTGGTTCATGGTGATCTTCGTGGGGTAGGTGTCATTCGATCACAGATTTATCCTTGCCTAAGTTTTCGCAGTCCAATATCTTGATCGACGATGGATATCATGCTCGAATCGCCGATTTCGGTTTGGCGGTCTTCGCTGACGCATCAATCCAAACTCACACCAAGAGCGACGATGGTACTCAGAGGTGGATGGCTCCAGAGCTGCTCGCTCCGGATGTATGTGGTTATACTAGATTCCAGCGGACAACAATGACCGATGTCTACGCCTTCGGATGCGTGTGTCTGGAGGTAACTCGCATAGTTTCCCTTGGCTCTCTTCTCTTACTCACTCTCGCCAAAAGGTTTGGAACCAAGAGCCGCCGTTCTCGGAGCTGGAGACCACCGACTTCTTTGTTGCAATGCTCACGAAGACGATTAAGATCAACCGGCCAACCCTGATGGCTATGGACAATAACCTATGGAGTCTGGTTCGTCGCTGCTTGAGCTTCCAGGCCGATCAACGACCCGACATGGCGGACGTTGTGGCCTACATGGTCGCAGAAGTCGGTGTGAGTTGATACGGCGAGAAGTGCATGCACCTATAATTCCACAAAGTCTTGGTTGGTGAGAATAGCGTATGAGGGACCCTCGAATTCATGTTGTATAATGAAGCCTTGCCGTGCACGTTGAAAGTTGAGCGCATAAGATGTACCTGGAACTCAAATAGTTTGTTCACGGGCTCGTCCAAAGCAAACAAGACAATTCTAATGGCAGCGAGAGACTTCCCAGTAGCATCCTTTGTTTGACATCAGACTTGTGCAGACTAATATTACAAATGGGGTGAAGCTGTGAATATTACAGAGCATTCACTTTCACGTCGCCTAGAGCTTAGGGGGCATGGGAGCAGGGGTGCTCCAGTTCAGCTGTGGCCACAAACCCCAGTTGATGAGATATGTCTCGAAGAGAGCAGCGATCTTCATATGCCCCGCGGGGTTAGGATGTTGGTTGCTAATCGCGGGGAATCAGTCGGGTGATGACGGGAAGAGAGGAAGAGATGGTCGTACGCAGCGTAGACGTCGTCCCAAGTGACCCATCCAGTGGTGTTGACTAAGAATACGTTTTGATCGCCGATAGCATGCCTGTGGTTACATGGAACATAATTCAGACATGATCCCAAAGCGAACCACGGAAAATGATATGAAAGCGACATACCGGGCGTCGACAACGTTCTGGTACACCCCAGGATAGTAATAGCCAATTGCACCACTCGCAGACGGCCAGCCCCACTGGAAGGAAGAAAGTAGATTCACGTGAGTGGGGAACATGGCACCACTTGTCGAACATGAACGTACTGGAGTGAAAACGAAGATGGGTTGGTCGAGGTAGATTGTCCTGAGACGTGTCAAGAAGTCGAGGTAGGTCTACATTCGATGCGATCAGAGGGCGAGCACAGGTAACGTGAACGGCATGCTAACCTGCGTGAACGCTGCTGCAGTTACGTTCTGCGATACATCGTTTGCACTAGATTGAGCGAGATCAATATCCAAGTGGGAGCGATGAAGGTAAACGCGCTCACCCAATGTGGATGACAACATGAGTGGCAGGAGGGACATCCCGAGTGAAGTCCCAGGGTGTAGTGTAGTTGTGATCAAGGGTGTTGTAGTATCCAGTATCTTCGGTCTGTTCGGGTTTGTGGTGAGAGAGGAACGCATGACCAAAGGAAGAAACCCATACCTCAAAGAATTGATAGGACATGCCATGGACGTTCCCATAAGAGTACATATCCTATACACATTGCGCTCCTAAGCAATCCATCATGACTCGATTGAAATGTACGTACCGTCAATGTCGCACCAGGCTGTGCGTTAATTCTATGTTCAGCTCTAAAGTATTCGCCCGTGAGGAAACCCCAAGCTTGGTCTACACCCATGGGTAAGAATTGACCCTGAGGACCGACAAATGGGCCGACGCCCTTTACTTCAGTCTCCAACTGCAAGGCACAGAAAGGGGAAAGAATTGTATTTACTTACAGCAGAGAGGGAATCGCCAATGAATTGGAAAGCGAGTTTAGAAGGGGTGTATGTGAGGAGCTCCGCGCCCTTGAGGCGTCGTCAGTATGAGACTTACGTGCACAACGCATTGAGAGGAAAGGATGTGACGTACGTCGTTCAAGTCGATACTCAAAAGATTGATCCGGTTATTTTGCCACCCTTCCACGTTAAATCTCACAACTGCATTGTTTCCGGTTACGTTCGGGAAGGTCAAGTCGGTCAGAGGAATTGGGTTGGCACCAGCCGATACATTAACTGTGTAGAAGGGCTGGTAGTTGACGGAAACTCCGACAGAGGCCAAGGGTGTTGTGGTGTGGTTGCCGAGGTTCAGGGTGAGAGAAGTGAGGTTTTGGACGTTAAGTTTGAATCCAGAGCCTGCCCTGCATACATGATTCCGGTTTCAAAAAGTAGGAAAAGGACAAGGGAAATAGTTGACTGACCACCAGGTTCCCGGAGAGGTATCCCATCGTCCGTGGTAGTAGATGAGAGGGTCGGAGTTCAAGATCGTTACAGCGCTCGAACAACCGATCTGGGCTGCTACCGCGAGCCCGAACAGAGCCACAGATTTACTGAACATCGTAACCAAATGAAAGCGACGAGTCACCCTTGGAGCATCTCAGAAGATTTTAAGCAGGCTTTATAGGAGATTATAGTCACCTTCGCAGATTTTGGTCGTCATTCTGTGGAGTTCTTTTGACACCGAAAATCCTCCGAGAGACTTTCGAAGGAGGAGAACATGAGAATACAAGCTCGCGGGGCAGAGGTCCGATATAGGCCCGTGTTCAGGTGATCGATGAAACAGAGGTTTGGACAGTATCTGAACCCAGCGCGTCTGGGTATATTGGAACGCGTACGTTAAAGTCGCCTCGTTCTTGAGACGATGTGACAGCATGGATAAATGTAGAGGTCGAGGATGAGAATACGGGTCCAGTGTAGTGGGCGATTCGAGGCCGGCATCTAAAGGAATCTCTTGAGAGCATGGTCAGGAACTCGGGGTTTAGTCGAAACGGGCCGCTCGAGGAGGAAGTGTCTCAGAACTCCATGGTTCCTGTGCTGGCCTGTGCTGCTACTGGCAACAGGATCGGCGAGAGATGAGGGAACAGTTCATCTGTACAGCTAGAAGCTACGGAATCATCTACATAGAGTCAGGTAGCACAAAAAGAGTCGAAGTGCCACTCAGACAGGCAAGGATTGAAGGAACTTGGAAGGTTGGAACGCGTGGCGACAACGTGGCGAAACAGCTTGAGCGTGTGACATCTCGATGTCACGCCCAACTTCCTCCTGGCGAACCGCCAACTGTAATGGCCTACCCTCAAGGGGACTCTCACTTACGCGTTCATCCACGGTCTCGGGGAGATCTCACGGAAATATTGCTTATCCACCTTCTCCATCTCGCCATGGAATCTTGGAACTTTCCCTTCGGCTTCAATGATAGACTACAAACCTCACAGTATGCAACTTCTCAACGATTTTGCACTCCCAATGAAGGATGAACGTTCTCGTCCATATCGTTCTTCATTATCGCACGACCGGGAGTCCGACAGACCTGTCAGAGTGCCATTGCTCGCGAAATACAGCTCTGTGGGCACCACTCTCATACTCAAGTGACAATGACTGAACGTCGCCGAGCGAACGAATGTTGCCACGATGGTGACGGCGAACAAGATATCCCGATGACGTGACGCCCACCTGACGAGCTCAAAGGGGGTCGATTGACGGCCCTCTTTTGACGACTTGCAAACGTCTTCACCGAATACAAGCTTCAAGGCACCATTGCTATGCATCCTGTGTCGTTTCGAGGACCATGACCAAAAGGTATTCAGCGTAGGAGGACACGGACTGGTATGCACATCTAACTCCATTCGAATCAGCAGTTCATCTAACTCTGCCTTCCCCAGGTTTCGCTCCGCCTGGCCAGACTCATAGGGCCTTCAAACGAGGTCACCTCTCTCATTCGTAACCCATCCCACGCCGCCGAGATCACCGAGGCTTCAGCCAAACCACTCCTCCTTTCGCTCGAAGATGCTCCAGTAGCAGATCTAAGTGCAGCATTCAAGGCGCCGAAGTGGTTTACTTCTCTGCCAGCGCAGGTGGCAAAGGCGGTCCCGCAAGAACGAGGAAAGTAGACTATGAAGGCGCATTGAAAGTATTTGACGCAATCGAGGCATTCCAAGTTGCCAAGCCGAGGTTGATCTTGGTTTCCGCTGTGGATGTTAGGGACCTGAACAAGGTTCCGGATTATTAGTGTGTGTCACTCATTGTTCCTTGAGATCCGAGGTGATATTCACCTTATTGTATAGCACCGAGGAAGATGTAGTAGTCTCCAAGCGCATGTGGAACGCGATTCCAGTGTATATGCAGAGCAAATATGATGACGACAAGAATTTGGTTCAACGTACCGCTTTCATGTGGACAATTCCGCCCCGGAGGACTCAATAATAATCCTGGATCTGGAACGGTGTCTATTGGGAAGACACATATCACCCAATCCACATCTGTGAGTGTTTCTGGAGTCGGTTTTGAGCTTTGGACCAGGTGCTGATGTTGCTGATCGCAGCGGGATGGTGTAGCCAACTGCCTTGCTCTGCTGCGGGACAGGGAGGATGCTGCCGGATTAGTGGTTGATATCGTTGGTGGTGATGATCCGATTGAATTAGCACTTGAAGCTACTATTCGGAAGAGAGAGCCGTCGTGGATTGGGTGAATCGAGCTGATATAATGATCCGTCTATACTGCTTTCGACGTTTCAACTTGCAATGTTCAGTGAGTGAACACACACTGAAGCATGTGTCACGTGAATTTCACCCCCCTATTTACACACCCGACTTCAATCGACTTGAACTTCTACTTGCACGACGACTCGCCACAAGCGTCGCTCAGCTTACAGTAACCAGTCTTGTAGCCTATCAAAGTCTTGTATATTGGCAGTGGCCCCAGTGAGTCCCTCGATTTCGGTGGTTGAAATTGGAAGTCATCTCACAGTTGACCCAGTCATCGCACGAACCCACAAAATGGAGCAAACCTATCATTCTCTTTGCGATGAAGAACACGTACACAAAGCTAATATCAAGAGATTGAAACGGCTGCTCGCTGAAGCTGAATTGCTTCTCCGGGTCACTCTCATCGGGAAAGCGAAATATGCCCCTGTCTGCAAGCTGCCCATCGAGATCCTTTCGATGGTCCTCAAAGCCGGGTGCGCATATCCCTCCTTTGGGCTTGTTGGAGGGGGCATTCATGACTTCAGGCGCAAGTTTATCATGATATCCCGCCGATTCCGAGACGTCGCACTCCAGACATCCTGGGCGTGGTCCAGTATCAGCCTGCGGTTTAGGAAGAACTTGCGTGAGGGGAATGATATGACGCTGCTTCAATATTTCGAGTTATGCCTTACTAGGTCTGCCGACC
Source organism: Jaapia argillacea MUCL 33604 (assembly GCA_000697665.1). NCBI lineage: Eukaryota > Fungi > Basidiomycota > Agaricomycetes > Jaapiales > Jaapiaceae > Jaapia > Jaapia argillacea. Next base: position 416,539 of record KL197723.1, read on the forward strand.
TTCCTTTATGGATTTCGCTCGCTATCCCTAGGAGAGACTATTTCTCCGACATGGAAGCTATCACGGTCCTTCTTCAACGGAATATTCACAGGTTACATGCTTTCCATGTCATTGCAAGGCTTTCGGGCCACTACCAATCACTCCCAAATTTCGACGGTCTTCATAACGCCACAGCCCCCTGTCTTCAAATTCTTCGGATCGATGGAGACACACAGACAACTTTCTCCAACCAGATACCATTATTTCGTGGAGGTATGCCCCGGCTGTCCACGATGCAAACTTCCTCCGCTGCCTTGCTCCATCCAACCAAGGGTCCGCTTCCCCCACTCGAAGCGGTAAACCATTTGGTCATATTTGACCAGTTTTTCATAATACCGGATGTCTTACTCGAGCATACGTTCCTCGCCATGAAGTCGCTATCCACGCTCGATTTACGCGACGCTCGCTTACACTTCCTTCTTCAATGCTGCCGAATCCTCCCCGGCCTCAATGCCATTTCTTCGGTCGATGATTCTTAATTGCTACTGTCTCGACATTCACAATATAATCGACGCACCATCTCTCCAATCTTTACACATCCTTTCTCACCGATCCTCCGTGGAACCATTCCTGAGGGACGTCTCAACGGGGAACAGCTATCCACTGCTGCGATTGTTCCGTGTTGAGGGATGTGTTTGGCTGGGAGGACCCGAATCCAACTCCGTCTGTCGCTTGTTCATGCAATCCACTCCATTGCTAGAGCATCTAGATCTAGAATTGGTAGATAATTCTGGCTACAATTCTCAGATGCCACGACACCTTCTCCATTGCCTGCGAGTTGGGCAGGATTCTAGACGGGACGACTCGGCGGTGTTATGGCCGCATCTCCAGTCATTGAGACTCTCCGTCCCAGATTCCTCCTTTCCACTTCTCGAGATATCGCCGATGCTCAATTCTCGGATAGCTTCTGGTCACCCCATCCCTGAATTCTTCGTGGGGAATAAGCGCTTTGTTGGTGAATGCGATTGAGACCACGGAATGGGCTAGGAGTTGGAGGTAAACCTCGTCCACAATTCCCCGTTGGTATGATATTTTATTGACGACTAAATTTCCTTGCAGCGAAAGGGAAGGAGCGACGATATCCGACCTTGATCGCTCGGATTCATGAACATCGGACGCAGAATTCGCATCCCTCAAAAAAATCCCTTAAGGCCTTAAGCTATATAACCGAAGCAGGGGAATCCGTTGCACTGAAGGCGGTTCGGCCAAGATCCTGTCGTGGTGTTCAAACTTGTGACGAGGACGATAAGCCTCATCTACGACTTTATCTTCTCCTAGTTTTGTTAACCTATTTGCGAACTCGCAATGTTGTTAACAGAACGATCCCTTCGGTCCCTGAGCCAACCCTTCCCTTCCCCCAAGCTCCCTTGTATACGAACCAAAGCGTGAACGACACCCGCGATGCGTTTCATAGGTTTGTGGCTTGAGGGGTGTGGCCCGTTGATGTCACGCCCAACTTCCTCCTCCTGACGATCGAGTCCGACAACTCTACCAGGGTGCCATTGATCACGAAATACAGTTCTGTGGACAGCACTGTCATACTCAAGTGACGATGACTGAATATCCTGAATGGCTACTAGTACTTGTTTTGGCCGTTTCTGACGACCTTGGACCACAAGTTTTCAATCAACACGCAGGGGCACGCTCGTAAGTACTTTTCTGTCCAAGGTTACCATCTTGCCTATCTTCAGCTCCGACCTTGACACGAATAGTGGCCACACGGAAATGAACCACAGAAGCCAGTCTTCCACACGCCGCTGTCGTGTGCAGTCGTGTGCCCTGCACACGTTTCTCCGTCGATGGCAAGGTTTAAGCAGCCTCGCGCGATCGCCAAGCGAACGGATGTTGCGGAGCCTATCTGCATCAGGGACAATCAAGCGATCACGATAGACGCTCACACAGCCGCAATTTTGATACTTACCCCTCTTGGTGATCAGACTTTGTCTTAGGCTGTGTAACTTGGTGATGCCAGGATGAGCGGATCCGATATTCTTCTCGTGCAGTCAGAGATGACTCTTCATCGTGAGCCTACCTGATTGGCATAGAGCTGATGGAATCAGGATGACTCGAAGTGACGATTTGATGGTGAGTGCTTGACTCCCAGCGGCTTGTGTGCACCTTCCCGGACTGTGTTTCGGCACGAAGCACATATCACCCATGTCAAACTGCCGTTATTTTCATGATATCCGGTTCCCCTACAGGTCCGCTCCCGACGGGCACCTCAACGTTCGAGATTTCACCACACCTTCTGGAGTGGGGAATAGATCGACGGAGTGACTGGAGCAGAGGCATGTAGCAAGGATTCAGTTCGGTTTTGCCGGTTGACCTGGAGGACACTTTGTCGGAACATCATGGGACGTAGGCTGCAGAGAAGTTGCCCAACTCAGCGAATGCTCAGCATATGTACCGTACGACGGCGGGAGCTGAAGATGGGGTGAAGACCTGATCATCACAATTCGCATTCCCTCCGCACTGAATAACGAAAATACGATGGAAAAATGTGGAGAAGATGGGTCGGGCTAACCATACGAGGATATGTGTTGAATTGATAGATTGCTATCTATTGCCGCTGTTTGAGGGGGGACGCTGAGAAGATAACCTTGGACTGGCCTAGGAGGCAAGGCTGTGGTCCAGCTCGACAAATGATTGACTGTGGGGAGGTTCGGAGTGATACGGCAAACCTCCAGCGGGGAAGCTCCGAACCAAAATGGAAATCGGCGGTCGAAACAATTACGTCATTTGTATTGGGCACGTGATCTTGACATACCCTAAAGGAAGTACGACAGCGGCCGAGCTTGGACTCGTTGGTCTCCTCCACTCCATCACCACTTTGAACCATGTCTCTCAAACCACGCAGCTTCTTTGGCAAGGGCTCTGTACCTGTAGAGTCTGACTGCCCCCCTGGACAAGCCCCTACCCGTCGCTGTGCGTTCGCAGCTGATAGGCTTGTCACCCAGCCCTTCGAGGGCATCGACACAGTGAATGACATCCTCGCATATGCCGCTCGCGAACATGGCACCAAGGATGCCTTAGGGTGGAGAGACATCGTTGAGATCCATGAAGAGGAGAAGGACGTGAAGAAGGTTGTCGGTGGAAAGGAGATCATCGAGAAGAAGAAGTGGAAGTACTTTGAACTCAGCGAGTACAAGTATATCTCCTTCCTACAAGTTCAAGAGGCTGTATCTGAAGTCTCTCGCGGCCTTATCGAGCTTGGGGTCACTCCGGACGACATTTTCAACATCTATGCTCAGACGAGGTGAGTTGCTCCTCTTTGCACATTTCCTCGCCGCTGGCGGACTTGCCAGCCCGCTGCGCGCATACGTCAGCCTGCCGTGCTGCGCAATGTCTGGATCCTGTCGCTCCTATTTGGTGTTCCGGATCTTGACGTTCCTTTCATCTCGCTCCCTCTTCGTGTGGCGGTCTGTAGATTATATGTCTAACCATTCTGCTGCAGTGTCACTTGGCAACTCATGGCCTATGGATGCACAACCATATCAACTGCCATTGCGACAGCTTATGATACCCTCGGAGAGTCGGGTTTGACACATTCACTGAACGAACCCGAATGTGTTGGTATCTTCACCAATGCCGACCTCCTACCGGTCGTTTCTCGCGTCATTGCAAACGTGCCATCACTTCGCATCATTATCTACGACGAGACACCCGCCGCTTCCCTCACCGAGTCGTTGAAAGCCACCCGAGAAGGCATCGTTGTCATGTCCATTGACGAACTTCGTGCTTTGGGTAAGACGAAGCCGGAGGAGCCTCTTAAGGCACGGATACCATCGAAGGACCATATCGCTTGCATCATGTACACTAGCGGCACAACGGGCGCACCGAAGGGCGTGGTCATCACCCACGCGAATCTGATCTCGTCCGTTGGAGCAGTGTACACCCTCCTAGGCCACCTCTTCACCAAAAACGACACGTTCCTCGCCTACCTTCCCCTCGCACACATCCTCGAATATATCGTCGAAATGTGTCTTTTCTTCGTCGGTCTGACCACCGGTTTCGGACGAGTCAAGACATTGACTGATCAATCTGTCCGAAAATGCCTGGGTGATATCAGGGAGTTCAAGCCCAGTATCATGGTTGGTGTACCGGCGGTTTGGGAACAGATCAGGAAGGGAATTATCCAGAAGGTCAATTCGGGTAGTTCGTTCAAGAAGAGCGTGTTCAATGGCGCGATGTCGGTCAAGAAGGCCAATGTGCCAGGGCTCACTCAGCTTGTGGACACTGCGGTGCTTGGGCAGGTTAAAGCTGCAACTGGAGGGCGGTTGAGGTTTGCGCTTAGCGGAGGAGCAGCGTTGAGTCGGGAGACGCAAGAATTCTTGAACTTGGCGTTAGTCACGATGTTGCAAGGTCAGTCCACATTAAGTGCTTCTTTCGTCGACGCAAGGATACTCAGTGATTTTCGGCGCAGGTTACGGTATGACCGAATCTTGCGGAATGTGTGCCATCCTCCCTCCTGAGCTCATGCAATACGGAGTTGTCGGTCTTCCCGTACCCTCGATCGAGATCAAGCTTCTTGACGTTCCCGAAGCAGGCTACGTTGCGAACAATCATCCTCAACAAGGAGAGGTTTGTATCCGTGGTCCTTCGGTTACCAAGGGCTACTACAAGAGGGACGATCTGAACAATGACGAGACGATCTTTACCAAGGATGGGTGGCTACGCACCGGAGATGTTGGCCAGTGGAACGCTGATGGAACTTTGAGCTTGATTGATCGGTGCGTTCTTGATTATACGACACTCGGCGCCGGCATTGCTGATCCGCGAATTTGGGTTTGACAGAATCAAGAACCTCGTCAAGTTATCAGGTGGGGAGTACATCGCCCTTGAACGTCTGGAATCCATCTACAAATCCTGCAATCTCGTCTCCAACATCTGCGTTCATGCAAACAGCGATGCCAAGCAACCCATCGCCATCATCATCCCACACGAACCTCACCTCCGTGCCGCCCTCGCCAAGAACGGTGGCAAATTTGACCATCTCGATATTGAGCATACGCATCTGCCAGAGCTGTGTCACGATGCTGCGGTTAAGGAACTGATCTTAAAGGAATGCAATGCCGCGGGGAAGAAGAATGGGTTCAAGACTATGGAGTTGTTGCAGGGTGTTGTTCTGGGTCCTGAAGAGTGGACGCCGCAGAATGGGATGACTACGGCTGCGCAGAAGGTGCAGAGGAGGAAGGTGGCGGAGAAGTTCCACAAGGAGATCGCTGTGCGTTTTTTTTGTTCATTGCGTGAATCATTTTCGTTTCGCTAACGATATTTTGTTTGGATGTAGGAGCTGTATAAGAACCAGTGATTGACCGTCGTAGAGGCGGATCTCCTCCCTTCTTTCGCTTCCGAGTCTCTTTCCTTGTATGCGCGATCGGCTGTACATACCTCTAATAGTTGTTCTACTACCCACTTTTGAGGAATACCCCTCATATCATTGATGTTACGAATATATGCGTTGGACACTTGCATAACTACATGTCGTGTCGGCAGTTGAGTTGAGCTCACTGTGACGGTTCCTCGAGCTGTCAACGTTGTAACTGTCGCACCGCATTTGGCAAAGTTCCTTTGTGGATCCACCTCAAGCAGCTCGACATCGGGCTCTACAAACATACCAAACTCTTCGACCACCCTCCCTGGGCCTTCAAATATTATTCATTAAACGCGAAATCTCGTCGCATTGGCCTTCCTCGGAACTGAGGCTGCATACCTGAGCCTTAGGTTTGCCCCCTCGGCTAAATAGCCACAGCAAAATCTCTTGGTGAGTCTCCTACTCATTCAAGGTGTCATCTGATTCTCACTCATCGACCCTCGAGTAACTAGTAACTAGTTAACGAGTAGACTTCCGCACCCGGCCCTTCTCCTCTGATTATCAGTGCGATGGGAGATGCCAATGCAGCGGATCTCCCAAAAATCCTCGAAGAAGAGGCAGCGCTTCACCATGAAGCCGATGTACTCCGGGAGCGACTTACCGTAGTCGAAGCAAGATTGGCAGCAGCTCAAGCACGGAAGGCGATCTACGCTCCTGTTTATCGCCTCCCTGTGGAGCTATTATCTGCGATCTTCAAGATCGGTCATTTTGAGCATGGCGAACTCTTCAAGGCCGGCAACTACTGGAAGTTCAAGTTCCGTGGCACCATCTGTCTGGTATCCCGCCGTTTCCGTGACGTTGCCATCGGAACACCAGCTTTGTGGACGTACATATCCCTTCGGTTGGGTCATGTGCACAGGTCGTTCTCTCATCCAGCCCACAACGTCTCCCCCGTCAGCTATCTCGAGTACTGCACTAAGAGGTCAGCCGAGCTCCCTCTTTCCATTTATACGACATTTCGGTGCCATTGTCAAGAAGACGTGTACTTCGACGCTCTAATCATGGACCGCCTAGCCTTTTATACTTCAAGATTAAAGAGGTTACACATTCAGACGGAAACAACGGCAGATGGTGTGGTCCTTCTTTTGCAGCGCTTTCGCAGCGCATCCGCACCGTTATTGGAGTATTTCAGGATCGAGGGGCAAGAAGATGCGGAATTCTTGGACGAATCACCCATTTTTACTGGGGGCACTCCACGGTTGTCATATCTTGACTTCACCACAAACGTTGTCCTCCCACCCTCGCGAGGTCCATTTCCTCCTCTCCGCACAGTCACTACCCTCAGCATCCGAGGTGTGGATGATATGGATTATGCCCATATCCGTCATCTACTACATGCAATGCCCAGCCTTACGACGCTGAAGTTGTCAATGACCTTCTTGATGCACGAGAATAATACATTCCCCCCAATCATCCTGCCACAGCTCAAAACAATCGTCATAAAAGGAGAAGGTGGTGACTGGATCGCCCCTTATCTCATGGCTCCAAACCTGGAAACCCTTCAGATACGGGCGATGAGCTCAGGGTGTCCCTGCATCATCGAGTTGTTAGGTGTGCACGGAAAGTACGCTTCGCTCCGCACACTCGAGGTGAAAGAAACGTCTTGGACAGTCCCTCCAGAAGATTTCAACGAAGCATTCCTTCGTTCGATGCCTCTCCTCGAATCTGTCACTTTTTTCTTGGATTTTGACACGACCGACACGATTCTCCAAACACTCACCAACCCCGAACGCACGGGTGATGGTCAGATCGAACCCGATGTCATATGGCCTCACCTCCACGGATTGTACATCAAGAAGGCAACACCCTCCGTCATACGGCTATTCTTGCGGTATCGCGCTATCCGCAATTGCCCCATCAAAGAGCTGGGCTTGCATTACGTTACCACGAGTTTTCGGTCAAAGCCAACGAGTAGGTTCAAGTGGATCGAGGAGGAGATGTGTGACTGCGAAGAGTGTGAGCCCGAGTCATCGGACGAGGACTCGGATGGGCTCGACTGGCAAAGTTCCGATTCATCAGAACTATCATTCATCTAGAGGCCACCAATGGACTGCCCCTGAAACTCATTCATGGCTTTAGATTTGGTCTCAAGCGTGGCGTACATATACCAGCAATCGGTAAGCCCTGCCGCAGTCCAGGAGACTCCACTACCGTACGACGCAATCAAAGCATTTCAAGAACTCAGAAGTCACCGCGGAGGACGCAGAGGAATAGTCGAAATCAAGGGGTGCCTGTTATTTTTCTTTTCTGCATATCTGGAGTATGTATCTCTAGGGGATTCCAAGCTGAGCGGGCGACACGCTCCTCATAACAATAATACATACCGTCTACTGTACAATATCAACCTGCGTCGAGTTCAGTAGCAGCAACTCAGGCATAAGCCGGTTGACGGACTCCACATCGCTGGTGAGGTTATATATCCGCTGAGAAACTTTGAGAGTGGTGATGGGACAACCCGAAGTTATTCGACTGATGAGAAACATATGTAAGGTATCCACGGAGGCGCAAGAGATCGTCAACGAGTGGAGAAGTGGCCATAGGATTGGATCGTCATCGTCGGGGCGGGATGTGAGCTGTTCGAGGAGGCGGTCGCAGCTCTCTCGCTTGTGATTTGGGAGGGAGAGCGCTTTCAGCATATTGGTGTGTACGATGAAGCTCTGCGATAAGGAGACGTCACTGTCCTCTAGGGTAAGCGATTCGACGGGAGAGTAGCCGAAACCCTTTCCGATATCGTTGAGAAAGGGGATAAGAACTTGATGACTACTGATGGAAAGTCTCCTCAATGCAGAAGAGGTGAAGGCAAACACCCATCTTGCGTCCATCTCTCCCCCCTGTCGCCAGGTTCAGGCTGTTTAAGGAGGGCATAGCGGAGAGCAGAGCCTGGAGCTCTTGTTCTCCGTATCCCTGGAATGACGTGTTGATGGCGAGGGATGTGATCGTGTTGAGATGAGGGAGTGGGCTGCGGTGCGGAAGGACGAGTACGTTGGTAATCAGTAAGTGATTTAAACGAGGTGTGCCGCCGTTAAACATGGGTATGTTCCCTTCTGCGTCTGTGTATTCTAGAAGAGTTGGTGTACCCAGTTGGCGGGAATGAATGTGCAGGCGCTCCAGGATTGGAGCATATGTCTTTCGAAGGGCGTTGTAAAGTGGGAAGGCGAGAGAGAAGACATGTGTGAAAATGTGGAGAGCACGCAAACGACGGAGGTGAGGCCGGACTCTTTATCTTGTATAACCATCTTCAATTGGGATGTCTCGCGTCCACACTGTTCATAAACGTAATGAAGAAGGAGAGCAAGATCCAGCGGACCCTCCCCTCATAATCGAATTAACTGGTCGACGGGAGTCGGAGACCTTCCTTGGATGTGCAATCTGTCGCCATGAGCGATGTGAACGCGAATGTTATTCCAAAGAGTCGGGGTTTTCAAGGCAATGGAAGAGGCTGCGAGATACCCTGATGATGGTGTTACGGAACGTGTATTTCCAGGTGAAAGGGTCCTCGCCACAGAACTCTTGGTGACCGAGTTCGAGGATATAGGTAGTTATCTCGACGGGGAGGTTAAGAAAGGGCGAAAATTGGGCGCGTTCGACTTGAACGGCTGTGAGGCGGGATTGAGCTTCGGTGAGCTGTTGTTGGAGTGCGTCGACCTGTGCTTGCAGTTTGGCCTCTGTGTCACCCAGCTCGGCGAACTTGGCTTTTCGGGAGGGTAACTCCATGCGGAATCACGAGAAATTAAGATCCGGATGTATAACAATGCGAGTTACTTGCACCACCTGAAAACCGGTGTGAATCAGTGTGAATCACGGATCGAGCAGGGTGAGGGAGTGACTTACGGCAAAGATATCTTGTTCCGGAGATGCTGCTACTGCGCACCAGAATTTTCTGGGCGTGTTTGCAGGTAGTTGGATATCTACAGGCAAAGTGATATAGCAACAGCTATTATCTTCAAGATTGTCCAATCCTCCAAGGTTTAGCGCCCAAGCAGAGAAGAAACGCGTCGAGCAAGTGGAAGATGGGAAATGCCGAGCCAATCAGGTGGCGCAAAAGCATGTTGACGCGACTTGCACTCGAACGGAGAGTTTTGGCGAATGGACATCGTAAAAAAACTCGGGAGGAGATGATTACAAAGGGAAAGTGCGTCCAAGGTCGAGAGCATCGTATTCCCCGTCGTCGTCCTCCCCCAGATCCGACCTAATAAGGCAACTTCCGCTGCCTCACCCCCTCGAATATCCCTCGTCCGCCTCTAGTTTCTCTCGTTTTCAACGAGGAATCATGGATACAGATGTCGAAATGTCCAGCTCGAAGGAGATCTCAGAAAATCTGAGGGAAACTTCGCCGTCACTGGCATCAGCACCCCCTGCAACCGACTCCTCAGCCCCAAACTCTCCTATCCCCATCGACGATAGCGACGTCCAGAGTATCTCTGGCAAGTCTACGGACCGTCGGTCGTCTATCGTCACTGTTGACGAGCCCAATGGCGATGTTGCTGAGAAAAAGCCAAAGTCGTCTGCCAGCAACACTGTGGCGGCTGCGACTTCCGCTTCCAAACCCGCGTCAACTGCCCACGCTCCCAAACCAAAGTCGACTAAACCTCCTCGGCCTCGCTCTCCATCTCCCACACCCCCTGCTCCTGCACCTCGTTTGCAAACTATTCGTTTGGATATTAGCCTTGCCGGCCCAGAAGTTTATGAAGTTGACGTTTCTAAACTTGCCAAGGCAACGGGTCAACGTCCCCCTACTCCTCCACTACCGAAGATAGATACGAGTGATAGTGAGGGGGACGATGAAGGTTCAGGTAAGGACAAGGATAAGGATGCAAAGCCCAAGAAAAAGGTGAGATGCGACCTTGACTTTCATCACAGGCCCCTGTACTGATTATTCCTGCAGCGCAAGAGGCCGACTGGAGCTGAATACTACGACCTCAATGATCCCTTCATTGATGATTCGGACCTTGCCTTGGACCAACGGACGCACTTTGCCCAGACCAAACAGCAAGGTTTCTACGTCTCTAGCGGGGAAGTCGCCCTCATGAAGGAAAAGTACGTCTCAGCAGCCATTCCCTCATTCTTCCTCCCCCTTTCACGACAACTTACGGCCCCTGTTTCCACTTTCCAGAACACCCAAGAAACCGAAGTCAAAGAAGATATCTCTCCTCGGAGTCACAGCACTCAAGCGCGAGAACCCCCAGAACGCCGTCGCCGGTCCAAGCTCAATATCGGCTCCACCGCTGGGTTCGAGACACTCACCCATCGCCATCGGTTCTGATAACGAGGATGACAAGAATGGGTTGAAGCGGAAGGCTAGTCTAATGTCTGTTGATATCAGCGATGGGAAGAAGAAGAGGAAGACTGTTGAGATCGTGAGTCTTACATGTGCAACATATCTTCGTCCTTGTTGATTTCGTCATGTTGTAGCGACCATTCCATCCGGAGTTGGAGGCTGCCATTCAGGAGCTGAAGAACGCCATCGCCAATGGTGAGAGAACTTTTGCTTACATCCTTGACTATCTTTAACCTCCACGCTTCGCTCTAGAGAACTGGGACGTGAAAGGAAAATTCCCTCCAGGCATCAAACCCCAACTCGCACAAGTTGCTCTCAAAGCCGTCGTCCTCGGCGAATACGATGACAACTTTTTCAACCTTATGCCTCGGTTATTCCCTTATAACAAATTTACAATGACCGTGAGTCACATTTCCCTTCCTCCTCATCTTGGCAGGTACCTGACTTGTGGTGGTGTGGTACAGAAATTAATCAAACGAACGATATTCTCCGATCATATTCGGATATTGAACGAGCGGCAGGACGTCTTATTACAAGAACTGGCAGAACTGACGAAGGTTGGATTTGAGAAGGCGCAGGAAGAGTGGGAGAAGAGTGTTGTACAGTGGGGTGAGTGTTTTCAGTTGGACGTTATATGCCAAAATATAACCCTGATTCCATGACTCTTCTTGTTCAGAGAAGCGACAAGAGAAGGCAAAGGCGGAAGCGGAAGTGAGTGGCGAAGGTACACCAGCAGCATCAGCTCCTCCGCTCCCTATACAGGCTACACCATCAGGCGACGGCGAAACTGCTGATCGGGAAACGTCTGCACCGAAGGAGCCACCACCGCACGGGAAGGAGAAGGAGAAGGAACCTCATCCCCCTGCCAAGAAATATCGCCTGACGGACGATATGAAGGCTCTTCTATGGAATCTAGTAATGTTGAGCAACGAGTGTTGTAGAATTGAGAACGAGAAGAAGTAGGTGGTTTCTTTGAACGACTTTTACTCGATGGATATTGATTAGATCGGTTGTAGCGTCCTGGAGAATTCTCCGTTACAAGTTAGTGAGCAGGGGCTGAGGAAGGCGTTATACCAGAAGGTGAGCTAGTTGACTTTGATGTTATCATGAAGTTGTTGTGCTCAACTTGTTTATTATCAGATCGTCGCTGCTTTCCCCACTGGCTGGATGTCTTCAGGACAAATATCTCGTGAAGGTCAGTCAACCCTCCAGCTTGTCAAATACATCCTCCGTTCTGACGCGCATGTATATTCGCAGTGAGTTCGCTTAAGAAGAAGATCGAGAAGGAGGAGAAGGAGAAGGAAGAGTGAGATGTGAATGACCTCAACTCTACACCGTTTTCGTGTTCACTATTCTCCCACCTTGCATTTGTACAACTTACCTTTGTCATCGCGATTTGCTGGCGCTGTTTCTGATCATTCACATCTCCTTCTCGTTTCTCGGCCTCTACCACTCTTTCGTACTCTTTGCTACCTTATTTTTAGTCGTTGCTACTATTACTTTATGATGCGCTCGTATGGACCTTGGCGGAGATGCTGGGGAATTGTGATGTCTGCTGCGATTTGCTACTCCTCTTTTCGAAACGCATCGATATTCCGACGGCCACTCACCGAGCCACATACTGCCTGTCACCACACGCATAGTGCCTGGCCACACAGCTGAAGTGATGAGACGCGACGTTGACGGAACAGTCAACACTCGACTATCCTCCGATTGGAACCACAGCCTTGCCTTCCCCTTGCCCAAGATATTTCCAGTGGCACAGCTGGGACTCGGACCTTCGTATTCTCCGCCCAAGTGAAACGCCTCCTCCTGAATTATATATTCTGAACCTTTTGCCCTTACCCTGGTCACGCCGCACGAACCTTGATTGGCTTTTCGTCTTCCCTAGTCCTTGGTGGTAGTCATACTATTCAAGAAGGGCTTCAACTCCCGTGAGCAGTGATGTTCATGAATGATGACGTTCGCATATACTGATTGATTTCCAGCGAAACTAGTTCCAAAAAACTGGATCAGGGAGCACGAATCGTCCATCTGGACATCCTTGTCGAGGGAGGGCAGGATGAGGCCAGTTCAGGGGAAGAAATCGGCCACACACGATGGCTGCACATGGATACACAATCCGAGCTCGCCCAAGAGCATCCTCACCAATCCACGACAGTAGATCACCTTCCTCTCGAAATCATTGCATATATCATGGAACTCGGTCACATGGATGGTTGTAATCCTATGCTTGACCCTCTCTATTGGGATTTCGGATTTCGCGACACCATCTCTCTCCTCTCTCATCGATTTCGATCCATCGCTCTGGGTACCCCGAAACTTTGGAATTGCCTCCGTGTGTACATCGGTCGCGACGATGAACATGCTCTACTCGGCACATCCCCAGAGAGCTTCAGCCGTGGTTTGCAGAGGTCAGGAGCGGTACCGTTGGACCTTCTGTTCGTGTGCCGACGTACATGCGACGAAGGACGGGACGTAGGCGACAGTCGGCGTATCTCCCGATTACTATTCCCCCACCTTTCGAGGTTGAGGTCCTGCGACCTGTTCATCGAATCCATGACGGGAGCTCTTCCACTTTTCGACACCTTCCAATTCGCGGAAGCTCCAGCCCTCGAAAGAATGGCCTTTCGCTCAGTCGAGGAGGACGCAGAAGATATTACCGATTGGATTGACCGCAAAGGATCTCACCCCATCTTCTCTGGCGGCACGCCCAATATGTCATCGTTGACCATTGTCGGTATCATCCTCTTCCCGCCTACGAGCCCTCTCCCACGCCTTCAAGCTGTCACCTTCCTCTCGATAACAACCGACACCCCGCAGTATTTCCCTGCCGAGTTTCGGTCACTGCTATCCGCAATGCCCTCCTTAACTGAATTGGAGCTCATGTCGCCCTTCGTTGTCCATTTTGAAGCATTTTCAACACCGAATCTCCGGTCATTGACCTTATCTGACCTTGCGGCAAACGAGCTGCTTGAGGGTTGGACTGCTCCTGTCTTACAATCCCTCTGCATTGGTAGGCTATGTGGGGGTATTCATGATGCTCTCCAGCACATAGATACCACCAAATACCCAATGCTGGAATCACTTGTTCTGGGAGGTGACGAGTTTACTCTCACCTGGCCGTTTGTTCACGCCACGGACACTTTGAAGCACGTTTCTCTGATGGACATCAGCAGACAGTCTGCCGACCACTTACTGCATATGATGACACCATCCCCTCCATGTCTTTGGCCCCGACTACAATCATTTTCGATTGGCTCCGCTAGCCCCTTCGCTTGGTCTGCATTTCTGCTCCAGCGAGTTGTAGCCGATAGGCCTATTCTCAGGGCCCAAATCTACGGAAGGTTATATGTTCTCGATGACGATGTGGCTGCGATTGAGCGACTTGCGCGAGAGGAGTGGGTTGCGATTGGATCAGCATAGGCATCGTTATGTCGGGGAAGGAGGCTGTCTTAGTGATGCCATGTTGTCGATATTGTCACCCGGCTGCTACCCGAGGCTGAAACTCAACGATATAACACAATCCGACATGTCTGTCTAGGTCTTCGTGTTTGTGGTGGAGGGCGCCTTCCAACCTCGTCCGAGTTGACCAGTCGCTAACACACGGCGAAGATGTACACGGCCGACACCATGGCGAGTGCTACTGAAGTCTTCGGCATGACTTTACCTGGTTCTTCTTCATTCCCCGCAGAGTATCAGGAAAAGATCTGCGAGTGTTCATCCAACGTGTCCTCCACGTCCGTGGATCTGACCTTGGCTCGCAGGTGTTACCTATGATTTTGGGTGGCTCGACAAACACTGTCCTCCATTTGATCGCTATTGCCCACTCCGTTGATATCAAGTTATATTTGGACGACTTCCAGAAGGTTTCAGACAGAACACCCTTCATAGCTGATCTAAAAGTCAGTGGAAAATTCGAATCCTAGAGATTCTGGCCTATCTACTGAAGCATGGGTTCATTGATGGGAACAATATAACGGTCACCGGTCTCACGTTGGGCGAAACCTCGATAGATGGAGACACAAGTATGGCGAACTTGCTTTCGACCAAGACGTCATTAGGCCTTTGGACCAGCCAATCAAGGAGACAGGACATCTGCGGTTCGTGCAATTCCTAGGTCTAACAAGTTTAGCTGATGTTTCCACCAGGATATTGAAAGGCAACCTCACCCCTGGAGGTGCTGTTGCTAAAATTACTGGGAAGGAAGGTCTCGAATTCACTGGCAAGGCTCGCGCGTTCGATACCGAAGACGCTTTCGTCGATGCCGTAGAGATCGGCTTCATCAAGAAGGGCAAAAAGACTGTCATGGTCCTTCGATATCTTGGGCCAAAGGGTGGGCCTGGTGAGTGCTCAAGTTCCTTTGTTCTTACCTCTTGATGTTGCTCCACCCGTTGATACGCCTGTATGAATTGCCCTGTCTCTAGCCGATGTGGTTGCGTTATCATCATGCACACAAATTGTGCATGGTCGGAACCTTGTCCTCGTCCAATTCCGCGGCACGTCCACGCTGTGTCCACAGTTCCATAGTCGTTTCCTTCATCGGAGGACGGGTTCAGGATTGGTACATGATAGTATGAAGTAGTCACTATACAGCTACGGATAAGTACAAATGTCGACAATTCTTCGAAGGACGCCAGGATGATGAATTGAAAAGGGTGGGGAATGCGAAACTATATGTTATATGTCCGCCGGATAAAGTTCGAGCGAATGCAATCCGCAAGTGCCCAGCAAACACATGATTGCGCAATAGCCTAATCCCACAGCTAGACCGATAGGACTAAGAGTAGTCACGTCCAATGGTGCCTATTGAGGAGCCTGGGAATCCCGGAAGTCATAGGGCTGATATGGATAAAGGGAAAACTGAAGTTGTTCAGCGCGTGCTCGCTGGTCGAGGTCCGGGAGGTACCAGCTGGACGGCTCGTTCGACATGTCCCAGGAATCGAAGGAGGATGTCTGCATCGACTGCTGTCCCACGTCGCCAACTGCATCAGAGTCGGAGCCTAAAGAGAAAGTTCCCGGATACACGGAGTCTTTGTGAGCGTAGTGGGCGCCGTCTGGTACGGTTCCGGATTAGAGCGTGGCGTAACACTGAAGAAGTCGAGGAGACTTACCTGGTGGTAAATGCGCGGTCGTCCCTGGATATGGGAATGGTGCGGGAACACTGTCCCCACTCACCTCCGCAGCCGGCCATGGTGGATTTGCGTGCTGTGCCATATACGAGCCGGTTTGTGAGGTATGTGCTACCTGATAACCCAAGGGTTGTTCAGTCAGGTAGGTGGGGTAAGTCACGTCCGACAAGTAATTGGACAGTTCTCCAGGGGAAAGAGCGCTCTGGGGCGACCAGTCTGTGCCATGTTCGAACGAGTAATCAGGGTAATGGCTAGAGGCCGGAGATCCATCGACAGGAGAGCTGGTCTGACGATAATCTTGCGCAGGTTGCTCCGTGTTAGGCGACGGGTGCCCCCTGGCGGCAAGTAACCTCGGATCGTTGATGAAGGGCAACTGCTGTACTCTCCCACTACTCGAGTCTCCGTCGCGGCGTCCTCTCCAGTGGCCGCTTGGACCTGCTCCAGAGATCAAGACTGGCGGGTCAAATGTTGCTGGAGCTCTGGAAGACGATGGCTGGCTGGATGAACCCATGGCGGGAAAAGTCATGGGTGGCATTTGGTGAGTGTCAGCAAGACACTCTTCCGCAAGAGAGGAGGTCGGGTCGTGGAAGATTTCCCGAGCCTTCTCATAGGCCAGCTTCCAGATCCGTTGACCCTCATCCCCTACATCCCGCCACCCGTGACTCCCGGTCAGAGCCATACAAAAGATGTAATGGTTAGGCCAGATTTCGAGGCCAGGTGGTATCTGACCGTATTGAACGACAATCGTTCTCCAGTAACGGATGCAATCTCTCATACGAGCAGAGTGCATGATCTCGAAAAAGGTGGCGGATGTCTCGACAGTCGGGTGTTCGGAAAGTGCTGGAGGCCGAAAATGAGGAATCGGAGAGGTGTGGTCGTGGGGGGTGGATGAACCTGGCGGCGTGTAGGGTACGAAGGGTGGGTCCATTCTGGATAGGTGAAGTCGAAGAGTAGGTGGGGTCACAAGAAAGAAGACTCCTTTTAACCGGCGCCCAGGGGAAAGTAAAACACAGCCAGCGACTCATTAAACAGCTTCTTCACATCTTGACAGTAAACAGCAGCGCAGGTGGAGTTGATACCATGTTCCGAGGCAAAGACTTCAGCAACGAAGAACAGCATCAGTAATCTGTTCCCAGGAGGAGAGAAGTCAAAGCCCAGAATGCATTATCCAGAGGGTCGAGTCGCAATTTTGGAAGTTGCGACGGAGGCAGAGTACCATATCCGTTTTTCCCAGGTTCGCCAAAGCGAAGGGCTGGGTCCAAGAGGTCCCAAGAGGCCGGGAAGACAATGGATGGATGGACGACGGAGAAGCTTCCTGAAGCTGTCGGACACAGCCCGGTTCCCTTGAATAGTCTGAATGCACATCCGCAAACGTGAATCCCGAAAATGCACCATTCCCTGGGACCTACATGAAGAACACAGATTAGGTGTCATGGCAAGGCCCAAAGCACATGCACAATACTATTGCATTGACCGGAATCTCCAGCAAAGGGAATCCCTCCTAGTTACGGGTTCCAACCACGCACAGAATCGTCACTGTCGTGGGATGACCATGAACAGAGGCACTACCGGTGTACCTGGGACAATCAGACAGTCAGATATCGCCAATCACGAAAGCACTCGTTGTCACGTCGACGAGAGGACACGGTAACGGGTAGATACTCACCTTTGTTGTTCTTGTGATATCTGAAGGCGAGTAGAATTTACCCAACCCCCATATGGTGCGAGGACTGGAGACAACATTTGGCCGCAAAGACACGGGGGCAGCAAAACATGAGGCTTCATTGTCGACAAAGTTGAAGGAAACGTCTCCAAGTTATCCACCGCCTTGTTTTCGAGGACAAAAGAGAGAACAAGGCGGTCGTGGATTCACGTCGCTGCGTCTTGACCGGATCGGGATTCCGATGAGAAGAGGTGGGAGAGGGACACACAACAAACGGCTGGTAGCCCAGGCCGACGTTTCTGATAATTGAACTCCCAAAGCCTGAAGGCTGAAGCTGGAGGTAAAAAGTTCTGGTGGTGTTCGCGAACCATTCGCGGACTTTGATTGCAATAAGTTTCGCTGACCTTGAATTTGGCACGGCACGGGGCGACCATCCTCCTGGGATTCGGAACGGCCAGAAAGTCCGACCCGCAGGGAATGTTGCTCCGAGCAACATTCCCTGCGCAACCTGCAAGTTGATTACTCGGACGTTGGCATCAGGCCGACTTGTGTTGACGAAGCAATTTGCTCAAGTATTTGTTCCGAGCAATCAGATCACTTGCTCAATTGCTATGTGCTCTGAAGCAATTGCTACGAATCAAAGCTCCCTGCCGGTTGGACGTTCTCCACCTCGCCCGAGATAATTGGATCCAGCAGGACTCGAGGCACGAGCGCAGTGTCTCATCAACGGCTGGGACTCGGCCAGTCGGACCTTTGTATTCTCCGCCCTAGTGAAGCGCCTCATCCTGGTTTATATAAGCGTCTTGAACCTGCTGCTCGTACGCTGTTCACGCCGCACAACGTTGGATTAGTTCTTCGTCTTGGCGGTAAACTTACTCTTGAAGAAGGGCTTTAAGTCTCGTGAGCAGTGCTCTTCACGACGTGTCCATATACTGATCGATTTCCAGCGAAATTAGTTCCAAAAACCTGGATCAGGGAGCACGAATCGTCCATCTGGACCTTCTTATCGAGGGAGGGCAAGATGAGGCCGGTTCAGGGGAAGAAATCGACCACTCACAATGGCTGCACACGGATGATCAATCCCATCTCGCATGAGAACATTCTCCCCAATCCACAACCATAGACCACCTTCCTCTCGAAATTATTGGACATATCGTGGAACTCGGTTAGATGGAAGGGTGTAATCCTATACTTGACCCTTTCCTTTGGGACCCCAGATTCCGCGACGCCACCCCTCTCCTCTCTCATCGATTTCGATCCATCGCTCTGGGTACCCCGAAACTTTGGAATTGTCTTCGTGTGTACATCGGTCGCGACGATGAACATGCTCTACTCGGCACATCCCCAGAGAGCTTCAGCCGTGTTTTGCAGAGGTCAGGAGCGGTACCGTTGGACCTTCTATTCGTGTGTCGACGTACATGCGACGAAGGACGGGACGTAGGCGACAGTCGGCGTATCTCCCGATTACTATTCCCCCACCTCCCGAGGTTGAGGTCCTGTGACCTGTTCATCGAATCCATGACGGGAGCTCTCCCACTTTTCGACGCCTTTCAATTCGCGGAAGCTCCAACCCTCGATAGAATGGCCTTCCGTTCAGCCGAAGAGGACGCAGAATGGATTACCGATTGGCTTGGCCATGCAGAATCTCATCCCATCTTCTCTGGTGGCACGCCCAATATGTCATCGTTGACCATTGTCGGTATCATCCTCTTCCCGCCTACGAGCCCTCTCCCGCCCCTGCAAGCCGTCACCTTCCTCTCGATAACAACCGGTACCCCGCAGTATTTCCCTGCCGAGTTTCGGTTACTGCTATCGGCGATGCCCACCTTGATTGTATTGGAGCTCATGTCGCCCTTCGTTGTCCGTGTTGAAGCATTTTCAACACCGAATCCCCGGCCATTGACCTTATCTGACCTTACGGCAAACAACCTGATTGAGGAATGGACTGCTCCAGTCTTACAATCCCTCTGCATCAGTAGGTTATGTGAGGGTATTAATGATGCTCTCCAGCACATAAATACCACCAAGTACCCCTTGCTGGAATCACTTGTTCTAGGAGGTCGCAGGTTTACTCTCACCAGCTCGTTTGTTCATGCTACGGACACTTTGAAGCACGTTTCTCTGATGGACATCAGCAAAAAGTCTGCCGACGACTTACTGCGGATGGTCACACCATCTCCGCCATATCTTTGGCCCGACTACAATCATTGTCGATTGGCTCCGCTGGCCCGTTCGATTGGTCTGCATTTCTACTCCAGCGAGTTGTAGCCGATAGGCCTATTTTGAGGGCCCAAAACTACGGAAGGTCATACGTTCTCGATGACAATGTGGCTACGATTGAGCGACTTGCGCGGGAGGAGTGGGTTGTGATAGGATCAGCATAGGCATGGTTATGTCGCGGAAGGAGGCTGTCTTAGTGGTGCCATGTTTCGATATTGTCATTCTGCTACCCAAGGCTGAAACTGAACGATATAGCACAATCCGACCTGCTCGTCCAGGTTCTGGTGCTGTGGAGGAGTACACCTGCCAACCTCTTCCAGATTGACCAATAACTAACATGCGGCACAGATGTGCACAGTTATCGCGATGGCGAGCGCTGCTGAAGTAATTGGCATGACTCTATCTTGAGCACCGTTCTAGGAAAGAAACGGGCTACTACAGGTTGGTGGAGTGTCGCTGTTCTAGTCTCACTTCTCGTCCAAATAGCACAAAGCTGGTTAGAGGCGGGTAACAAGAAGATTGTGGAGCTGGAGAAGATGAGATATGTAGCTCGGGGTGCGTAGTGGGCTGGTGGAGTTTTTGTTCTTACCTCTTGATTGTTGCTACAGTATATGCGTGTATCAGTTTTCATGTTTCTGGACTGTGTGGTTGCGCACACAAATCGCGCATGGTGGGAACCTTGTCCTCTTCCAGTCCCGCGGTACATCCACGCCGCGCCGCTGAGTACACGGTTCTATGATAGCTTCCTTTATCGAAGGACGGGTTCAGTATTGGTACATGATGGTTTGAATTGGTCGCTCTACAACTATGGGGATAAGTACAAATGGTGAGAATACTTCGAAGGACGCCAGCATGATGAATTGAAAAGGATAATGAATGCGAAAACTAGATGTCCGTCGTGATAATGTTCGGGCGAATGCAATCCGCAAGTGCCTAGCAAAAACATGATTACACAATTGCCTAATCCCACAGTCAGACCGATGGGACTAAGACTAGACACGGCCAATGGTGCCTACTGAGGAGCCTGGGGCTCCCAGAAGTCATAGGGATGGTATGGATAAATGGGAGACTGAATTTGTTCGACGGGTGCTCGCTGGTCCGGGTCCGGGAGGTACCAGCTGGACGGTTCGTTGGACATGTCCCAGGAATCAAAGGAGGATGTCTGTATCGACTCTGGCCCCACTTCGCCAACCGCAGAGTCGGAGCCCAAGGAGAACGTTGCCGGATGCACGAAGTCTCTTTGAACGTAGTAGGCGCCGTCTAGTATGGTTCCGGATTAGAGTGTAGGATAACAATCAAGAAGTCGAGGAGACGTACCTGGTGGCAAATGCGCGATCGTCCCTGGATATGGGAATGGCGCAAGAACACTGTCCCCACTCACCTCAGCAGCCAGCCATGGTGGATTCGCGTGCCGGGCCATATACGGGCCGGATTGTGAGGCATGTGCTACCTGGAGACCCAAGGGTTGTTCCATCAAGTAGGTGGGGTGGGTCACGTTCGACAAGTAATTCGACGGT
Source organism: Jaapia argillacea MUCL 33604 (assembly GCA_000697665.1). Taxonomy (NCBI): domain Eukaryota; kingdom Fungi; phylum Basidiomycota; class Agaricomycetes; order Jaapiales; family Jaapiaceae; genus Jaapia; species Jaapia argillacea. Next base: position 437,762 of record KL197723.1, read on the forward strand.
TCTCCAGGGGAACGAGCGCCTTGGGATGACCAGTCTCTGCCATGTTCGAACGAGTAATGGGGGTAATGGGTAGGAGCCGGAGATCCATCGGCAGGAGAGCTGATCTGACGATAATCTTGCGCAGGCTGCTCCGTGTTAGACGACGGATAGCCCCTTGCGGCAAGTAGCCTCGAATCGTTAATGGAAGACAACTGCTTCACTCTCCCGCTACTCGAGTCTCCGTTGCGGCGTCCTCTCCCGTGGCCGCTGGGACCTGCTGCAGAGACCAGGACTGGCGGGTCAACTGTTGGTGGGGCTCTGGAAGAGGATGGCTGGCTGGATGAATCCATGGCGGAAATGGTCATGGGTGGCATTTGGTGAGTGTCACCAAGATACTCCTTCGCAAGAGAGGAAGTTGGGTCGCGGAAAATTTCCTGAGTCTCCTCGTAGGCCAACTTCCAGATCCGTTGACCCTCATCCCCTACATCCTGCCAACCGTGACTCCCGGTCAGAGCCATACAAAAGATGTAATGGTTACGCCAGAATTGGAGGCCAGGTGGCATCTGATGGTATTGAACAACAATCGCTCTCCAGTAACGGATGCAATCTCTCAAACGAGCAGAGTGCATGATCTCGAGAAAGGTGGCGGATGTCCTGACAGTCGGGTGTTCGGAAAATGATGGAGGCCGAAGAGTAGGAATCGGAGAGATGTGGTCGCGGGGCGCGGATGACCCCGGCGGCGTGTAGGGTACGAAGGGTGGGTTCATTCTGGATAGACGAAGTCGAAGAGTAGGGGAGGTCACGAGAAGGAACACTCCTTTTAACCAGCGCCCGGGGGAAAGAAAAGCACAGCCAGCGACTCATTAAACAGCTTCTTCACATCTCGACAGTAAACAGCAGCGCAGGTGGAGTTGATACCATGTTCCGAGGCAAAGACTTCGGCAACGAAGAACAGCATCAGTAATCTGTTCCCAGGAGGAGAGAAGTCAACGCCCAGAATGCATTATCCAGAAGGTCGAGTCGCAATTTTGGGAGTTGCGAGGGAGGCAGGTACCATGTCCGTGCTTCCCAGGGTTCGCCAGAGCGAAGGCTGGGTCCAGGAGGTCCCAAGAGGCCGGGAAGACATTGGATGGATGGACGTGGAGACGCTTCCCGAACCTACGAGACACAGCCCGGTTCCCTTGAATACTCTGAATGCACATCCGCAAATGCGAATCCCGAAAATGCAGGGCACCGCTCCCTGGGACCTACATGAAGAACACAGATTAGGTGACACGGCAAGGCCCAAAGCACATGCACAATACCGTTACACTGACCGGAATCTCCAACAAAGGGAATTCTTCCTAGTTACGGGTTCTAACGACGCACAGAATCGTCACTGTCGTGCGATGACCATGGACAGAGGCACTACCGGTGTACCTGGGACAATAAGACAGTCAGCTATCGCCAATCACGAAAGCACTCGTCGTCACGTCGACGAGAGCACACGGTAACGGGTAGATACTCACCTTTGTTGTTCTTGTGATGTCGGTGGGTGAGTGGACCCACTTACCCAACGCCCATATGGTGCAAGTACTGGGCAAGATTTGGCTGCAAAGAAACGGAGGGTAGCAAAACATGAGGCTTCATTGCCAACAAAGTTGAAGGTAACGTCTCCCAGTTATCCACCGCCTTGTTTTCGAGGACAAAAGAGAGAACAAGGTCGCGGTAGATTCACGTAACTGCGCCTTGATCGGATCGAGTTTCCGATGAGAAGAGATCATGTAGGGCTGGGAGAGGGACACACAACAAACGGATGGTAACCCAGGCCGACGTTTATGATTATAGAAATCCCAAAGCCTGAGGGCCGATGAAGCTGGAGGTAAAAGTTCTGATGGTATTCGCGAACCATTCGAATTTCGCGGACTCTGATTGCAATAAGCTCGCTGACCTTCAATTTTGTCATGGCATGGTTGACCAGCATCTCCGAACGCCATGATGCATGAACGGTCCTCAAGATTTAACCCCATCCTTTGACGGGCTATCGGACAAAATGTGATCATCCTGCGAGGCTAAGGGTACGTCGAATACCAGTATCGATATTTCCTATCGACCTCTAGAACTCACGCAATAGTCGCCAGTTTTCGATACGAGATCCCTCTACCAGTGGAGATCTTAGTTCAATCTCGCGACCAAGAGTTGAACCTGTATTGACTCTATAATTTAAGAGTCAAGGACCGATTGATCGGTGTCGACCCCTTCTCGCCCTAAGTTCGTCCCGCTTGCCGTTCAGAACTCACCGACGATCAGTTTCTCCACCATCCTTTACTCGTCCTCACCTCCCTCTAAGACCTTCCGTACCATCTCTGCTGATAACCCAAGATAGTTTGCAGGGTCGCACAGTGCAACCAGGCGTGGCCTTTCCAACCCGCTTTTCCTGATGTTCTCATCTTCGAGTAGCAAATCCAACAATGGTCGACCTTCCTTCGCGGTCCGCGTGCATAAATCGTAGACGAGGTCATGCGCATACTGTCTCCCCAACGTTGGACCCAGACCCATCATGACCGCTTCGGAAACGATGGTTCCTTTCGTCAGATCCAAATTCCGTTGCATGGCCTCGGGATACACCTCGAGTCCCGCAATCAGATCGGAAGTCTGCTCCAGGGTTGCGTGCATGAGTGTTGAGATCTGTGGTAAAACTATCCACTCGATCTCCCAAGGACCCGTGGATCGTTCGTGGTCCTCGACCATGGCATCGTACAACGCAGCAGAGAGCTGTCGGATGGTGGAAGACATGGCAGTGATGTATACGCAGGAGATGGGGTTGCGTTTTTGTGGCATCGTACTCGATGAGCCTCGCTGGTGTTGGTAATGTTCGGAAACCTCTCCCACTTCTGTTTGCATCATCAACTTTACGTCTAGTGCGAACTTGGAGCAGGATCCAGCAAGGAGTGCGAAAAATCCACCGACTTCTGCTATACGATCCCTCTCCGTATGCCATGCAATCTCAGGAACTCCCAGTCCCAGCTCTTTTGCCAGCTGTTCCTGACATGCGAGTGCTTTACCGGTATTGGCGATCGTAGCGAGAGTACCTGCCGCACCGCCGAACTCAAGAACTAGCAAGCGCTCGCGGATTTGTTCCAACCTAGCTTGGTGTCGTTGAAACGTCGCGAGAAGTCTTGCCATTTTGAACCCGAATGTAATCGGAACAGCTTGTTGCAGATTACTCCGGGCTGCCATGGGTGTATTGATATGCTCTGAGCAAAGTTTGCGGAGATTGCTGGTGATCTTTGATAACGCAGTTGAGACGAGATCCAAGGTGTCTCGAAGTTGGAGGACAGTCGCAGTGTCAGTGACATCCTGTACATAGCGGTAGTGGTAAAGGTGAGCGTTTGCTATTCATATCGGACAGCCAATGACTTACCTGCGTCGTAGCTCCCCAATGGGCCCACTCCCCAAGGCCCTTCTCAACCTGATTGACACTCCTCACAAGTTGCTTCACCACTCCAAGCGCGGGATACCCAATATTTTCCGTTTGTCTCCTCAACTCCTCCCAATCGATCAACTCAACCTTACATTTAGCAGCAATCTCTTCAGCAGCCCGCTCGGGGATAATCCCTAGTCGAGCTTGAGCACGGGCAAGAGTGGACTCGAAGAGGAGGTAGTAGGACGTTCGCTGAGTGTCGGACCAGATACGTGCTGATTCTGCGGTAGAGAAGATGTTTCTGAAGATTACAGAGTCTGAGACGCTGGTCATTTTCGTCGACCTCGCTCTGAGTGCTGAGGGTATGGAGATTCCACTGCACTGTGTTTACTTGTGGAAACGATGACGTAGGATGGCTTCAACATAGTACTCCAGGGCAAAGGTGGGGAAGAAGCAAGGGACCATTTATCTATCAGTAGAAGCAACATGTCGCGTTGGCGTCGTACTCCTGAGTTATCAGACGAGTTCGACGCAAGCAAGGTGGAATATGCCCCTACAGAACATCGCGTCGACGTCGATCTACGTGCAAGTACGAACAAACAACATCGCAACTCCTTCAAGAAACGACATCACAACTCCTTCAAGTCTTCACACCAAAGTATTAGTCTCGGACACCTAAGTAATCCGTGTCATTTTGAGCATTGGTCAGTCATTACATCGAATGAGACAACAAGACAGCGATAGACTATACACTAGAAGAAGGCGGAAATAAAAAAAGAGTAAATTCCACACATGATAACTTCCTCTCCTCCCCTCCCCTTTCCTCACTCGTCAACGCCCGATCCTCATGCAGAAGCACGCTTCTTCGCCATCTACAAGTGATCCATCCAATCAATAACCATCAACAAGAACACACCAAAAAACCACTCACCAAGTTCAAAGCAGACCCAGCCTTGAACCACTCAATCTGTCCCTCATTGAACGAATGAGCAAGCGCAATCTCCTCTTTAGACCCATCCTCATGCTTGATCGCAAGAGTCAAATTCTTCCCAGGGGAGAAACTCTCCAATCCCAAAATATCAACCTTATCCGAAGGCTTAATCTTATCATAGTCGGCGGGGTCGACGAAAGTCAACGCGAGCATACCCTGCTTCTTCAAGTTGGTCTCGTGGATACGAGCAAAGGAGCGAGTGATGATGGCAAGACCACCGAGGAATCGGGGCTCGAGGGCAGCGTGTTCACGGGATGAACCTTCACCGTAGTTGTGGTCACCAATGACGACCCACTTGATGCCCTTCTCGCGGTACGCCTGAGCAGTGGCGGGGACTGCGCCCCACTCGCCGGTGAATTGGTTCTTGACCTTGTTAGCTTCGCCGTTCTCAGAGTTTATAGCACCGATGAGGCAGTTCTCTGAAAAGCAAAGCGGGAGGGTGAGACAAAGAACAACATACGACAAGACACTTCGCGTACGGGAGATGTTCTCGAGATGTCCGCGGTACTTGAGCCAGGGTCCACCAGCAGAGATATGGTCAGTCGCTGCGTAGAAGGGATACAATCAACAACGATTCAAAACGAGAGGCTCATGATCAACACGACTTACTGCACTTGCCCTTAACCTTGATCAAGATGGGGAGGTCGGCAGGGGTCTTTCCATCCCAGGGTGCGAAAGGCTTCAACAATTGGAGACGGTCACTCTTGGGGTCAACAGCAACCTGGACGGCGGCACGATCTTCAGGAGGGGGCTGGAAGGTATCCTGTCCGGGGTCATATCCACGAGGGGGGAGCTCATTACCAGAGGGGTCGGAGAACTTGAAGGGTTTGCCATCCGATCCAATCAAAGTATCGGTCAAAGGGTTGAAAGTAAGATCACCAGCAAAAGTCATGGCAGTGACGATATCGGGGGAAGCGACGAAAGCGTGGGTAGCGGGGTTGGCATCGTTACGACCAGTGAAGTTACGGTTGTAAGAGGTGATGATAGAGTTAACCTCGCCCTTCTTGACGTCCTGCCTGTCCCATTGACCAATGCAAGGTCCGCAAGCGTTGGCCAAGACGACACCGCCGACGTTCTCAAAGATGCCGATTTGACCGTCACGCTCGATGGTGGCACGAACCTGCTCGGAACCGGGTGTGATGGTGAACTTGGACTTGCACTCGAGACCGTGGTCGGCAGCTTCCTTGGCGATCGATGCAGAGCGGGACATGTCCTCGTACGACGAGTTGGTGCAGGAACCGATGAGACCGACTTTGAGTTCTGCAGGCCAGTTGTTCTTCTTGACCTCCTCAGCGAACTTGGAGATGGGGGTGGCAAGATCGGGGGTGAAGGGACCGTTGATATGGGGCTCAAGCTCGGACAAGTTCTGCGTTGGCAATGAGAATCCACATAACAGGATGTCATTGCGCAAAGACTTACGATCTCGATCCGTTCGTCGTATTCAGCATCCTTGTCGGCGGCCAAGTTGTGTTGGAACCGTTCAGCGTACTTGGCGATATCACCACGCTTGGTAGCGTTGAGGTAGTCAGCCATGCGGGAGTTGAAGGGGAAGAGCGAGGTAGTCGCGCCAATTTCGGCACCCATGTTGCAAATCGTAGCCATACCAGTGCAAGACAGGGATTGAACACCAGGACCAGTGTATTCAACGATGGCACCAGTACCACCCTTGACCGTGAGAATTCCAGCAACCTTAAGGATGACATCTGTCAAAGATGAGAAGCAAATCAGGAACACCCACATCATCGAAGTTGCGAAGACATACCTTTGGGTGTGGTCCAGCCGCCGATCTTGCCAGTCAAGTTAACACCGATAACCTTGGGGCACTTCAACTCCCAAGGAAGATCCGCCATGACGTCGACAGCATCAGCACCTCCGACACCGACAGCAATCATACCGAGACCACCAGCATTAGGGGTGTGCGAATCAGTACCGATCATGAGACCACCGGGGAATGCATAGTTTTCGAGGATGATCTGGTGAATAATACCAGAGCCGGGTTTCCAGAAACCGAGACCATACTATGTGAACGATCAAGAAATTAGTCACATTTCTCACTGTGGGGTATGTGCGTGAGACGGTGTTACCTTGGCGGTACCAGTAGCCAAGAAATCGTAAACCTCTTTGTTGATCTGAATGGCACGCTCCAAATCCTTGACACCGCCAACCTGGGCCTCAATCAAGTGGTCACAGTGGACGGTGGTGGGGACGGCAGCGGTGGGCATGCCGGCGGACATGAATTGGAGGAGAGCCATTTGAGCGGTAGCATCCTGGCAAGCAACTCGCTGCGCGGGAAGCGTTGTCAGGGACTTGGAACCGTGGAATCTGATAGTGGAGGAAAACGTACGTCTGGCCTCAACTTGAGGTAACTGACTCCTCGCGTAATGTCCTGGGTATGAGGCTCGTCCAAATGACCGTACAAGATCTTTTCGGAAAGCGTCAAGGGACGCTTCAATCTGAGAATGGGTTAGTCCCGGGCAAGACTCAAGGTATCGGAATACAAACCTGTCACGAACGATGACAAGGTTGTCCTCGATGCGCTGGTAGTTAATGTACGCATCCTTCTCCAACAAGGACATGGGGACTTTGGTGTCGCCGATACGAGACTCGGCGGCAGTGGCCATGCCAGCGGCAAGGCGCCGCATGGCATTTCCTGTGCGAGAAGCGAGGTTGAACATCGTCAAGGCTGACGACGGCAGAGGTCAGACGACAAGCTGGGCGACTTGGACGACGTTGACGTCGACGAAGATAGAGTCTGAGGAAAAGGAAAGATTCGGCAACTTGCGGGGGAAGAGCAGCCCAATTTATGAGTCTCGATTCGGCATCTTCTCGTGATAGCTTTCCCGGCAGCCAATCCGCGTTCTTGCGTTACCACGACCGGGTCCCTCCCAGCTGTCCTCGCCGGCACCCCGCTCTTTCTCCGCCATCGTCCTTGGTCGAGATGTTCATCATTGCCAACCGACTTGGTCCGTGCGCCCAAACGTCTGGGGAATATTGCAAATAAATCTGGGGATCGATCCTCGACGTTTCTTGGTCTTGCGTCAACCTTCGCCTTATCGCGTCTCCAATCCCGCGTCATACCTCGCTGCGAGTCTCCGAGTGCTCTCCTCACGCATGACGTCGGACAAAGTTCACAATCACAAGGGAGTTTCTCGTCTCCGAACGCCTCCAACCCAACACCACGCGCATTTTGATGGCACGTCCATTTTCCTCTGATTGGCAAATCCACACATCAATCCGGATTGGCCCTCCATTTCATATCTCCGCAATCTTCGTCAACGTCCAGTTTTGAACTCAACGCCTCGGTTTTGTCGGCCTATATCACAAAAACGCCAACCAACCTTGAAGCAACCGCTATCGTTCTTGCTCGGGATGTCCTCGTCCATCCACGTTCACATTTGATCCGCACCCTCTTCGGAGCCGGACCGTCGATCCCTCTTCCTCCGAGAACCCACGGTCCAAAAGGCCGAAAGGGAAAACAACAGTCAGACATTCACAAGATCCTCACGTCGTCGACTCTTCATTGGTTTCTCCAGCACCCAACACTCTCGCTATCACCCATCCAACACTTGTGAGACTCGCTTTCGTGAGCAAATGCCGTTACTCTTTGTCCACCCCCTATCCGGTTCCACTCAAAGTTCTCATACGCTGTGTAAGCCTACACTATATATAACCCTCAATCTACCTTTCAGTCACCCCAATCACCTACGAGTTCCTCACACTCTTGATAGCAGTTTTCGGTGATTCTCTACTCCTTTGTCATTGATCCGTACAACCACATGTCAATTTGACACAGTGTTCATTCTTATGTCTCCGATTCAAGCCAAATTCACGTCTCCTAATGCCAGGTCTGTAGTCTCCCGGTCCGGCTGCAAGTGAATGGGATGTATGTAGGAACTGCCCCTTTCTTGAAGGGTTCGTGTTTCGCATCCGCTTCGTAACCCAACACACAACCGTGGGTATGCACCCTCCCTACTTACCACGGTCTGTGCTTTCAGGGAAGCCTGTAGACTGAGGCACGCACGCCGGCCGTCATGTTCTTCTTCATCGTCCCCCTGGGATCTTCGAAGTCAGAATCATATTTTGTGTCCGGCATCGGCTTCGTTTCACCTATAAACAGTCATGTCAATAGAACTTTAGGTGAAGCACTCGACGCGCCACGAGTGTCTGAAATGGATGAGTAACAGTAGTGGATCGTCGGTGGACGCTCCGCCTATTTGCATCAGTGCCCAACAAATTCGACGTGAGGCGCGATGGGCTTCGGGGCGGGGTTTTTATGCCCAACCAAGCTATGTGAGAATGAGAGAAATCGAGTCAGGTCGCGCCCAATTTCCCAAACGACGCGTTTGAGAGGGAGTATGCTCATCTCCTCTCGTCCTGAACAGCAAGCTCACTCGTCGTCCAGCGTTACGACCGAAGCCTCTCCCGAAAGCACGGGAAACCGTACAACCATCGAACAACGATTTCCTCATCTCGTTTCCTTCTTATCTCTTCACTCGCTCACAACTTAGCTTGGCATCCTCTGTACCCTGAGTATACGTTGGCTCACCCAGTCCAAAGACATAACCGGCCGAGTTGTTCGAAGGAGCCAGAGTATAGTACATTTAGGGGGGGAAACCATCATCAGGAGGATCAATTAACCAAAATGGCAGATAAGAGTTGGTCGATAATGTAACCAACTGTGATGCCAATGCAGATGGGGGAAGAGGGTATGGGCGAATGATAAGTCAAGTCTGTGGTGACAGCCCGAGATCGAAAGAGTTGGGGCTCTGAGCGGGGGGCACCAAGTTAACCCATGAAGATAAATCTGACCACCGTCAGATGATAGGTTCTTCGCCCGAAAACGCACAAATGTCGCGGGTAGAGGTGGAACACAAGTGTGGGGGCGGGGGGCGGGGGGCGGCGAGTAAAGCACCTGGAGCGGCAATGCAAGTGCATGATGGGTCCTAAAGCCTTGTAGCTAACAGGGCTCAGACTGCCAGAGACAACGACGCTACTAGTTCAACGGAGAGAAGCAGTTCGTCACACATGTCACGGTGGTCACTCCACCTTTCTCCTCCTGACCTCCCACAGGCTCACTTGCAATTAGCTAGCCGTCGCTCCTTCGAGGCAGGTATTGAGATTTCAAGCAGTTCTCGACGTAACAATGCCTCCGTGCAGTGGTGCCAAATCCCAATGGTCAGCAGGGCTCTATCGTGGCTGTCCGTCCACCTACTTATCTCGGATGGATTGTCCTAGCCCATGGGCCACGAAGGTTCGCAAATCCCCCTCATATATCCATCCTTGGCTCTAGAATACCGCATTGAAGAGTATTGAATAGTCAACCCTGAACATGAGTTCACCACGCCCCCGCTAGTACAGCTTCCTGGTAAGTATGAAAGGCTAAGTAGAAAATAATAGACGCTCACCGCTCGACCGTCGATCAAAACTCGGAGGCTGACTTTCCAACCTAATGCACAGCTATAGGGACATGGCCACTGAGTGCGAGACCTGCACATGCAGCGCCCGTGTAAACCCAACCGATAAACCTCCCATTGTTCTCTCCAGACATCATCACCCAGTGTGAGCCCCCTCAAACCTCTCCTCCCTCATAGAAATCTCCTCCCAATCGCACCATCCTCATCATGCGATTCTTGACGTTCGTCGCGATATCTCTCCTCTACCCAATAATCGGCTGTTCCGCTTCCCAATGCACAGTCAAAAACATGCAAATGCCCAGCACGCCCTCCCAATTCACCGACGGCCAAGGTACCTACATCACCTCCGATTCCACCAACTACTCAGGCAAAGGCAAATGTTGGCTCGACTATTACGTCGTCTCTCAATCCGCCTCATTCGCACCTCAAGTCCAAAACAGCGACGAGATCGATTGCGAGGATGCTGATACTTGTACTTTGGAAAGGACGGATGGTTATTTGACTTGTGAGGTATGGAGTGAGATATTTGGTGGGGGTGTTTCTGCTGGGATTTTCAATTTTGGTGCGAGGGCTTTTCATTCGTTGACGAAATGTTGGAGTGCGAATAGTGAGTACCCGTCTCACATCTTTTCTTGTACTTCCGTTCCCCTCATATGTGTTTTATTGCAAAGGTTCCTATACGTGTGGTTGGACGTCCGGTTGTCACGTCATCTTCAGCTCTCAGCAGATAGTGACACAAGAAGGGTACAAAAGGTGTAGGTGCAACATGGATGGTAAAAAGGACAACGACGTCACGGAATGGTTGGAGGATTGGACTCATACCGCGCCCACAAATTCAGTGATCTATAGTTGTGGTGATGTCGATTGTCCTTCTGACTGAAGGATAATAGCTTGAGCTTCTGGGTCTGCTCTTGTGCGTTTCCGTTTTCCTCGTCCCCGTCGTATGACGCGTTCGCACAAGACGAGATATTTCCCGTTTGTACCTGTCTGGATGGACTTGCCTCATCTCCCTGACTTCTGCTTCTACCCAATTTCAATGTATGAATGTTTCCATGTCCAATAATTGTCTCGATAGGAAGAACGAAGCGTTTGTGATCGCCAACGAGCCCCTCCAATATTCAATCGAGATGATACTCCCCACTCAAGAACTAGCATTCCGTAAACACAGAGCTTCGGAGCGACATCGTCATGGTGCATGGCAAGTATGTACCGTCATCTTTCTTGCACTTAACATCAGGACAAAGTGGAATTTACTCATCCGCGAACAGATTCGGGACTATCAAGCCGTTCATTCGATTAGTGGTAACATTTTCGTAACGTGTCGTTACAAGTGAGCGTAAAGTGATCAATTCACAATAAATCACGCTTTCTATCCCTGACACACCCAAGGGTGGGCAAGGTGGATCCACTATGCTACCTCTTGGCGTGATTCTTCCTCGATCACCTGGTCCCCACTATCGTCGCGTCTACCAGGAGCCAGGCTATCGGCAGGTTCGGCATCTGAAGATACGACTCCTGGTTGAAGTCCATCCATCAATTCCCTCAACTGGAAGTTGATCTCCTGCGTACCGACACACTCCTCATGTCGATATGATACTTCTCGGATATTGAGAATAAGCCGACAGCCTAGCGTGCAAGTTGCTGCGATGTTCAAACTGAGGAAGATCTGAATCCAAATCGGCTGTTCACAGACAGAGGGTCAGGTCCTCGGTATCAGAGAAAAATGGAGGTAGCATGTATCGGGGAACTCACGGGGAAAGCGAACCAGGCGATGACCGTGAGACAATAAATCGAGAAGATACTGGAAACTGTGAGTTCGATCAACAACAAATGAAATCAGATAGACGAACATCAAGAAATATAGGATGTTATCTCTCAGGAGGACCTCAGTGGCGCCATTTCTTGTCCAAGGATGACTGAGCTGGAGTAAATGCAGCACTGTCTTGTAGAGTGCGAGAAAAAACAAGATTCCCTCAAAAACCATCATTGAGATCCACGTCCCAACTGCATTTGTCGGCATCTGGGTCACCATACAGATCGTATAGATACCGAACTTGTTGGCGATGACTGACGAAAGGAGGAAAATCAGGAAATCACAAAATGACGAAGAAGGAAGTGATAGTACAATGGACGTCTTGATACAAGGCAAAAAAAGCCATTGAAGTAGCTACTTGAATGATAAAACACGTGAAGGTGAGAGCAAGAACCCATTTCGAGCGGTTGTACAATGCATAGACTCGGAACTGCATGACGACTTTGGAGGCAGAGGTAGCAACACAATATGATATTCGACAACAGTGTCAGGGACCAACCTTCGAAGGGTGACTTTATGCATACCTTGCACAACCCAGGCAGGTATCGCGGTAGCCCATATTTGCAGTAGAAGACGGCTACGACCTGAAAGATGAGAGTTGAGCGCCTTGTCGGTAGGGAGGAAGTGCACCAACATCTACGTAACCAAGCCAACGTAGGTGGGAGATGAAATAGAGTAAATAAATGATACTTGACTCACGACTGACAGCAGTGACAGCAAGCCCATCATGAGTAGACAAATAAAAAGTAAGGTGAGAAGCTCACGCTATCTGAGGTCGCCTCAGTGAGCACAACTAGGCAGTTGATAATCAATGGGTGGGCCAGATAGACGGAAACGCAAACATACGGATCAAAATCGCGCTGCCATGAGGACGGGGACATTGGCGTGAAATAAACAATCAGGCGTCGCAAATGGTGACTTACACGACGAGACCATCGCCACAGTATCGAGTCTGTGTCCGGATTAACAGTTGCTTCCCGACGGAGTGAAAACCACACCTACTAGTAGGAAGAAGATCTTTGCCGAGATTCCTGGACGTTTCTACCAGATCCCCCGGTTCAATGGCCAATAATGGAAAAAGAGATTAAAGAACAAACCCAGATAAGTTCTACCTAACACAGTGGTTGCCGTCCATTCATCAGCAGACGCAGAGGGAGGAAGACGACGTCATTGCACCACCTCTTGGTCAAATACAATCACTAACAAAGGCATCTTGTGTTTCCGGTAAATGGGGAGGTATAAGAACGGCGAATACTCACAGTGATCGTAAATGGTGGCAAGGGTCGCCGAAACTAGTGTAAGCACACACAAAAGATGAATGTTAGACGCCAATTAACGGTTCTCCACAATTTTTCACTCCGAACTCACGTTGGACAAGGCGGAGAAGGTGCAAGTTTTGAACCAAACCGACGGGGTCAAAGTCTTGCATGTGTGAGGAGAAACGCCGAAGGAGGGGAATGGTCCAGCTAGAACGGCGAGGGCCAAGTTTACGACTCTTGAAAGCCAAGCCCGAGCGCATCCGACGGTGGTAATAGGCGGGGCTAATTGACGGACAACAGCTCGTCGCAATTGGCGCCGTTGGTACTAGAGGTGAGGAAGCGGTGCGCTAAACCCAAGTTGCATAGATACATTCTCATCCTTGTTGGATAATCGTTGGGGTTGGCTAGAGTTGTTACAAAAAGAAATCGAAGTCAGATCATAGCATAATCCTCGTACTTAATAGAGCGTCGAGGGGCGAGGCCATTAAATTAATCAGGAGCTCTTACCAAATGCCGAATCTCAACGCCGGTTGCATGTCGTGGTATAGGACGAGGCGTTGACCGCTACGACTCCTTCAAGGTAGAATAATCCTGGTGACTCGGATTGTCAAGTCACTGCATCACTAGATTTGGCGAGATCCTGAACACTCTGAACGCTCAAGCAGCAAGTCAGACCCAGGGTGCGAGGACGATCGTCGAGTTAGATGGCCGATGTTTGTGCTTCGACCTTCGTTAAAATCCAGGACAGTACAGGACTCCATAGCGGAACCCGGTAGGTAGACCCAAACACGACAGTCGATGAGAAAAAGGTGTTGGCATATGTGGTGTATATCAAGACCAACTGCAGCAAGGCGGGTGTTATCATAGCTAAGAGGTTTGCGGCTCGGGTGACACCCCGAAGTGTATGCACTGCGAGTTGCCAAATGAAGTTACGGTTGGGTTTCTTCGCCATCGACTCGTCCTTCAACCCTTCGAAACTCCACCACCGTTATTCTTTACCGGACCCCCTTCAGGCCGGCGACTCCAAGGTCACGATCGGGGTTATCCAGAGAGAGTTTCAGAATTAGCGAGTCGATTGTTGCGTGTAGTAGGCGACTTGAAAAGAACGAGGACGCGGGGTCGCGGAGGGGTTGGGCTCGAACATCTGTGTTGACTCCGAGTGGTGTGTTCAGTGGTTTCCGATTCATGTCACGGTTGAACGTTGAGTCTTGACTTATTCCGTCTGCATAACTTACAGCTCGTGGCACTGGCATCGCCAACACCTTTACATCGCATCTCCACATTGACGCCAAGACCTCCTTTCCAGTCTACCACCGAACAAATACACCGTCACCGGTGTCGTCGCGAGTAAAGCTACGCTCGTCGTCGGCAAACGCGTTCTCGGGCAGCTTCGCCGTCGGTTGCATTTGGGCATAGGGATTGACATTCAGGTGATGGGCAGGTATGGTCGAGCCTTGACGGGCTCGGATGTGGAGGGTCCGAATACTTTGGATAGTCTGAGAGTGTGACTGACAGAGGCAGCGAAGGAAGAAGAGTAGTATGTTCGCTCGACACGAGTCAACGTGTGAGTATATGCATGCCCGTAGTCCGGTGACGAGAACTGATAGTGTATATCAACTACATAGCTGACCCATTCGAACGGACACTCTGCATGCCATGCCATGCCCATTAACACCACGACCGCCACTCATCGTACCACCATACTCGCCGAGTCCCATGGCCACAATCATTCGTGCCAAAATCCCTGCCACTGACTGACCGCTTGGGCTGCCAACGGCGCCTAACAGCCAAACCTCCTCAACCGGCGGGCGTACCATCGAAGACAATTTAATCTCGGTTGTTTCCACCAACCGTGCAGTCTTACAGCATTCTCGAGTGCGAAGCTGATGTGAATACGCTGGGATGACTCTTGGGAGGACTTAGAGGACTATAGTGAGTCCCTATCTATCTAGAGCTTGAACACACCCACGACCATTGAACGATAGTCGTACATTACTTGAACTTCGAACATTGGTCGCTCTTCGTGGGCGGCTTCGTGGTCCCTCCAAGCCTCGAGTTTTCCTCTTCGGCAATACTCCATCGGGCCCATCCATCTCACTTACGCGATCAAGGCTATATAAGTGCCTTCCTTGAGGGTTACGCCTTCTCTTGAGTTCCGAGAAACATATCGTTTTCCAGCTTTTGACACACTTGCTCGGGCTTGATTGATTGGATGGTGCTTGTCCCGGTCTTCGGACGCAGACAACTCTCCATAGCAGCCAGTGGAAGGAAGCATTTGAAAATGAGACACGCCTGTAGGGTGTCTTAATATTGTCAGTAGCTGTCCTTTAGTGAGTGGAATATGACGCCGTCTATCTGGATCATGTGTATCCCACATCGGATTTGATGACCTGGAATCTCGCAACTCCATCGCCCAAGTTGGTGCGTATATCCATTCGTACTACCCACAGAAATGCGGGGCACAATGGGAAACAGATGGGCAGCCCATCAGGACTGCGACGTGTTTCGGACACTGGCTGATCGGATGCAAGATCAGGCTCTTCGTTGTTCGGGGATGGCGACGGGGTAGAATCGCCGATGGCCTCGATGGCTATGCTTTTTGGGGAACCTTTGTACAAGTGAGAATTAGGCGGGCGGGCCAGCGGCAGGAGCCTCGCCGTTGAATCTCCTCGAGTGTTAGAGGTGTTCCGATGTTGGCAGTCTCTCGGAGTTGACTGTCTCCAAGCCAGATAGTCGAATTTGGGGAAGATTGTAATTTTTGGTATTAGAAGGGATGATTGGGTGACCGTCCTAATGGTTTGGGTGCGAAGATATCATGTAAAAGGTGGCCGTGGGGATTGATTACTGGATGCCTCGGTAGCTAGCATTCGGTAAACAAAGGTCTTCGGAGGGGTATCACTACTCGACATCATGGCGAGTACCGCCATCTTTCTTGCGGTGGCACCAGCCACTCACGCAAGTCAATGTCATGCCGTCTTGGTGAACCACGACCATGTGGAAGGAACACTCATTCGTGAGCGAATTCGGGACTATCAAGCCATTCGTTCGATTGGGTCACATTTTCGCGTAACCAAGTTATCGTTACAAGTAAGCTCCATAAAGTGATGCTTCACAATAAATCACGCACTTCTTCCCTGACATACTCGAGGCTGCGCGTGGCGGATTCACTATGCCACCTCCTGGCGTGACACTTCCTCGATCGCCTGGTCCCCACTATCGTCGCGTCTACCAGGAGCCAAGCTGTCGGCAGGATCAACACCTGAAGACACGACTCCTCGTTGAGCTCCATCCACCAACTCCTTCAACTGGAAGTCGATCTCCTGCGTGTTTACACACTCCTCGTGTCGATACGATACCTCTCGGATATTGAGAATGAGCCGACACCCAAGCGTGCAGGTTGCCGTGAAACTCAAGCTGCTAAGGATCTCGGTCCACATGATCTGTTGGCGTGGACAGAGGGTTAGGTCCTCGATTCTCGAGGAGAAAGGGAGAGTGGTGAGGGAGGAACGCACGGGAAAAGCGAACCAGGCAATGACCATCAGACAGTAAATCGAGAATATACTGGAAACTGTGTGGTGAGCCAGATCGACAACAACAAAGGAAATTGGAAGACGAACATCAAGAAATATAGGATATTATCCCTCAGTAGAACTTCAGTGGCACCACTCCTTGTCCAAGGATGATTCAACCGTAGCAAATGGATCACCGTCTTATAGAGGGCGAGGAAGAACAAGATTCCTTCAAAGGCCATTGTTGAGATCCACGTCCCGGCTGCATTCGCCTGCATCTGCGTGGCCGCACATGTTGTCCAGGGGCCAAACTTAAGGGAAATGACTAATGGGGAGGGCTAAGTCAAAATCGACGAAGGAGCGTAAAGGTAAGTGATACCTGGGACATATTCGTACAAAGCAAAAAGATACGACGTAATTGCCATTTGGATTATAAAACAGGTGCAGGTGAAGGCGAGGACCCATTTCTCGCGGTTGTACATTGCATAGACTCGAAACTGCATGATAACTTGGGAGTGAAGGTCAAAACGCGAGATGAGTTTGTAAGGATAGCCCTCGAAGGACATACCTTGCACGACCCAAGCCGGTATTGCGGTAGCCCACATTTGCAGCATAAGGCGGCTATGGCCTGAAACATAAGAGTTCAGCGACCTTGTCCATGGAGGATATATGTTTACCAACATCTATGCAACCGACGTAGGTGGGAGATTAAATGGTGTATACAAATGATGCCACACTCACGACTGAAAGTGGGTGTGCGTCAAAGTTGAGCAGAAAAATGAAGGATAAGCCGAGAAACTCACGACGTCGGTGTTTGCCTTAGTGAAGAGAACTGGGGAACTGAGAATCAATCGGGTGGGTCGGATAGGCATGAAGATGAACGTACGGATCGTGATGGTGCTGCACGAGGAGGGGGAGATCGGCATGATGTTGATCATTTGTGAAGGGGAGACTTACATGATGAGGCAATCGCCGCAGTATCGAGTCTGCACCAGGGTCAACAGTGGCCCACGATGGGGTGGAAATTACTTGTACCAGTAAGAAATATATCTTCGCAATAATTCCCGGACGTTTCTGCCAAATTACGGTTCAGCAATTGATAACTCAAAGGAAATCCAATAACATACCCAGATAAGTTCGACCTAACCCATTGGCCATCAATCATTATTAGCTAAGTTCCAGGGGAAAGATGACGTCGTTGCCGACCTCTTGGTCAAAGAGAATCACTGGCCAAACAAAGTTGGGCTGCCAGTAATTCGGAGAGGAAAAGGTGTGGCGAATGCTTACAATGATCATAAATATTGGCAATGGTCGCTGAAACTGGTGTACACGAAGATGGTTGTGAGGTGTCGAGTGCACTTTCTACATTTTCCCTCCAAACTCACGTTGGACAAGGCGGAGAATACGCAAGTTTTGAATCAAGACGGCGGGATCAAAGTTTCGCATGTGAGATGAAATTGCCAAGGATGGGAATGGTCCAGGGAGGTCAAGCGAATAGCGTTGGTCAACGAGCCTTCGAGATTCGACGGCAGGCGCGAGGATCATGGCGGCCGCCAACACGAAAATATGAGGTTTTGACGATGGAGGTAATAGGCGGGGTCAATCGATTGACGAAAGCTCGTAGTTATTGACGCCGTCAGTACCTAGCAGATTGAATAGGGGAAACTCATGGCGCGATGCACTAGCCCCAAATTGCATAAATGTTCTCATCCTTTTCTTGGGGTAATAGGCTCGACGGAGGGTAGAAACTCAATCGATGTTAAATTATAGGATAATCCTCGGATTCAGGACAGAGCACACTCAACGTCAATTAATGTAATGGTCATGTGGCACAGTTATGGGTGATCATGCTTCTCCTATGTAAAACAATCGCGGTTAACGCCAACGAGTTCTGGCAATATGGCGTCGAGAGATGGAACCATCATCAACCGAGTCAGAACTTGAAGGACTACGAAAGTTTACGACCTTACCAATATGCAATCTGATAAGATGTGATCTGAGGTGACGCGAGGAGCGCAGAGGGTAACGCAGTGGCATTTTGGCAGCTCGAGGTTTTTCCGAAAGTTCGTACCGCTCCATTTACTGAAGCTTGTCGACCCTGTGGGGGTTCAGTTGAATTTGGAAAGAACAATGGAGTATTCAGGGGGAGTTTGAAGGGGGGAAGTCAAAGTGATGCGGTCTGGAATTCGGACCGTTTAGAATGACGGGTGGGCGAAAGAGAAAGTGGGTGTGTGTGTTGCTGCATGGAAATGAGATATTTGGTATCATTGCGGAAGGGATGAGAACGTATACCTCCATGCTCCCTCCATCTACCCGCTCCGATGGTCAGTCAAATTGGGTCACGGGGGTAGAACCTCCCTGTTAACCCCTCCGTTAACCCCATACAGTATTTTTCTGCTATATGGTTGGAATCGTCACGTAAAAGTCGCCCTGACCAATAATCAGGGGGTGTAGTGAATTGGAGGGATAGTCAAATCCTGAGCGCTGCTTTACGTCGTGAAGTACAAGGAGGAAAGGACTTCCTCCAGCCTAGGTCAGACAAGAGACATCATCACGAGATTTCTGATCCCAAGTACTCTGAGCCCGACTGCTTGAGCGACAAGTGGGACTTGGAATATGAGTGATCGTCAAGTCAGAAAGAGGTTGGTCTTCAACATGTTGGGGTTGCGTGTGACTGGGGGCGTGACTTGGGCGTGACATCACACTGGCTACCACCACGACCACCTCCCGTCGTACCGCCATACTTGCCGAGACTCAGGGCAACAATCGTTGGTGTCACACTGACTGACCGCTTGGGCTAGCCAACGGCACCTAACAGTAAAACCTCCGAAAACCAGTGGGCGTACCCTTGAAGACGATCCAACCTCCCTTCAAAGTTCCACCAACCGTGCAGTCTCAATATTCTTAGGTGCGAAGCTGATGTGAACACACTGGAATGACTCTGGGAGGACTTCGAGGGCTACAGTGGGTCCCTTTCTACCTAGAGTTACAACACACCCGCGACCATTGAACGAAAGCTACACGTTGCCCGAACTTGGCACATTGGTCTTCCTCCTCGGGGCGGCTTCATGGCCCTTCCAAGCCAGGATTTTTCCTCTTCCGCGACGCTCCATCTGACCCATCCGTCTCACATACGAGATCAAGGCTACACAGGCGCCTTCGTTGAGGGGATACGCCATCTTTTGTGCTCCGAAAAAGACATCATTTTCCACTGGCAGCGTTTGACATAGTTGCTCAGGCTTGGTTGGATGGTGCTTGTCTCGGTCTTCGGACACAGACGACTCTGCATATCGACGGGTAGTAGCGCAGGGAATCATTTCGAAACGGGACATGCCTGTAGGGTGTTGTAATGCTGTCAGTAGCCACGCCCCCGCCCCCCCGGGAGCCCGGAACAAGAGACCGTCTATCTAGATCCTGTGTATCACACATTGCATTTGACGCTCTGAAATCTCACAACTCCATCGCCCAAGTTAGGGCGTATATGCATTCGTGCTACCCCACTTCTGTTCGCAGGCAGTTATTCGTCATCACCAGAGCCAGCGTATTCAAGCCCTCACAGTGCGTGATCGGTCGAATCAACACGGCTTCAAATCGGCCCCAACGGTATGGAGATGGTACGGCGGCCCATGGAGGCACGGCACGCGGAGGGTAGCTTGGTTGTGGACCGCCTGGCTGGTAGGATGCGACGACATGGAACGAGAGACGCAGGCACGGGGTTGGGGACGGAGACAGTAGAAATTCTGACGTTGACGGTGATGCTTTGCGGGGAAACTAGTGCGAGTGGACCCAGGGCATGTGGCCGAACAACTGGAGTCTCACTACTGGGCTCCTCGGTGTTGGAGGTGTCCCGATGTTGTCGGCAATCTCGCTGGAGTTGACTTGTGGATGAATTGGAGTATTTGGGATGAATGAAGATGCTAACTGTCCATTATATAGGACTCGAAAGTTCATCATGTGAATGTGATCATGGGCTGTGGATAGAAGGATCAGGTAACTGTTTAATGTCTACGTAGCTTACAGTGGAGGCCATTATCACAAAAACCCCCAGGCACCATCGTGTCTATCATGTTTCTCCCCCAATATCGGTCGGGACAGGAAAGGGTACCGTGGATCGGTGATGTGCCTCCACGAACACCACACTGTCCTCCGATTATACTGTCCCTTGTCGGGATTCTCGTTCAGCCCTCTAGTCCCCTTCATCGTCGCATCGACGACAAACCGAGCTGTCGGTGGGATCTCCGCCTGAAGCCAAGGCTCCCCGATGAAGTCCATCCACCAACTCCCTCATCTGGAAGTCGATCTCCTCCGTATTTACGCACTCCTCGTGTCGATACGATGCGTCTCGAATATTGAGGAGGAGCCTACAGCCAAGGGTACAGGTTGCAGTGACGTTCAGGCTGCTTAAGACCTCGACCCAGATGATCTGGTGGTATAACGGTTAGGTTCATCCCAGAAACGAATGAGAAAAAGGGGTGTGTATATGGGAACGTACGGGTAAAGCGAACCAAGCGATGACCTTGAAACAATAAATCGAGAATATACTGAAAACTCACGGATGAGCGAGATTTGCAACGACAAAAGGAATCTGATCGACGAACACTAAGAAATGTAGGATGTTGTCTCTCAGCAGAACCTCAGTGGCGCCATTCCTTGTCCAAGGATAATTGAACCAGAGCAAATGTACCACCGTCTTATAGAGTACAAGAGCAAACAAGGTTCCTTCAAACACCATCATTGAGAGCCATGTCCCGATTGAATATGCTGGCATCTCGGTCACCACGCAGGTAGTCCAGATATCGAACTTGACGGCAATGACTGACGAAAAGAGTAAATCAGCAAATCACAAAAAATGACGAAGAATGAGCGAGGGGTAAGTGATACCTCGGACGTCTTGATACAAGGCGAACAAAACCATTGAAATTGCTATTTGGATGATGAGACAAGTAAAGGTGAGAGCAAGAACCCATTTCGCGCGGTTGTACAATGCGTAGACTCGAAACCACATGATAACTTTGGAGGCGGAGGTAGAACGGGACATGAGTTTTGACAATAGTGCCAGGAATCGGAATAGCCCTGGAAGGGTGAAATTATGCATACATTGTACAATCCAGGCAGGTATTGCGGCAGCCCATATTTGCAGCAGAATACGATTGTGGCCTGGAACATGAAAGTTGAGCGCTTTGTCGATCGAGAGGATGTGTACCGACATCTATCTAACCAGTGTAGGTGGAAGGTGATATAGTGTAATTAAATGATCCTTGACTCACGACTGACAACAGCGGGAGCAAGCCCATGAGTATACGAACAAAGGGCAAGATGAGAAGCTCACGTTATCTGAGGTTGCCTCAGTGAGAACTACACAGTTGCAAATCAATGGGTGGGCCGGACGAACGGAAAGGCAAACGTACAGATCAACATGGTGCTGCGACGGGAAAGGGGACATTTGTATAAATTAATCGATGATTTGTTGTAAATGGAGGCGTACATAACGAAGTCATCACCACAGTATCGAGTCTGCGCCAGGATCAACAATGTTGTCACAATGAGTATGGACACCTGTACCAGTAGGAAGAATATCTTTGCTGAGATTCCCGGACGTTGCTACCAAATTCTCGGGTTCAGCTGTCGATAACGCAAAAAGAGATTAAACAACATACCCAGATAAGTACGACCTAACCCAATGACATCGAATATTCTCAGCAAAAGTTCCAGGGGCAAAGATGGCATTGTTGTACTACCTCTTGGTCGAAGACGATCACTAACGAAACGATCTGAGGCTTCTGGTGATTCGGGAGGGCACAGTCGTGATGAATGCTCACAATGATCGTAAATGGTGGCAAAGGTTGTCGAAACTAGAGTACACAACAGATGGTCGTTAGATGTCAAATGTCGGTGTTCCGCAATTCTCCCTTCTGGACTTACGTTGGACGAGGCGGAGAAACTGCAAGTGTTGAACCAAACCGACAGGATCAAAATCTTGCATATGTGAGAAGAAATAGCCGAAGGAAGGGGGGAGGATCGCCCAGCTAAAACGAGGAGGGTCAAGTTAATGAATCTTGATCGCCAAGCTTGCGAGACTGGGTTCGATGGCTGCCTAGCAAGTACATCAGACGATATGAAAAGTTTTGACGACGGCGGTAATAGACGGGGATCATTGATTGACGGCAGCTCGTCGATATTGACACCTTTAGTAGCTGAGAGGTTGAATAGGGGGAGCGAGAAGGCGATGCACCATCCCCAGTTGCACCGATATTCTCATCCTTGTGCGATAATTAGTGAGGTACGTGAGTTGGACAGGCTATAAAAAGAAATCGAAGTCAGATCACAGGCTATCACAGGATGATTGTCGGACTCAGGGTACACTCAAGGTTGGGTGAAGGGACGGGCGTCCATGAACATGGTTGCAATTAAGTAAGTCGCCAGGACAAACACGCTCGCAATCGGCACCAACGGGGTTCTTGCAGAACGGAGGCCATCAAACGACGAACCACCGTCATCCGAATCGCAGCTAGAGGCACCGCCACGGTACACAACCTTATCAGTAGTCTGCTAAGACGGCGGTGTGAAAAGTGGATCCTGCCTTGGTGCAACAAGTGCAGAGTGCGAACGGTGGTGGTGTAAAAGGCTCAGTCCGAGGGTGCGGTTCCTTTCGCCGAATCTTATTGACCCTGTGGGCGTTCAATTGAGTTTGTGTTAGTAAATGACGATGCGGGGATTGAGAGGGGAAAATCAAAGCGGTGTGGCTCGAAAATTCGGATGGTGTCGCAGCGTGTGAAAGAGAAAGAGGGCCTCGGCATAATGATTAGGGGGAAGTGAGAGTTCAGACCTTTATGTTCTGCCTATCTACCGACCCCGGTCCCTGATAGGAAACCAAATGAAAGACGAGCGTTCGAAGGGGAGAACCTCTCCGCTGCATCCTATGGAAAGAGCTATCCGCTTTGTACGGTTAGAATCGTCACGTGTCCTGATCAGTATTGAATCGGAGGGATTGCCAACTTCTTACCGCAGGGTTTTCGCCTTCGTGAAAGTAGAATGAGTAATTGACCACTGGCACCAGTGCCCTTCAAGTTGTAAAAACATGGCAACTCGAGGGTTCGCATCAAAAGGTCTGTGAGATCCTGAACATTCTGGATGATTGAGTGACGACAGGTACTTGGGATACGAGAACAGCTTTTCGTCGAGTCAGGATGGGTGGTAACTTTAAGGCAGGTAACGCCGCAAAATGTTTCCAGTCTGGACTTGCACGTGACGTACACAACGCATAATCGACCTGCGAGTTGAGCTCAGGGCTATATGCTGTTCTTGCTGACGAGGCTTAGATCGCTGTAAAGATTTGTCGCTGTATTGATATGCGTTTTGGCGGGAGAGCAGCGCTCTTCCTGCCTATGTTATCGGCCTCTGCCATCCAACAAGCGGCCCATGTACGTCGCTCCATCGTCCTCCCTCTGATCTCTTCCTAACTGCAATCCCATTGCTGCACCCCCCAGCTAATCAACCAAGTCTACTTCCCCCTCCCTCCTTCCACCCTTCGTGCCCTCCAGCCATCCCTGTTCAACATTCAACGCAAAGTCGAAGCTTGGGGTCTAGTCGTACCTTATCAGAATAGGAAGGTGAAAGGCCGTGAAGGAGATGGCAATGTTCGGTTTTGGAGCGAAATCTGAGGGGATATGGGCGAACGAAAAGACATATCCCTGGTTACACGCCGAGATCGAAGGAGGTGGGGCTAGCGGGAGGCACCATGATTAGGTTAAACACAGAGATAAACCTAATCGCCAGATGTTAGGTGCCTCTCCCCAAAACCAGCGATGGGCGTGTAGCTCAATGATCACCGCAAATCCGGCCGCGGGTAGACATGGAGCATAAGTGTAGAGGGGAGGGGCGGCGAGTAAAGCACCTGGATCAGTAACATAAATCCATAATGGCTCCTAAAGCCCTGAAGCAGGCGAGAGACAACGGTGTTGTTGCTTCGAGAGAAGTCAGTCACACCCTGTCACAGCGGTCACTCCGCCTCTCTCTTCCTCAGGCTCACTTGGCTGGTCGTCGCTCCTTCGAGGCCGTGATTGAGGATTCGAGCCGTCCTCAGTGCAATAGTACTCACGTGCAGTTGTACCAAGTCCCAATGATCAGCAGGGCTCCATCGTGGCTGTCCGTCCGCCTATCTAAAATCTAGTCCAAGCGCATACGCCGCGAAGTTAGCAAATCTCACTTCATATATCCATCCTTGGCTCTCAATAGCGGTATTGAATAGTTAACCCTGAACATGAGTTCACCACGCGCCCGCTAGTACAGCTTCCTAGCAAGAAAGGCCAAGTAGAAACAATAGACGCCCACCGCTCGACCATCACAACTCGGAGAGCGACGTGCTTGCCTAATGCACAACTATAGTACATGGCCTCCGATTGCGAGACCTGCACATGTAGCGCCCATGCAAACCCGACCGATAAACTTTACTTTGTTCACTCCAGACATCATCATCTAGTGTGAGTTCTCTTACCCTCCCTCATAGAAATCTCCTTTCAATGACCAAAAACGCGCCATCGTCATCATGCGATTTCGGACCTTCGTCGCGATAACTCTCTTCTACCCAATCGTCTGTTTCGCTTCCCAATGCACCGTCAAAAACATGCAAACGCCCAGCACGCCCTCCCAATTCACTGACGGCCAATGCACCTACATCGCCCCCGATTCCACCAACTACTCCGGCAAAGGCAAATGTTGGTTCGACTATTACGTCGTCTCTCAATCCCTCTCATCCGCACCTCCAGTCCAAAACAGCGACGAGATCGATCGCGGGGGCGCAGCTACTTGTACTTTGGAAAGGACGGATGGTTATATGACTTGTGAAGTATGGAGCGAGAAGTTTGGTGGGAGAGTTTCACTTGGGATTCTCAATTTTGGTGTGAGGGCTTTTCATTCGCTGACGAAATGTTGGAGTGCGAATAGTGAGTACCCTCTCACACCTTTTCTTGCACTTCCGTTCCCTCATATGGGTTTTATTGCAAAGGTTCCTATACGTGTGGCTGGACGTCTGGTTGTCACATCATCTTCAGCTCCACGCAGATTGTGACTCAAGAAGGGTACAAACGGTGCAGATGCAACATGAATGGTAAAAAGGGCAACGACGTCACGGAATGGTTGGAGGATTGGACTCATACCGCGCCCACAGATTCAGTGGTATATAGTTGTGGTGACGTCGATTGTCCTTCTGACTGAAGGATAATAGCTTGAGCATCCGGGTCTGCTTTTGTGTGTTTCCGTTTTCCGCGTCCCCGTCGTACGACGCACTCGCACTCGACGAGATATTTCCTGTTTGTACCTGTCTGGATGGACTTAAGCTTGCCTCATCTCCCCGACTTCTGCTTCTGCCCAATCTCAATGTATGAATATTTCCATATGCATAATGGTTTCGATAAGACGAACGAAGCGTCTGTGATCGCCAACGAGTTCCTCCAATATTTAATCGAAATGATACTCCCCACTCAAGAACCACGTCAACAAGCCAAAATCGCTAACAATGTCCAAATCACATGGCAACATCAGGTCCACGGAAACCACCACTGTGGCGCCAATTTATCTTCGAGGGATAACATCCCATTCCTCAACCCTTCCTCCATATCCTCTCAACCAAAAGTGTCTCCAGCAAGACCTTATCCTGGCGCGCACTCCAGGGTGAATGTTCCCAAACGCGTTTTCTTGTCGACAGCAACTCGGATACGTTTCATCAAGTGAGACCACTTGTGCCATGTTCGCGTTCTGGTCATGGAACTTTCTACCTCTACGACAAATGTAACTGCTTGGCCCTCAAATTCCCCATCTATCAAGGTGGCTCTCCTCAGTTGTCGTCTCTTTCCATCCCCGCCCGGCGCCGGCTTAGACTAAGTTAGACGTCAGCTTGGAAACTGGTCCTTTCGTTCCCCTTGCGGCGGTTACCAACCTGTGCCTCGCTGGCATCTGGCAACTCATGACATCAGATCAGCTTGTTGCTCTGATAGAGGCGATGGCCGCGGGGAGTTCACAGTCCATCAGCCGCCGTCTGTGATAGATTCCGGGTGTGCAAGGTGGATCAATCATACAACCCCCTCGCGTGATTCATACTCAATCCCGCCGAGCCCGTTATCGTCGTGTCTACCGCGAGCCAAGTTTTCGGTAGGATCAGCACCTGAAGACACGACTCCCCGTTGAACTCCATCCACTGGCACTAACTCCTTCAGCTGGAAGGCGATCTCCTGCGTGTTTACACACTCCTCGTGTCGATACGATACTTCTCGGATATTGAGCATGAGCCGGCACCCAAGCGTGCAGGTTGCTGTGATATTCAAGTAGCTTAAGATCTCAGTCCAGATCATCTGTTGATGTGGACAGAGAGTCAGGTCCTCGTTACTCGAAGAGAGTTGGAAACGGTGACGGGATGTATCTGGGAACGCACGGGAACAGTGAACCAGCCGATGACCATCACGCTGTAAATCGAGAACATACTGAAAACCGTGGGATGAGCCAGATCGAGAACAAAGGAAATCAGAAAGACGAACATCAAGAAATATATGATATTATCCCTAAGTAGAACCTCAATGGCACCATTCCTTGTCTAAGGATGATTCAGCTGTAGCAAATGCATCACCGTCTTATAGAGGGCGAAGAAAAACAAGATTCCTTCAAAGGTCATAATTGAGATCCCCGCCACAACTGCTTCTGCTGACTTCTGGGTGGTTGCACAGGCCGTCCAATTAGCGAACTTAACCGAGACGACTAACGAGGAGGGTACAATCAGCAAGTCAAAATCGTCAGGGGGGCGTGCAAGGTAACTGATACCTGGAATACAGTCGTGCAAAACAAAAAAAGCCGATACAATCGCAACTTGAACGATAAAACATGTGAAGGTGAAAGCGAGGACCCGTTTCTCGCGGTTATACATTGCGTAGACTCGAAACTGCAGGATAACTTTGGGGTGGAGGTCAAAACACGAGGTGAGATTCGTAGGGATTGCCCTCGAACGGAGAGTTCGTGCACACCTTGCACAACCCAGACTGGTATTGCAGTAGCCCATATCTGCAGGAGAAGACGGCTACGACCTGAAACATGAGTTCAGCAATTTTGCCAGCGGAGAAGTTGTGCGCTAACATCTGTGCAACAAATGTAGGTGGAAGATTATCCAGTGTAGATGACTGATTTTCCACTCATGACTGACAATAGTGGGACCACGCCAAACGTGAGCAGATGAATGAACGATAAGACGAGAACTCACGCTATCCGTGTTTGCCTCAGTAATGGTAACTGGACAATTTAGTCAATCAGGCGGATCGGTTGGACATGAGTCAGGCATACGGATCAAAAGGATGCTACCCAGAGGGAAAGGGCATAGGCATAAAATTGATCATCGGTTGCAAATGGGAGACTTACATGATGAAACAATCGCCGCAGTATCGAGTCTGCACCAGGATCAACAGTTGTTCACGGTGGGGAGGAAATTACTTGTACCAGGAAGTAGAAGATTTTTGCAATGATTCCCGGACGTTTCTGCCAAATTACACTTCAACGATCAATAACTCAAAGGAAAATGATAGCATACCCAGATAAGTTCGACCTAACCCGTTAGGCATCAGCCCTTCTCAGTTGAGTCCCAGAGAAAAGAAGAACGTCGTTACTGACCTCCTGGTCAAAGAGAATCACTGTCCAAGAGACGTTGGACTTCCAGCAGTTCGGGGAGGCAAAAGTGAGGTGAATGCTCACGGTGATCGTAAATAGTGGCAACGGCTGCCGAAACTGGCGTGCGCAAAGATAGTCGTGACTCGTGAGGCTAGTGTAACTTTCCAATGTTTCTGCACTGAACTCACGTTGGAAAAGGTGGAGAAGCTGCAAGTTCTGAACGAAGATAATGGGATCAAAGTCTTGCATATGAGAAGAAACACCCAAGGTTAGGAATGGTCCAGCTAGAACGAGGAGGTCAAGCGGATAACTCTATCACCAAGCCAGTGCGACATGACGGCCATGAGCATGAAGATACTTATGATGGCTTTGAAAGCGGCTGTATTAAGCGGGGTTAATTGACTGACGAAAAGCTACTCTGGACTCGTTTGTCAGGTTAGGTTGGATGCCGACACCGTCAGGTCCGCGGGGACCCAATTCAGCCAGCGTGGGTTTGCAGTGAGCCCGACAAGAGCTAGGAAATGACGGAGGTCGTTTCGACCCATCAGCGGATGCGTATTCCCGCTACCTTGGTAGCGGGTTTACACTGAGGTATCCTGTCAACTTTCCTATCATTCCTGCAATCCAATTGATTCGATTTAGGGCCGGCATCTGAGTTTCGGCCTTTTCCTTCTGTCTTGGTTTCGCCCTCGTCCACCGATTTTCTCCAAGTTACATCCCTTGCCTGACTTCTCCACTATAGTGCTGCTTTCACTGTATATTTCTTACCACGGTGTTCTTAGATCCGTTTACTTCTGCACTTCTGGGCCTCGTGATTTATGTCCATGGAGGCTTGTGTCATCCCATACCTTTGAGTGACTCGTAGCAGTCCTCGGAGATTCTCGCGTCCCAAATCAAGTCTCCGGGACCATAGCCACGACTTCTCACTCCCGCTGTGGTCTCTCTGATTACCGTATTCATCTCATGTATTGGTTCAACCTAATACTTAGACTGTGCTGCATTGTGTTGTAATAAATTTGATAAATCTGCTGGCTGTCAATAGTTTGTGTCAATCCGTGTGCGCCTCCCTCCGAGTCTCTCGTCGGAAGGTAGCGGGCTGTGCCGCGCATGCGGCCTTGGGCCTTATTCAATCAGGAGATCCATCCAAACGATTGCGTCTCAGCACAAGTTTCCAGCTCTTGAGTCACTTGCCATGAAGCATTTCGATGAAGAAGTGCTTACTGTCGCCACATACGGCCGCCCGGGTTTGCCAGCGGCCCGGGTTCGAAGCACTTGTTAAGGTTGATGAAGCTTTACGTCTCGACGGATTCAATCGCGACAAATAATGCATTTCTAGCCCATCGTGGAGATCCACTTCTAGAAGACTCTACAGTAGTATCTGACCATTGCTCTATCCCTTGCATGGTCGCTCCTTGGCTCCGTAAGACTGTCTAGTGACTGCCCGGAACCACTAAACGAATTTTTGATAGTCTGTATCCAACACAATATATCATCTGGAGCCTCAGTGCGTGGTCCGTGGTCAGTCACATCAGCTTCAGAACGGTTCTGATGCTATGGAGATGGTACTGTGAATGGACACACGGCACGAGGATCATAGTGTGGTTTCAGATGCAACAACAGGCTCCTAGTTCGGGGATGGCGACGAGGTAGAATCGTTCTTGTATAGATGGCTATGCTCTTTGGGGAACCGTTGTACAAGTGAGAATCAGGCCGGCAGGCCAGCGGCAGGAGTCTCGCTGCTGAGTCTCCTTGAGTGTTAGAGGTGTCTCGATGTCGGCAGTCCATTGAAGTCGACTGCCTCCAAGCCAGATGGTCGTTGGGGAGGATTGTAGCTTTTAGGACTAGTAGGGATGTGTGAGTGACCAGCTTAATGGTTAGGGTGCAAAGATATCATGCGAAGGTGGCCATGGAGTTTGATTAGAATATCAGGCGACTGCATACTGGGTGCCTCGGTAACTAGCATTCAGGCTTCGGAGGGGATACCACCGTCATCTACCATCATCTTTCTTGCAGCCGCACCAGCCGCACCATAGTCAACGTCACGCCATCTTGGTGAACCAGGACAAAGTGGTATTGATACCCATTCGTGAGCAGATTCGGGTTTATCAAGCCGTTCATTCGATTAATTTTCGTAACTTGTCGTTGCAAGGTGAAAAAGTCCATAAAGCGACGCTTCACAATAAAACACGCTCTCAGTCCCTGACACACTCGAGGGTGTGCATGGTTGATCCACTATGCTACAACCTGGCGTGATTCTTCCTCAATCGCCTGGTCCCCACTATCGTCGCGTCTACCAGGAGCCAAGTTGTTGGCAGGATCAACGCCTGAAGATACGACTCCTTGTTGGAGTCCATCCACCAACTCCCTCAACTGGAAGTCGATCTCCTGCGTGTTTACACACTCCTCGTGTCGATATGATACCTCTCGGATATTGAGAATGAGCCGACACCCAAGCGTGCAGGTTGCCATGATATTTAAGCTGCTGAGGATCTCCATCCAAATGACCTGTCGACGTGGACGGAGGGTTAGGTCCTTGGTTCTCAAGGAGAATAGGAGAGTGGTGACGGAGCAACGCACTGGGAAAGTGTTCCAGGCAATTGCCATCAGGCAGTAAATCGAGAATATACTGAAAACTGTGTCGTGAGCCAGATCAACGACAACAAAGGAAATCGGAGACGAACACCAAGAAATATAGGATATTATCCCTCAGTAGAACCTCGGTGGCACCACTCCTTGTCCAAGGATGATTCAACCGTAGCAAATGGATCACCGTCTTATAGACGGCGAAAAAGAACAAGATTCCTTCAAAGGCTATCGTTGCGAGCCACGTCCCGGCTGCATTCGTCGGCATCTGGGTAGCCGCGCATACTGTCCAAGGACCGAACTGAAGGGAGATGACTAACGGGGAGGGCTAGATTAGAAGGTCAAAATCAACGAAGGAGTGTAAAAGGCAACTGATACCTAGGACGTATTCGTACAAACCGAAAATATACAACGTAATTCCAATTTGAATTATAAAACACGTGAAGGTGAAGGCGAGAACCCATTTCGCGCGGTTGTACATCGCATAGACTCGAAACTGCATGATAACTTTGGGAGTGAAGATCAAAACACGAGATGAGTTCGTAGGAATAACCCTCGAAGGGCGATTCGATGCTTGCCTTGCACGACCCAAGCCAGTATTGCGGTTGCCCACATTTGCAGCATAATACGGCTATGGCCTGAAACAGGAGAGTTCAGCGATCTTGTCCATGGAGGGCATATGTTTACCAACATCTGTGCGACCAACGTAGGTGGGAGATTGTATGGTGTCAACAAATGATTCTTTACTCACGACTGACAGCGGGGGCACGCCAAAAATGAGCGCACAAATGAAGGATAAGTCGAGAAACTCACGTCATCCGTGTTTGCCTTAATGAAGGGAACTAGGGAATCGAAAATCAATAGGGTGGGTCGGATAGACATGAAGATGAACGCACGGATCGTGATGGTGCTGTACGAGGAGGGGGAGATCGACATGACATCAATCATCTGTGGTGAAGGGGCGACTTACATGATGAGGCAATCGCCACAGTATCGAGTCTGCGCCAGGATCAACAGCGGCCTACGATGGGGTGTAAATTACTTGTACCAGCGAGAAGTATATTTTCGCAATGATTCCCGGACGTTTCTGCCAAATTACGGATCAGTAATCGATAACTCAAAGGAAATCAAATAACATACCCAAATAAGTTCGACCTAACCCATTGGACATCAATCATTATCAGCTAAGTCTCAGGCGAAAGATAATGTCGTTGCCGACCTCTTGGTCAAAGAGAATCACTGGCCAAACAAGGTTGGGCTACCAGTAATTCGGAGAGAGACAGGTGTGGCGAATGCTCACAATGATCGTATATATTTGCAACGGCTACTGAAACTGGAAGGTGGTTGTGAGGTGTTGAGTGTACTTTCTACATTCTCCCTCCAAATTCACGTTGGACAAGGCGGATAATACGGAGGTTTTGAATCAAGCTGGCGGGATCAAAGTCTTGCATGTGAGATGAAATTGCCAAGGATGGGAATGGTCCAGGGGAGGTCAAGCGAGTAGCGTTGGTCACCGAGCCTGCGAGATTGGATTCGACGGCAGGCGCAAGGATAGTTCACATCACTGGCGGCCGCCAGCACGAAAATATGAGCGGCTTTGACGATGGAGGTAATAGGCGGGGTTAATTGATTGACGAAAGCTCGTCGCCATTGACGCCGCTAGTACCTAGCAAATTGAATAAGAGAAACTCAAGGTACGATGCACTAGCCCCAAATTACATAAATCTTCTCACCCTTATACGATAAATCTTGGTGTAAGCTCGACAGGGGAGTACAGAACGAATCGAAGTCAGATCACAGGATAATCCTCGGACTCAGGGCAGAGTACACTCAACGCAATGTAATGGCCATGTGGCACAGTTATCGATGATCATGCTCCTCCTCTGTAAAACAATCACGGTCGACGCAAACGAGTTTCTCGCAATACGCTGTCGAAAGATGAAACCATCATCAACCGAGTCAGAAATTGACGAACTACGAAAGTTTACTACCTTACCAATAGTCTGATAAGATGTGATTTGAGGTGGCGCGAGAATTGCCGAGGGTAGCGCAGTGGCGTTTTAGTAGCTCGAGGTTTTTCCGAAAGTCTGTAGACGTTTATTGACCCTGTGGGGGTTCAGTTGAATTGGGCAAGAACAATGGAGTATCCAGTGGGAGTTAAAAGGGGGAAGTCAAAGTGATGCTGCTCTGGAATTCGGACCGTTTAGAATGGCAGGCGGACGAAAGAGAAAGTGGTGTGAGTGATGCTACATAGAAATCAGATGTTTGATGTCATTGCGGAAGGGATGAGAACGTATACCTCTATACTCCCTGTATCTACCCCCGCTGATGGTCAGTCAATGAAAAAATGGGTCATAGGAGGGGAGAACCTCTCCGTCAATTCCTCCGTTAACCCCATACAGTATCTTTCTGTTATGTGGTTGAGGTCGTCACGTAAAAGTCATCCTGGCCGATAATCAGGGGGTGTGGTGAATCGGAGGGATTGTCAAATCGTCAGTACTGTTTTACGTCGGCGTGAAGGAGAATGAGGAAAGGACCGGTGTCCTTCAAGTTGAATTAAATTTGGTGACCTGGATGAATATTGTCGAGTCTCTGGTTCCTTTCCTTCAGCCTGGGTCGGACTCCAGGAGTCATCATCACGATATTTCGGATACTAAGCACTCTGAATGTTTGAGCGACAAGTGGGAATTGAGAGACGAGAGTCATCGTCAAGTCAGAAAGATGTGGGTCCTCAACGGAACGCGTCAGCCGACCTCAAGTTGAGTGTGAGGCAGCTGGGATGTGACATCATGCGTTCACAGGTCACTTGCACAGGAAAGAAGTGACTGATACCACGACCACCACCCATTGTACCACCGTACTCGTCAAGTCTCGGGGCCACAATCTTTCGTGCCAAAATCCCTGCCGCTGACTGGCTTGGGCGCCTAACAGCGAAACCTCCTAAACCGGTGGGTGTACCATCGAAGACCATTTAACCTTGGTTTTTTCCACCAACCGTGCAGTCTTACAGTATTCTTGAGTGCGAAGCTGATGTGAATACGCTGGGATGATTCTCTAGAGGACCTAAAGGACTACAGTGAGTCCCTATCTATCTAGAGCTTGAATACACCCACGACCATTGAACGAGAGTCGTATGTTATCTGAACTTCGAACATTGGTCGCTCTTCTTGGGCAGCTTCGTGGTCCCTCCAAGCCTGGAGTTTTCCTCTTCCCCAACGCTCCATCGGGCCCATCCATCTCACTTACGCGATCAAGGCTTACGCCTTCTCTTAAGTTCCGAGAAACATATGGTTTTCCAGCTTTTGATATACTTGCTCGGGCTCGATTGATTGGATGGTGCTTGTCCTGGTCT
This sequence comes from Jaapia argillacea MUCL 33604, assembly GCA_000697665.1. Taxonomy (NCBI): domain Eukaryota; kingdom Fungi; phylum Basidiomycota; class Agaricomycetes; order Jaapiales; family Jaapiaceae; genus Jaapia; species Jaapia argillacea. Next base: position 471,708 of record KL197723.1, read on the forward strand.
TCGGACGCAGACAACTCTCCATAGCAGCTGGTGGTGGCGGAGGGAAACATTTGGAAATGGGACACGCCTGTACGGTGTCCTAATATTGTCAGTAGCTGTCCTTTAGTGAGCGGAATATGACGCCATCTATCTGGATCCTGTATATCCCATATCGGATTTGATGTCCTGCGGTCTCGTAACTCCATCGCCCAAGTTAGTGCGTGTATCCGTTCGTGTTACCCACAGAAATGCGACACACAATGGGAAACAGATGGGCAGCCCATCAGGACTGCGACGCGTTTCGGACTCTGACTGCCAGTGATCAGATGCAAGATCAGGCTTTTCGTTGTTCGGGGAAGGCGACGGGGTAGAATCGGTGATGGCGTCGATGGCTATGCTTTTTAGAGATCCTTTGTACAAGTGAGAATGAGGCGGGCGGGCCAGCGGCAGGAGCCTCGCTGCCGAATCTCCTGGAGTGTTAGAGGTGTCTCGATGTCGGCAGTCTCTTGACGTCGACTCCCCCCAAACCAGATCGTCGAATTTGCAGAGGATTGTAACTTTTAGTACTAGTCGGGATGATTGGGTGACCATCCAATGGTTAGGGTGCAAAGATATCATATGAAAGTGGCCGTGGGGTTTGATTAGAATATCAGGCGACTGCGTACTGCATGCCTCGGTAGCTAGCGTTCGGTAAACACAGGGCTTCGGAGGTATCACCACTCGACATCATAGCAAGTACCGTCATCTTTCGTGCAGTGGCACCAGGACCATAGTCAATGTCACGCCGTCTTGGTGAACCACGACAAAGTGGAATTGATACCCATTCGTGAGCAGATTAGGGACTATTAAGCCGTTCATTCGATTAATCGTCACATTTTCGCGTAACCAAGTTATCGTTACAAGCCAGCTCCATAAAGTGATGCCTCACAATAAATCACACACTTCGTCCCTGGCACACTCGAGGCTGTGCGCGGCGGATCCACTATGCCACTTCCTGGCGTGACACTTCCTTGATCGCCTGGTCCCCACTATCGTCGCGTCTACCAGGAGCCAAGCTGTCGGCAGGATCAACGCCTGAAGACACGACTCCTCGTTGAGCTCCATTCACCAACTCCGCCAACTGGAAGTCGATCTCCTGCGTGTTTACACACTCCTCGTGTCGGTATGATACCTCTCGGATATTGAGAAGGAGCCGACACCCAAGCATGCAGGTTGCCGTGATATTCAAGCTGCAGAGGATCTGGATCCAAATGACCTGCCAGTGCAGATGGAGGGTTAGGCCCTTGGTTCTCGAGGAGAACGGTAGAGTGGTGAGGGAGGAACGCACGGGGAAAGTGAACCATGCAATGGCCGTCAGGCAGTACATAGAGAATATACTGAAAACTGTCTCGTAAGCCAGATTAACGACAAAAAAGGAAATCGGAGAGACGAACACCAAGAAATATAGGATATTATCCCTCAATAGAACCTCAGCGGCACCACTCCTTGTCCAAGGATGATTCAACCGTAGCAAATGGATCACCGTCTTATAGAGGGCGAAGAAGAACAAGATTCCTTCAAAGACTATCGTTGCGAGCCACGTCCCAGCTGCATGCGCCGGCATCTGGGTAGGCACACATACTGTCCAGGGGCCGAACTTAAGGGAAAGGACTAACGGGGAGGGCTAAGTTAGAAAGTCAAAATCAACGAAGGAGTGTAAAAGGTGACTGATACCTGGGACATAATTATACAAAGTAAAGAGATACGATATGATTGCGATTTGAGTTATAAAAAATGTGAAGGTGAAGGCGAGGACCCATTTCGCGCGGTTGTACATCGCATAGACTCGGAACTGCATGAGAACTTGAGAGTGAAGGTGAAAACACAAGATGAGTTTCTAGGAATAGTCCTCGAAGGGCGGGTTCATGCTTACCTTCCACGGCCCAAACCAGGATTGCGGTAGCCCACATTTCCAGCATAATATGGCTATGGCCTGAAACATGAGAGTTCAGCGGTCTTGTCAATGGAGGGGATATGTTTACCAACATCTGTGCGACCAACGTAGGTGGGAGATTATATGGTGTAAACAATGATTCTTCACTCACGACTGACAGCGGAGGCACGCCAAAGATGAGTGGACAAATGAAGAATAAGACGAGAAACTCACGTCATCCGTGTTTGCCTTGGTGAAGAGAACTAGGGAATTGAAAATCAATGGGGTGGGGTCGGATATACATGAAAATGATCGTACGGATCGTGTTGGTGCTGTATGAGGAGGGGGAGATTGACATGACCTCGATCATCTATGGTGGAGGGGCGACTTACATGATGAGGCAATCGCCACAGTATCGAGTCTGTGCCAGGATCAACAGGGGGCCACGAAGGGATGGGAATCACTTGTACCAGTAAGAAGTAAATCTTCGCAATGATTCCTGGACGTTTCTGCCAAATTCCGGTTCAGCAGTCGACAACCCAAAGGAAATCAAACAACATACCCAAATAAGTTCGACCTAACCCATTGGACCCCAATCGTTATCAGCTAAGTTCTGAGGGAAAGATGACGTTGTTGCCGACCTCTTGGTCAAAGAGAATCACTGGCCAAACAAAGTTGGGCTGCCAGTAATTCGGAGAGGGACAGCTGTGGCAAATACTCACAATGATCGTAAATATTTGCAACGGTTGCGGAAACTGGTGTACACGAAGGTGGTTGTGAGGTGTCGAGTGTACTTTCTGCATTTTCCCTGTAAACTCACGTTGGACGAGGCGGAGAATATGTAAGTTTTGAATCAAGCCGGCGGGGTCGAAGTCTTGCATGTGAAATGAAATTGCCAAGGAGGGGAATGGTTCAGGGGAGGTCAAGCAAATAGCGTTGGCAGCCGAGCCTGCGAGATTGGATTCGACAGTAAGTGTGAGGATGGTTCACATCAATGGCGGCCGCGAATACGAAGATATGAAGCTTTGACGATGGAGGTATGCAATGGGCGGGGTCAATCGATTGACGAAAGCTCATATAGCTATTGGATGACTTCCCGTAAGAGACTGCAACTCCTCCACGATTTCTAAACCATTGGCACCGAGTCACAGTCTGATATGCAAGGTCACATAAGGAAAGGCACAGGGAAAAGAAGTTGATTGTCGTCTAAGCGAGGTATCATTAGTACCCAGCAGATTGAATAGTAGAGCGGAATGAATAGTAGCAGCCGTCACCCGCCATGAGCACTCCGTCGAGTCAAATGTCGATGGGTACCTCGGGCACTGGTCCCTTGGTGAACAGGATGGCTTCATGGATTGATTCTAGAAGGATAATTCTATCCAGAAACCCCAGTTTCTGCTGGAAACCCGGGTTAAGTGAGAAACCTCCAACTCAACGAAAGCTGAGGAAACTCAGGGAGGGTTGCTGATCCCGGAGTCCAGCGATTTCAGGCCCGAAGGTGCCTAGTTCTAGCCGAGGAAGACTGATGCCGGGATTAGCCGAGAAGCGCCAAAGTCGAACGTCGGTTGGCGCAGCGACGACATAGTCCCGCTCGTCGTTGTGGACTACGTCAAAAATCAAAAACAAATTAAATAAATTTGTATAGTTAGTGATAAAGTGATATATCATTGCAGTTTTTTGGAATGCTGCTTCCAATTTCTTGGCTTTCGGTAAACCTGCCGCCGCCGCCGTCTCCAACGACGAGCGCGACTATGTCGCCGCCGCACCAACCGACGTTCGCATAGTTGCTAACAGGGTGTACACACTTTGGCGCTTCTCGGCTAATCCCGGCATCAGTCTTCCTCGGCTAGAATTAGGCAACTTCGGGCCTGAAATCGCTGGACTCAGGGATCAGCAAACCTTCCTGAGCTTCCTCAGCTTTCGTTGACCCGGAGGTTTCTCGCTTAACCCAGGTTTCCAGCAGAAACTGGGGTTTCTAGATAGAATTATCCATTCTAGAACCAGAACTGTACCGCCGCCGAAAACAGATTTCCTGTCACGATTTGTCACTCAGCTGTCGTTTCTCGGCAATCTCAAGGTACTCATTGAACGTTTCCTCGGGCTCAGTTGCTTTGCCTATTCAAGGATCCCTAAGGCACTAGGTGGCACCAAATTTTGGCTGCAATCGTTCGACTTTGGCCAAATTGATGGGTCAAGATGTGAGAGTGCTCACCACCACCCATTCTATACTTTAGAGATACTCCCTACCTCTGGTTGCCTGTTTCTTGTTCGTCACATCTCCATACCCCACGGTTGCTAACTCCGAAGCAATTTCAGGTGTGACGGTCCGAACCCCCGCTGCTACCATTCATTCCGCTACAGTAAGGAAACTCTTAGTGCAATGCATTAGCCCCGAGTTGGATAAATCATGGCGTATATACAAAACGAAATCGAAGCTAGACAATAGGACAACCCCAGATTCAGGGCAGAGTAACGTGACACTCAACATTCAATCAATGTGATGGCTGTGTGGCACAATTGTGGAATCACGTTCGACACCGATGAGGTTCTCGCAATATGGCATCGAGAGATGAAACAATCATCAACGGAGTCAGAACTTGACGAACTCCCAAAGTTTGCGACCTTACATACCAATAGTCTGCGGTGGTGTGAGCAGACAATAGTGTTGTAACAGTTCGAGGTTTTCCCCAAAGGTTGTACCGTTCCATCTACGGAAGCTTTTTGACTTTGTGGAGGTTCGGTTGGATTTGGCAAGAACAATGGAGTATTCAGTGGGAGTTTGAAAGGGAGAAGTCAAAGTCATGCGACTCTGGAATTCAAATTCGTTTAGAATGGCGGGTGTGTGAAGGCGAAAGTGGTTTGTGTGTGTAGCTACGTGGAAATCAGATATGGCATCACCGCGGAAGGGGTAACAACGTATACCTTTAGGCCCCCTCTATCCAACACCTCCGATGGTCAGTCAATGAAAACGGGCCACAGGAGGGGAGAACCCCTCCGTCAACCCCTCCGTTAACCCCGTACAGTATTTTTCTGCTATGTGGTTAGGATCATCACGTAAAAAGTCGTCCTGACCGATAATCAAGGGGCTTGAGTGAATTGGAGGGATTGTCAAATCCTCGACGCTGTTTTATGTCGCCGTGAAGGAAAATGAGGAAAGGACCAGTGTCCTTCAAGTTGAATTAAATTTGGCGACCTGGATTAATATGGTCGAGTCTCCGCTTCCTTTCCTTCAGCCTGGGTCAGACGTCGTCATCACAAGATTTCCGAGATACTAAGCACTCTGAATGTTTGAGCGACAAGTGGAATTGGGAGACAAGAGTCATCGTCAAGTCTAGGAGATGTTCGTGTTTGGCTGGGCGCGTCAGCCAACCTCAAGTCCAGTGTGAGGGCAGCAGGGATGTGACATCACGCGTTCTCAGGTCACCGCGCAAGCGCTAAGTGACTGATACCCTGACCACCACCCGCCGTACCACCATACTTACTCGCCAAGTCTCAGGGCCGGAATCTTTCGTGCCAAAATCCCTGCCACTGACTGACCGCCTGGGCTGCCAACGGCGCCTAACAGCCAAACCTCCTAAACTGGTGGGCGTACCACCGAGGACAATTTAACCTTCGTTCTTTCTGCCAACCGTGCAGTCTTGTGGTATTCTTGAGTGCGAGGCTGATGTGAATACACTGGGAGGACTCTCAGGAGGACTTAGAGGACTGAAGTGAGTCCCTTTCTATCTAGGGCTACAATACACCCAAGACCGTTGAACAAGAGTCATATGTTGCCTGAACTTCGAATATTGGTCATTCTCCTCGGGGCGGCTTTGTGGCCCCTCCAAGCCTGGAGTTTTCTTCTTCAGAAATGCTCCATCGGACCCATCCATCTCACCTACGTGATCAAGGCTACAGAAGTGCCTTCCATGATGGTTTCGCCGTCTCTTGTGCTCCGAGAAGCATATCGTTTCCCGGCTTTTGGCATACTTGCTCGGGCTTGGTTCGATGGTGCTTGTCTCTGCCTTTGGACACAGACGACTCTCCATATCAGCCGGTCGCGGCGAAGGGAAACGTTTGGAAATGGGACATGCCTGTGAGGTGTCCTAATATTCTCATTAGCTGTCTTTTAGTGAGTGTGGAATATGAGACCATCTATCTAGGATCCTGTGTATTCCACATCGAATTTGATGCTCTGAAATCTTGCAACTCCATCGCCTAAATTAGGGTGTGTATCCATTCGTGCTACCCGCAGAAATGCAGCACAAACAATGGGAAACAAACGATGCGAGCCACCCAGGGCGGCCCATCAGGACTGAGACACGTTTCGGACTTTGGCCAATCGGATGCAACATCAAGCTCTTAGCTGTTCGAGGATGGCAACGGGGTAGAACCGTTGATGGCGTCGACAGCTATGCTCTTCGGAGAACCTTTGTACAGGTGAGGGTTAGGCGGACGGGCTAGCGGTAGGAGCCTCGCCGCTGAATCTCCTTGAGTGTTAGAGGTGTCTCGAAGTCGGCTGTCTCTTGAAGTTGACTGCCTCCAAGCCAGATAGTCGAATTTGGGGAGGATTGTAACTTTCGGTACCAGTCGGGATGATTGGGTGACCATCCTAACGGTTAGGGTGCAAAGATATCATATGAAAGTCGCCGTGCGGTTTGGTTAGAATATCAGGCGACTGCATACTGGATGCCTTGGTAGCTAGCGTTCGGTAAACACAGGGCTTCGGAGGGGTATCACCACTCGACATCATGGCAAGTGCCGTCATCCTTCGTGCAGTGGCACTAGCACCATAGTCAACGTCACGCCGTCTTGATGAACCATGACAAAGTGGACTTGATACCCATTTGTGAGCAGATTCGGGACTATCGAGCCATTCATTCGATTGGTGGTCTCGTCTTCGCGTAACCAAGCCATCGCTACAAGTAAGCTCCATAAAGTGATGCTTCAAAATAAATCACGCACTTCGTCCCTGACATACTCGAGGCTGCGCATGGTGAATCCACTATGCTACCTCCTGGCGTGATTCTTCCTCGACTGCCCGGTCCCCACTATCGTTGCGTCTACCAGGAGCCAAGCTGTCGGCAGGATCAACACCTGAAGACACGACTCCTCGTTGAAGTCCATCCACCAACTCCCTCAACTGGAAGTCGATCTCCTGCGTGTTTATACACTCCTCGTGTCGATATGATACCTCTCGGATATTGAGAATGAGCCGACACCCAAGCGTGCAGGTTACCATGATAGTCAAGCTGCTGAGGATCTCGATCCAAATGATCTGTCGGCGTGGACGGAGGGTTAGGTCCTGGGTGCTCGAGGAGAATGCGAGAGTGGTGAGGGAGGCACGCACGGCGAAAGTGAACCAAGCAATGGCCGTCAGGCAGTAAATCGAGAATATGCTGAAAACTGTGTGGTGAGCCAGATCAACGACAGCAAAGGAAATCAGAGAGACGAACACCAAGAAATATAGGATATTATCCCTCAGTAGAACCTCAGTGGCACCACTCCTTGTCCAAGGATGATTCAGCTGTAGCAAATGGATCACCGTCTTATAGAGGGCGAAGAAGAACAAGATTCCTTCAAAGGCTATCGTTGCGAGCCACGTCCCGGCTGCAATCGTCGGCATCTGGGTAGCCGCACATGTTGTCCAGGGGCCGAACTTAAAGGAAATGACTAAAGGGGAGGGCTAAATTAGAAAGTCAAAATCAACAAAGGAGTGTAGAAGGCAACTGATACCTAGGACATATTCGTACAAAGCAAAAAGATATGACGTAATTGCGATTTGAATTATAAAACACGTGAAGGTGAAGACGAGAACCCATTTCGCGCGGGTGTACATCGCATAGACTCGAAACTGCATGAGAACTTGGGAGTGAAGGTCAAAACACGAGATGATTTCGTAGGAATAACCCTTGAAGGGAGATGTCATGCTTACCTTGCACGACCCAAACCAGTATCGCGGTAGCCCACATTTGCAGCATAACACGGCTATGGCCTGAAACATGAGAGTTCAGCGATCTTATCCATGGAAGGGATATGTTTACCAACATCTATGTGACCAACGTAGGCGGGTAATTATGTGGTGTAAACAAATGATTCTTTACTCACGACTGACAGCGGGGGCACGCCAAAGATGAGCGGACGAATCAAGGATAGGACGAGAAACTCACGTCATCCGTGTTTGCCTTAGTGAAGAGAACTAGGGAATTGAAAATTAATGGGGTGGGTCGGGGAGACATGAAAATGATCGTACGGATCGTGTTGGTGCTGTATGAGGAGGGGGAGATCGACATGACATCGATAATCTATGGTGAAGGGGCGACTTACATGATGAGGCAATCGCCACAGTATCGAGTCTGCGCCAGGATCAACGGGGGGCCACAATGGGGTGGAAATTACTTGTACCAGTGAGAAGTATAGCTTCGCAATGATTCCCGGACGTTTCTGCCAAATTACGGATCAGCAGTCCATAACCCAAAGGAAATCAACAACATACCCAAATAAGTTCGACCTGACCCATTGGACATCAAGCGTTATCAGCTAAGTTCCAGGGGAAAGATGATGTCGTTGCCGACCTCTTGGTCAAAGAGAATCACTGGCCAAACAAAGTTGGGCTGTCAGTAATTCGGAGAGGGACAGGTGTGGCGAATGCTCACAATGATCGTAAATATTTGCAACTGCTGTTGAAACTGGTGTAGACGAAGGTGGTTGTGAGGTGTCGAGTGTACTTTCTCCATTTCCCTGCAAACTCACGTTGGACAAGGCGGATAATGCGGAGGTTTTGAATCAGGACGACGGGATCAATGTCTTGCATGTCAGATGAAATTGCCGAGGATGGGAATGGTCCAGGGGAAGTCAAGGGAATAGCGTTGGTCACCGAGCCTGCGAGATTGGATTCGGCGGCAGCTGAGGTGCGAGGATAGTCCACATCAATGGCAGCCGCCTACACGAAAATATGAGCTTTGACGATGGAGGTAATAGGCGGGGTTAATCGTTGATGAAAGCTCGTAGCTATTAACGTCGTTAGTAGATTGAATAAGGGAAACCCATGACGTGATGGATTAGCCCCGAATTGTATAAACTTTCTCATCCTCGTGCGATAAATCTTGGGGTAGGCTTGATGGAGGGTACAAAATGAATCGAAGTTAGATCACAGGATAACCCTCGGATTCACGTCAGAGTACACTCAATGTAATGTAATGGCCATATGGCTCAGTCATGGATGATTATCCTCCCATGTAAAACAATCGCGGTCGACGCGGCAACGAGCAAGAAACGACCTATCCTCCCAGTTGAATTAACCTTGGTGACATGGATTGTCGAGTCTCCGCTTCCTTTCCTCCAGCCCAGGTCAGACAAGAGTAGTCATCACGAGACTTTCTGAAACGGGTGGGCATACCATTGAAGGCAATCCATCCTCCCAGTCGGTTCAACTTTCCACCAACCGTGCAGTCTTACAGTATTCTCGGGTGCGAAGCTGATGTGAATACACTGGTATGACTCTCGGGAGGAGTTTCTTCTCTGGATCTTCATGGCTCACATATGTGGTAGGACCATACCGCGTTTTGCGTTCCAATATACTCTTGAGGGCGTAGGTATTGTGTGTAGTACAGGACGAATTGGACGGCTACACGCATAGCTGACCTGCAAGTTGAACCGCCCCGGTTTGTTCATCGGGGCAGATAGATGGTTATGCGACTGGTGAAGTCCGGAGGTGGAGTTTCACTTGGGATGTTTGATTTTGGTGTTCGGGCGTTTCATCACCGGAGGAACGAAGTGTTTGTGATCGTCAAAAAAGATGGTTTCTCCCAAGAATTAGGTCAACAAAAACATCGCTACGCTTACTGTAGCAGCGTCCAAAAGCACGGCGGGACATCAGGACCACGGAAAATACCACTTTGGCGCCAACTTATCTTCGAGGGAAAACATCCCACTCTTCAACCCTTCCTCCATATCCTCCTCAACCCAAAGCGTCTTCAGCAAGACCTTATCCTGCCGCGCGCTTGAGGGAGAATGTTCCCAAATCCGTTTCTTTTTGTCAACAGCAACTCGGATACGCTTCATCAAGGGAAGAGTCTCTTTCAGTGGTGTACCGCATGACCAGAGGTTCTCGAGACCACATTGAAGGCACCCTGATCTCGCAGGTGATCCCAGGGGTACTACGTTAGTAATGTCTTCTTCATAGAACAGGAGAAACTCACAGGCATGGTCCTCCTCGTCTTCGGGATACAAACGGGTAGCTTCTAGATAGAAATTAGCAGCCGTTCGAAGGTGATCGTCAATGACGCTGGTGTCAACGGTTTCGTCATCCTTCGAGATCAATGCCTTCTGCTTGTGAAAATAGCCTTTCGTCCTATGGGAATCCGGATTAGCAGATCAATGAGAAAGTGATGGAAAACGCAGGAAGATACGAAAGGTCAACGCACATTAAGGCGAGGGCTCTGGGGTATATGTAGAATGATGAAACGAAGCCGGGATCTTGGAGGGCGCCGGTACTGGGCGAGCGCTCGCCCTTGATGGGAGGGTGTTCATCCAAATCTTTAATCACCATGTTTGCTATATTCATCAAGGCTTCAAGCGTATACTTGGAACCAGGCCCGTGAAAATCGTTCCATGCCTGTTTCCGTGGGCGTAGATATTAATTATCCGAGTTGATGAAGGAAACTGGACGGATTCCGGGAACACGGTACTTACCTCCAGGTAAAATCTCATATACATCACTCTGACACCCCTCGTAAACGTATCACAGAATATCATCCCTCGGTCGACGTCCCGGGCATTCTTCCATGCCTTTCGTCCCCAGTCAAGCACGTGCAATGCCTTTTCCATGTTTTCGACAGCTTTTTGTGATTGTCCGCTAAACGATGCGAGGGCGCCGTACAGTATCCATGATCTTCGTTCATTGCATCACGACAGGGTGGAATGAAAAAGGCGAGGAGATATGTTAGCAGGTGACGGATGTCCAGCCTAAATCGAGTGGTACTCACCTGACAGTTCTGGATAACCGTCTTTGTACTGCATCCCAACCGAGATCAATCTGGCGAGCGTAAGCTTGTTGAGTCACGGTAACTGCATCTCCACGGGACCATTCCGTCGCTCCACTTTCCTGCAGTTCGAGTTCCACTGTGTCGTGTATGTAACTCAGGTCAATGTGAAAGGATTCCGCAGAAATGGAATGCGACACAAACAATGGGAATTAAACGATGCGAGCCACCCAGGGCGGCCCATCAGGACTGAGATACGCATGTCTCGCATCAGAGCACTTGTGAAATCCACCACAGCCTAAAAGAGGTGGAGATCAGGATTGCTTTCGAAAGAAATTGTAAGGACGCTCGCGGTTAGATTTATGGCGACGGTACACATCATAGGCCCCTTGGCTAGCGCTTCTTGAGTGACCTTTGTGATCTTGTCCATCGTCGCATTGCCTATTCACGAAAGAACCTTCGGAAAAAGGCTGAGCCGTCGCCATTGAAAACGGACCTTGTTCAAAGTCCTGGCCTCTAAGGTAAGTAGAATACAGGAAAGAAGAGATGGAAAAAACGTAAGGATGAATGGCGTACCCGGTATGCAAACAGGATCACCCACGCCTATAAGTTTGGGGTCAGCCCAAAAACCAAACGAGTCAAGACCCAAACCCCACACTGCTAGAAGCCATGTTATCGGTAGCTCGTACAAGCTCGCTAGTCATGGCCTTAGCACGATCCCACGGCATCTCTCCAGGTTTGAAAGGGCGGGCATCAAAATCCTTCTCAATTGCTGCTTTCAAGGCTGTTTCGTAACTCTCCTTCTGCTTTTTCTCCTGTGGAGTGAGTTGCGATTTGTGTAGACCCTCCAGAGCCTTGATCCAAGACGGGGCAGCCGGCATGCCCAGGGCCTATTTTAGAGGTAGGAGCACATAGGGTGTTCCTCGAGGGCGCTTTCCACTTACTGTCTGTGCAGCGGCTAATCGCGCCCAAGCCTTTGTGTAATGTGGATCCAGTTTGGTTGCCTAGAAGGTTTGCAATGCAAACCTGGGTCAACTGATATGAAAGTATTAAAACACAATTGCGATCCTCACCTTGGTAGCGTCCGTCGAAGCTTGAGGAAACCTGTTCTCTTTCGTTCACGAGCTGATACTAGACAGTAATGTTCGGCGATACCTTTCTAACTGCAGGCTACACGCCGCCCGGTTGGAATATAGAACCGCGTTATTAGGGTCTTGTTGGATCGCCTTGGTGTACTTGGAGAATGCACCTGATCAATCACCGCTAGAAAAAAGAGTATCTCCTTCGTCCTTCAAACGTTCAGCAAGGGGTTTTGTCGACATAGCAGAGTATTCAGCTGGTGGAGGCCGACTCAGAGGGGAAGTAAGTTAATTGCCTCATATTGAACGGCGAACTTGGATCTGTGGCGCAGTGAGCCTAAACCTGAACATTTTGGGACAGACACGAGGTGTCACAAGGTCATGCTGCAGTGTGTGACATTGTGCTTCTTGATCTCTCCTTCCGTTACTGTGGTCTCCATCGCGTCCCCTCGTGAGTGCTTACCACTCTAGGAATTTGGAGGTTCACGAGCGTTTTGCCCAGGTTGTCTATAAATACCTGCAACTACGTCGACTTTTCTATAAACGTCGCGACGCTTATGTCCTCCTTTTGCCATCGCAGGGCTGCGGTCGTGCCCCCTATCGAGAAGGTACCCATCGAACTCCTCGGAGCCATATTCGTGGCTGGCCACAGGTCACAATGTCTCGCCTTCGAAGGCGGATGGAATTTCAGTTTTCGCAGCACTATATCCCTCGTTTCGCGGGGGTTTCGCGAGGTTGCGATACAAACCCCCGGCCTCTGGGGAGACATCCTCTTGTCTGTCGGACACTATGACGACGATGATCATACCGAGAGACCTCCCATGGAGTACCTAGAAATGTGCCTACGCAGATCAAGCAACATTCAACTCCAAATCTTCGCCGCCAGGCTGTGTGATAAATGTCACAACGGGGATAACAGTTGTCCGCGCCTGGATCGCTGCATGGAGTTGATTGCCCCCCACCTTACCAGGATCCAGGCGATCGCACTTGTAGTCAATACGATGGAAGTCCCCGATAATCTCTTCGACCACTTGCGTGATGTTCACGTTCCAGCCATGGAAACTTTGTACCTCCACGACGAATACGACTGCTTGATCCTCGACTTTCCTATCTTCCAAGGTGGCGCTCCTCGGCTTTCATCACTTTCTATCCCCGCCGGCTTAGATGTTAGGTTGGAAGCTGGCCCTTTCCTTCCCCTTGCGGCGGTTACAGACCTCTATCTCGATGGCACATTCCAAACCATGACATCGGACCAACTCGTCACTCTGACAGAGGCAACACCGCAGTTGCGAGAGCTATCCTTGTCTCATCCGAGTGTCATCGTCATCAACCGTCCTGAACATCAAGTGCCATGCATCCGCCTCCCCAATTTGACTTCGCTCACTCTTTTCGGGGACGCTTCCAATTTCATCTCGCATCTGCATTCACCCACAGTCCAACACCTCTGCCTCAGCGGGTATTCGATCCCGAGATCGGTGAAAATCATTGCCTCTCAGCGTAAGTTCCCGGCTCTCGAATCTCTCAGCATGGACCAGTACTACGAACAAGAGCCCACGATATACACACCTGAATTGGCTCGGAGCACCCCCTTGCTGAAGGATCTTCACTTGCCGACGGACTCAACCGCGGCGAACGCATTTCTAGCGTTTCTTCGAGAACCACTTCCCGAAGATCCTACAGTGCCGGGCTGTTGCTCGCTCCCCTGGCCCCTTCTCCAATCCCTGAGACTGTCCAGTGTCAGGCCCGAACCACTCCGCGAACTCTTGATAGCTCGTATCCAACATGGTATCCCTATTCAAAGCCTCACAGTGTGTGATCGATCGAACCAACTTCCAAGCGGTGCTGACGGTATGGAGATGGTACGGTGGATAGAGGCACAGCACGCCGAGCGTAGCTTGGTTGCAGACCGCCTGGCTGGTTGGATGCGACAACATGGAATGAGAGACGCAGGGACAGGGGCGGGAACGGAGACGGGGTAGAACGGCTATGCTTTGGGGGAAACTTTGTGCGAGTGGTATCGGGCGGACAACTGGAGTCTCACTATTGGGCTCCTTGGGTGTTACAGGTGTCCCGATGCTGTCGGCAGTCTCGTGCAGTTGACCGCCCTTGAAAGCTGGGTGGATTCGGGTATTTGGGGAATGTCGTAGCTTGAGGGATGGGATGAATGAGTGACCATACTAATGGTCCATTGGGATTCAAAAAATTTATCATTTGAAGGCGGTCATGGGGTGTGAATGGAAAGATCAAGTAACGGCTTAATATCTACTTAGTGTACAGTGGATATCATTATGACAAGTAAACCCGCAGCACCATCGTGTTTATCATGTTTCTTCCGTAATGTCAGTCGGGATGGCAAATGTTACTAGTCAATCATCGACGCGCCTCCAAGCGCTACGCCGTCCTCCGACTATGCTACCTCTTGTCGCGATCCCCCCTCACCCCTCTCGTCCCTCTCGTCCCCATCATCTTCGTGTCTATCACGAGCCGAGCTTTCAGCAGGATCAGCACCCGAAGACAACTCTCCCTGATGTATTCCATCTGCCAACTGCCTCAACTGGAATTCGATCTCCTCCGTGTTTACACAGTGCTCGTGTTGATATGATACCTCCCGGATGTTGAGGATGAGCCGACAGCCTAGCGTGCAGGTCACAGCGATATTCAAACTGCTTAAGATCTCGATCCAGATTATCTAGTGATACAGCTAAGTCTTCAGTGCCCAAAAAGAACGGAAAGGAGCAAGCTCACAGGTAAAGCAAACCAGGCAATGACCGTGAGACAATAAATCGAGAAGATACTGGAAACTGTGGGATGAGCTGGATCAACAATAACCGAATCGGATAGACAAACATCAAGAAATATAGGATGTTATCTCTCACGAGGACCTCAACAGCGCCGTTTCTTGTCCAAGGATGATTGAGCCGGAGTAAATGTAACAACGTCTTGTAGAGGGCGAGAAAGAATAAGATTCCTTCAAAAACCATCATCGCGATCCACGTCCCGACTACATTCGATGGAAAATTGGTCACTACACAATTCGTCCAGATGCCGAGCTTGATGGCGATGACTGGCGAGAAGCGAGAAGAGTTAAATCAGCAAATCACAAAAAAAAATTGATGAAGGATCATGTGATACCATGGACCTCTTGATACTTGGCGAAAACAGCCAGTGAAGTTGCCATTTGGACGACGAAACATGTGAAGGTGAGAGCAAGAACCCATTTTGCGCGGTTGTATAATGCATAGACTCGGAATTGCATGATAACTTTGAAGGCAGAGGTAGGAACGCGAGATGAGACTTGACAATAGTGCCAGGTATAACGCTGCAAGGGCAATGTCAATGCATACCTTGCACTACGAAGGTAGGTATTGTGGTACCCCATATTTGTAGCAGAAAACGGCCGTGACCTGGAGCATGACAGCTTAGCAATTTAACAATAGAAAGGACGTGTACTAACATCTAGGTAACCAACGTAGGTGGTAGATGACATAGTTTACACAAATGATCCTTGACTCACGCCTGACGACAGTGGGAGCAAGTCCATCATGAGTTCAGGAACAAAGGACGAGACGAGAAGCTCACGTTATCTGAGGTTGCCTCAGTGAGGAGAACTATGCATTTACAAATCAATACTAGTAGGCGTGCCGGACGAACGGCAGGGCAAGTCACTGACGAACGTACGGATCAAAATGGCCCTACCCACAAGAAAGGGAGCATTAGTATGAAATGATCGATCATTTATCGGAAATGGAGACTTACACAATGACGCCATCGCCACAGTATCGAGTCTGTACCAAGATCAACAGTAGGTTCGCGGAGGAGTGAGAAATGCCTGTACCAGTAGGAAAAATATCTTCGCTGAGATTCCCGGACGCTTCTACCAATTCCAAATTCTCCAGTTCAGTGGTCGATAACACAAAAGAGATTAAAGAACACACCCAGATAAGTTCGACCTAACCCGGTGGACATCATACATTCTCAGCAAAAGGTCCAGGGGAAAAGATAACGTTGTTGCACTACCTCTTGATCAAGGGTGATCACTAACCAAACAATCATGGCTTTCAGTGATACGGGGGAGAGACAAGCATGGGGAGTGCTCACGATGATCGTAAATTGTGGCAAAGGTTGCCGAAACTAGCGTAAGCGCACACAAAATATGGTCGTTAGATGCCAAGCGCCGACTTCCACATTGTTTCACTCTGAACTCACGTTGAAGGAGGCGGAGAAGCTGCAAGTGTTGAACCAAACCGACGATATCAACTTGAAGGTCTTGCATGTACATGTGTGAGAAGAAATACCAAAGGAAGAGGGTTAGAATGGGCCACAGCTAAAATGAGGGGGGGTAGGTTGGTCCTGCGAGACTGGATTCGAATTTTGATGGTGGCCAGCACGAAATATGAGGGTTTTGACGATGGCAGTAACAGGCGGGTTTGATTGACTGACCACTCCTCGTCCGACCCATTGGCGGTTAGTACCTGATAGTGAATGGGGTCTATGTCAGGTTTACGTGGGGTGAGTTGTCTTCTAAGTGGGTTGGTGTAGGTCGTGATGCGACTGTCAATGATCTCGACAAGTGTACAGGTAAACTGATCCTGCAGATCTCGGAAACGAGCCTTTTGTGGTATGGGCGGCGGCAACAGCCCCCGCGTTGCTTCGTCCGCCCACCGATTTGATGCGCGTTCCTGGGCCACTCAGACCCCATGTGAGGGTTCCGTGAAGTCTTCCTACATCGCGAGCCAAAGCAACATGAGGTTCCATCATCCTGGTGCTACAGCATTCGTCGTCTCGTGAAGTTGACTGGCCTTGAAAACTGGATGAAGTCGGGTATTGGGAAGATCGGAGTGTGTTGATGGGACTCATGAGTGAGTGACGATGCTGACAGTCCATCAGAACTCTAAGGTTCATCAGGCAAGGTAGTATGGGGAGCGAATAGAAAGACCATGTAACCGATGTCTATGTAGCTTACAGTGGATGTCATTACGCAAGTAAAACCCCTTGTTGCCATCATGTTGATCGTGTTTCTCGCACAATGTCAGTCGGGACAAGAAAGGGTACCGGTGGATCACTGATGTGCTTCCACTAACACCACACTATCCTCAGATTATACTGTCCCCTGTCGTGATTCTCCTTCAGCCACCTCGTCCCCTCCATGGTCGCATCGACCACGAGCCGAGCTATCGGCAGGATCACCTGAAGACAGGACTCCCCGATGAACTCCATCCATCAACTCCCTCAACTGGAAATCGATCTCCTCTGTGTTTACGCACTCCTCGTGTCGATACGATGCCTCTCGAATATTGAGGAGGAGCCTACAACCGAGCGTGCAGGTCGCCGTGACATTTAGGCTGCTTAAGACCTCGATCCAGATGATCTGTTGGTATGAAACAAACGGTTAGGTCTGACCCAGAGAAGAATGGGAAATCTGTGTCTGGGAACGCACGGGTAAAGTAAACCAAGCGATGACCGTGAAACAGTAAATCGAGAATATACTGAAAAAGCTGGGATGAGCAATTTTCAACGGCAAAAGGAGATCGGATGGACGAACACCAAGAAATATAGGATATTGTCTCTCAGGAGAACCTCAGTGGCTCCATTCCTTCTCCAAGGATAATTAAGCCGGAGCAAATGTATCACCGTCTTATAGAGCACAAGAAAAAACAAGATTCCTTCAAACGCCATCATTGAGAGCCATGTCCCGACGGACTGTGTTGGCATCTGAGTCACCAGACAGTTCGTCCAGATACCGAACTTGAGGGCGATGACTGACGAAATCAGTGAAATCAGCAAATCACAAAGAATGACGAAGGAGCGCGAGGAGAGTGGTGTTACCTCGGACGTCTTGATACAAGACGAACAAAGCCATTGAAATTGCTATTTGAATCACAAAACACATGAAGGTGAGACCAAGAACCCATTTCGCACGGTTGTACAATGCGTAGACTCGAAACTGCATGATGACTGTAGAGGTGGAGGTAGAAACGCGAGATGAGATTCGACAATAGTGCCAGGGATTGGAATATCCCTAAAAGGGCGACGCATGCGTACCTTGCACAAACCAGGCAGGTATTGCGGTAGCCCATATTTGCAGCAGAAGACGATCGTGGCCTGGTAAATGAGAGTTGAGCATTTTGTCGATAGAGATGATGTGGACCAACATCTATGGGACCAACGTAGGTGGAAGATGACACAATGTAAACAAGTGATTATTGACTCACGACTGACAATGGTGGGGGCAAACCCATCATGAGTAGACGAACGAACGGTAAGACGAGAAGCTCACGCTATCTGAGGTTGGCTCGGTGAGCATAACTACGCAGTTGAAAGTCAATGGGGGCCGGATGGACGGAAAGGCAAACATACGGATCAAAATGGCGCTGCCACGAGAAAGGCGACATTGGTATCAAATCATTGATCATTTAGTGCAAATGGAGACTTGCATGACGAAGCCATCGCCACAGTATCGAGTCTGTGCCGCGATCAACAATGGTATCATGGCGGAGTGAAAACACATTTACCAGTAGGAAGAATATCCTTGCCGAGATTCCCGGACGTTTCTACCAAACTCTCAGATTCAGCGATCGATAACGCAAAAAGACATTAAACAACATACCCAGATAAGTTCGACCTAACCCAACGGCGTCAAACATTCTCAGCACAAATTTCAGGGGAAAAGATGACGTCGCTTCATTACCTCTTGATCAAAGACAATCACTAACGAAAGGATCTGGGGCTTCCGGTGATTCGGGGGGATACAAGCGTGGTGAATGCTCACAATGATCGTAAATGGTGGCAAAGGTTGCCGAAACTAGGGTTCAAAAAGATGCTTGTTGGAGGCAAAACACCGAGCCAACACATTCTCCCCTCTGAACTCACGTTGGAGAAGACGGAGAAGCTGCAAGTGGTGAACCAAACCGACGGGATCGAAGTCTTGCATATGTGGGAAGAAATAGCCGCAAGATAGGAGGGGGGATGGTCCAGCTAGAACGAGGAGGGTCAAGTTAATGACTCTGGTCGTCAAGCTTGCGAGCCTGGATTCGATGGCCCAGTAAGTACATCGGAAGATATGAGAGGTTTTGAAGACGGCAGTAATAGACGGGACTAATTGTTCGTTGCATTTAGCGCCGTTAGCACCTGAGATTGAATGGGGGGAACCGAGGCGGTGATACGTCCATCCCCAATCGCACCGGTATTCTCATTCTTGTGCCATAACTATTGAGGTCGGGGTGAGGCAACAAAAAGAAAACGAAGTTAGATCATAGGATAATCGTCGGAATCAGGGTACACTTAAGGTTCATTGATGGAAGGAACGTCGACGAGATGGCTACCATCAAGCTCAAGTAAGTCGCCATGACCAACTCGCTCGCGATCGGCGCCAACGGGGTTCTTGCAGAAACGAGTCCATCGAACGATGAACCATCATCGTCCGACTCGGAACTACGACCTTATCAGTAGTCTGATAAGACGGCGGCCCGCCTTGGTCCGATGCAGAGTGCGACCAGTGGCATTGTAAAAGGCTCAGTCCGAGTTGAGTCCGAGGGTCTTAACCGTCCCTCTCGCCGAATTTTATTGACCCTGTAGATGTTCAATTGAGTGTGTGGTAAATGATACTGGGGGGGTTCAGAGGGGGGAAATCGAAGTGATGTGGATCTAGGATTCGGATGGTGTAAGTACACGTTGACTGGCGCACCGCGCGAGAGTAAGCGGGTCTGGGCTTGGGCGTGCTGGTGACCCTTCGCGTTCGTGATAAAAACGCGTGACGTCACGGAAAACGTGTCAGCCTTCCTCACTCTCGACCATCATGATGACCACCGCACCGACGCTGTCGCCTGAACTCACGGACAAAATTATTGACCACGCCGCGAATCTTTGCAGATTCGACGACCGACCTCTTCGATCCTGTGCACTTACGTGCCGAGCGTGGCTACCACGATCCCGTTTTTTTATTTTATTTAGACAAGCGTCTATCACCAGGTGGCTACTGACTATCGGTACAGTGCCAGCACGGCGAGCTCTACGAGCGCGCTATAGCGGGGCTACCACAGGGGCTGCCCCGGTCCGAGGGAAAATGCGCTTATGCACACCCCAGCATAGGCCAGGGTAGTGTGAGACTCCGTACGCCGCCTGGTCGTTCCGTTAAGTGGGAACCCTGGGCGGCCTGATACTCACTAAAACCTCGAGGGCAGAGGCCCATTTTTCGTCCAGTTCAGATTCGTTATCAAGTGTGCCTTTCCAAGTCTGTCTCACCAGGCTCGCTCTTGCTCGCGTCCGCACGAGCCTGCCCGCCACCACTCTATCTATCGCCAGTCGTTTATTGATGGCGGCTATCCATCGGGCAGTGATGCTCTTTGTCGTATGGGTTCATTCCTGTATCACTCGTTCGCATTGGATGACCCAGATGAGGTATGCTGACTCCGATATGAGAATTCGCAGTAATCGCGAGGCTCCCCAGTTGGGGGAGGCCTCCACTCGGTTGTCCTGGTCTCTCGCAGGCTGGGATCGTCTTCGTCTCATTGTTAAGGAGCCTGCACCCAAGATCGTGCCCAGGTGTATCTCGGGCCACTCACCTTTCGACACTGGCCACAGGTCTTTTGCCAGGGTCCATACCGTCGAGATCGCGGGCTCTACCTGGCATTCGGTGAGAATGTGTTCCATTGATTCATCTTCGGCCCCGCAGCTGGAGCATCGAGCACGTTCTTGTTTGTTCGGGATGGGAAGCCAATACTTCCCCACTTTTTGTGTCTTATGGAGAGTTTTGTAAATGAATTGTTGTATTGGGTTCCGAATATCTTTGTTCCGGCAACCTTTCCAGATGGTTGCATCTGTTTCACCATCGGGAGATAGTTCCTTAAGAGCCGCGCGTGTGATTTCCAGCCTAGTCCGTGCCCCCGGTCGTGTTGGAGGTATACTTCTGCTCTGAATCCCCTGATAGGCTATTGCCTGGGTCATTGTAGCCAGCTTAGCACCCTGTAGATCGAACTCCTTTGGAACCAATAGATCAAGCTGGTCTGGTATCAGCTTTGCTGCTCCCGCTGCTGCCATTCTGTCGGCTGCATCATTTCCTTGGTCACCACTGTGTCCCTTCACCCACCAGAATGTCGTTGTCGCTGACCGTGTTCTCAGACGATAGGCAGCTGCCTTGAAGAACTCACTGTTCTCTACCCCAATCCAGCCTCGGTCTTCCCACTCTGGGAGGTGTTTTGTGAGGCCATCAATAACATACATCGAGTCAGTTACAAAGGTAATCGGGGCAAACCCCTCTATGATCTGGGCTGCTACCAGAACTGCCACTATCTCGCCAACTTGGTTGGACTGCTTATTACCCGGCACTCGGATGGAGCGGTTTTTTGGGTGTCCCTCTTCGATCCAAATTCCACTCCCACACTGTGCATTTGCTTTCCCGTTGTTTGTGCAGGAGCCATCTGTGTACACTGTCAGATGTTCATGGAGCATGTTCATGCCTCCGACAGGTTCGGTCAGCCGGTACCCTGGGATGTTGGAGATGCTGTCTGGGTGTGTAAAAATGCGGAAGCATTCCGCGATGCTCGCCCGTACAGTGACGGTTGGGTCAAACAGTATATCGCCTCTATCTTGGTGTGCCTGTCTGTTCTTCTCCTTGCGATGATGGGTTAGTGTCAGGCCGTCAGCCAGTGGCCTGACTGTCAGATTAAACTTGGGTGGGGTTTTCTGCAGGATTTTCGCCGCTCTTTTGCAGCAGACGGTGGGGTTTTCACACCCCACTCTGTGGTCGTCTTTGCACAGTTGGCACTTACAGTCTTTCCTCGGCTTGTGTCTGCTGTCATCAAGACGGCGTTTCAGTCCCAGCAGGGTGGCTACTGTGGTTGTTCCATGGGTGTCCTTGATGCACTTGTGGGTTGCTGAGTTGTACGTTCCCGGTGGTACACCAATGTGGAACCACGCAGGAAGTTGTTTTTGCAGGCGCTCGTCTATTGCAAGGGGAGCGAAGCTGACGTCGAACATTTTTGCCGTGCGTAGCATTGATAGGACATCGCTCAGGAGTGAGTTTGCTCAGCATCCCTGTGTAGGGACATCCCAGTTTTGTAGGAATGTATTCAGGCTGGCCTTGTCATAGATCCCCTTAGGCACCAGTTTGTTAATCATGATGTCGGTGACAAATGCCCACGCTGGGCGGTGTGGGCTGATGTTAAGATATGACCGGGCCCATGTGATCTCAATAGCCTGGTTTCTCGCTATTATGTTCAGCAGGTTTATACCTCCCTCAGCTCGGGGGCGGTAGAGGCACTCGATGGCTATTGCAGACTGTTTTCCTTCCCACACAAACTTCCGTATCATATCTATCAGGAGTACTTCAATGGCTTTCGGCATACCCTGGACCTTGGTGAGGTACTGAGTCATGCCTCCAACAACCATCTGAACGATCAGTCGTTTAGCGTCCATGGTTGGGTGGCCGAGTTGCCACCTGTCGAGGTGCGACTGAATTTTTACGAGGATGGGCTCCCATGGAGTTACATTGCTGACTTTGTTCCCTATCCACGCTCCCAGCGAACGGACTGGATCGCCATCCTTTGCAATGTGGATTCTGGCGTCCAGTGGTTCATCGTCTGGGTGGATTCTTCTGGTTGTTATAATCCTCTCCCTGTGCTGCTCACTTCCAATGGGGATAATCTCAGTCTTTCCTATATTGAATTTGGCCCCAGATGCCTGGCACCACGATTGTAGGAGTTCTTGTAGGTCACTATATCGGTCATTCGCGCTTAAGTAGATCGTCGCGTCGTCAGCGAACAGGTTGATCAAGAGTTTCCGTTTCAGTCCCAGGATCTTATAGCCCTCAAGTTTGTCTGAGTTACGGAGCATGCAGGCAAGTGGCTCAATCGTGAGGTCGAAGAGGAGGCACGAGAGAGGGTCACCCTGCCGTACTCCTCAGGTAACTTGAAATGGTTCACTGAGAATTCTGTTGACCATCACACTGGTCTTGGCATCAGAGTATAGAGTTTTCACTGTGTTAATGAACAGGGAGGGTAGGCCGAATGCTGCAAGAGTTTCCCAGAGGTAGTCATGGTCTATTTTGTCGTACGCTTTTTCTTGGTCGAGAGCAATGATGACCCCGTCTTCGTCTGTGGCCTCGGCATAGTCTATCATCGCCTTCGAGAGTCTCACCAGATCAAAGATAGAGCGTCCTGGTACGAACCCTGCTTGGTCCTCGTGGATAAGCTGCGGGGCTATTGTTGCGAGCTGCATAGCCATTGCTTTGGTGAATAGTTTGTAGTCTGAGTTGAGTAGAGTTATGGGGTGGTAGTTCGAGATATCGCTCCTCTTGTTTTTCTTGTATATTGGGCACATCCAGCCCATAGTGAATTCAGTGGTTTTGTTGAGTCCATTGGTTTGTATGTCATTAAATACTTTAGTCATGACTTGAATCACATTGAAGGATGGCTTGCCTGTTTTCGACATCGTGGTGTGGGGGTTGTTCAGGGCTTTCCACAGTTCGTATGGGATGCCATCAATCCCTGCTGCGCTGTTCCGTTTTGCTGCTCGCAGAGCCTCAAGGGTATGCTGTTCCGTTAGAAGCTCACTGAGCTTGCTTGTGGCTGGGTCCTCCACCGTCTGGCTTTCCGGGATCTGTCTTAGGACGTTATGTGTATTCAGGGCATCCAGGATAGGATTCACTGCTGCATCTCCCCTATCCCTTTGGATACTGTCATGGTGGTCCCGGGCAATCGCTGCCATTCTCATTGAGTGGGAGGTGAATCGCTTAGGGTTTGATTCAGGGATTGCGAGGCGGTGAATGAGGTCGCGGGGCTTTTTCGGGCTGTTTACTTTCGACCAATACTTGCTGATTGTCTCGCCTTGCTGGCTCCACTTTGCCTGGCCATACTCTGTGGCTTTCTTCCGTCTCTTCCATTGGAGGTGATCTAATTCACTGTTGAGGATTGCTTCCTGGGCTCTTACATCCTCACTCGAGTCAACTTCCGGATTGTTCGCAGTTTCTGCGATGTCAGCCTTCAGTGTCTTTATGCGTTGGTTTATCTTGTTCAGGTTGACTTTGGCATGTTTCTTCGCCACTTTGCGTATCTCTTTTTTGAAGTTGTCCCACAGGACTTGGGGGTCCTTGTCTGGATTCGTCCCAGCACCCTGGGCTTGGATCTGGGTTTGCAGAGTGAGGCCTAGTGTCTCAACTGAGTTCAGTAGTGTTTCGTCATTTACAAGACCAAGCGGCCACGTCCACCTCCCTTGTCCCACTTGGGGCGCGTTGATCGGTGCGAATCTCACCGAGACCATTGAGTGGTCCGTGGGGACTGTTGAGGGGCCAGTTTCCCATTCAAAGAGGTTCCCCTCATGCTGTGGAGAGGAGTATATCCGATCGAGCCTTGACTTCATCTGGTTATGGGTACGGAAGGTGAACATACGAGTTGTCGGAAACGCCTGTCTCCAGGTGTCATCCAGTTGGAGCGCTGTTCGGAGATCTTGGAGTGCCGTTGTTGCCGTTGGGTCATCAAGTCTGGCTGGTGCGCGGTCTAGGGCCTCTTCAACGATATTAAAGTCTCCCATCATGAGGTCGGGACGTCGGATCGACAGTGTTCTGCACTTGTCACCGATTGTTTTCCAGAAGTTTGGGTGGGCGGCATAGTCGTTTGGAGCATAGACGTTGAGGATGGTCATTTTCTCGGAGTTATGCCACTTGGTCGTGAGTGTGATTGCTCTTCCAGGTATCAGTTCATGAAAAGACAGGCTGGAGGTGTCTGTAATTTCTCGGTTCAGTACGAAGGCTATGCCTGCCGACGCGCCTGGACACTCTGCATCGCTAGAGTTGAACACTAGTAGCCTCCGACCAAAGAGCCGGTTGATTTGTTCAATGTTTTCATCAGTCAAGTGTGTCTCTTGCAGTGCCATAATACCAATGCGTTTCTGCTTCATTGTGTTCTGAATTTCGGTCCACTTAGATATTGGTCCCGCGTTTAGACTTACTGCGGCACGTCCTTTGACATTTAGGGTGGCAAGGGTTATGTTCGCTCTCGTGTTGCGGTGGTACGTTCGTTCTGTTGTTCCCCGTGTTGGTGGTGGGGAGGGCCTTGGTGTGGGCGACGATCCCGTTTTTACCTCTTCAAGAGCATCTGCCTTTACAAGGCAAATGTCTTCCATAACTTCCTCGCGGTTTTGCAGCAGTCTCCAGATGTCGCCGCGTTTATTCATTCCATAGATGTTCAAGATCCACCCGAACGAGACTACTCGAATGATCCAATCTTGCACCAGTGGTATATGCGAGGTTGGGGTCCTTGGGTCGACGCGAATATTTGCGATTTGCCAGTGTCTGCGTTCCCTAACCTCGAGACCCTCCGTCTAAACTTGAAATGGGGCATCCTTAGCGAGAGGACGGCGCAGTTTTTAAGCACCAGCTTCAAGTCAATTACGGAGCTGCACCTTGGTCCCTGTTCCTTTCCGACGGCGAATGGGTTTGGGCGTCTTGTTCACTCCATGCCACTGTTATCCCACCTCTCGGTTCGAGAAGTTTATTGGGACGAAGACGGAGACGAGCTGACAGGGTGGGAACCTCTCCGCCTGAAGTTCCTCGGCGTCGGTTCACGCGAGTCCCTGCTATTCCCATGGCTGCTTCATGGTCATCTGGCGGGCGGCGTTGAGTCATTGATGATAGAGCCAGTCCCATTGGAGAGTGTCCCCTTGGTCGGGGACCTCCTTCGATGTGCCGGTGCGTCTCTAAATCGCCTTTACATTGGCTTGGCAGCTGGTGCTGGTGAGAGTAAGCATTAGTTCATTCCCATTCTTCTTCTCAATCAAATGATGTTTTTCCAGTCTTGATTGAATCCGGAACCTTCTTTATTCTCGACAACAACAACAATATCCGCCATCTCGAATTTACCGCCTGTGACGAGTCGCCCCGCGTCCGACACTCTGGCTCTCACAGCTGGATTCATATCATCCTCTCTCAGGTCAAATCAGAGATCCAGACAATCTCGATGACGTTCTACTTCCTCAAGCCTGGTGACAACGTCGCTTGGATTAATTGGAACACGGTTAATGCTATCCTAGCCACAGCATTTTTCAAGAAACTGGAGAGCTTTGAAATCGTGGTTGATCACCGTTGTGGTATCGAAGGGGACGAGGCTTGTAACACCTTCAAGTCTCTCCTTCCTACCTTGACAAGGCGGCCAGGCATCTTGCGATTGGTACATCGTCGAACGGGTGATGGCCCAAGTGAAACCACCTATCTTTGAGGTACTGCTTCCTTCCCATCGAATGCGTATGTTATGGGTTAACCGAACGTAAACCACTTTCTTATATAGCATCCAATTGTGACCTGCAAAGCCGTAGCCCTCGTCCACCAACTCCCGCGTCCTATATGGGTTTGCGAGTTGGATATTACTTACGCTTTACAATAATTTCATTCCTTGCTATCTTCCTTCCAAGATAAGTGTAGGCGAACTTGTTAGTTAGAACGCGTGACATCATGGAAAACGTGACAGCCCTCCTCTCGACCATGACCACCACGCCGACGCTGTCGCCTGAAATCACAGACAAAATTATAGACTACACTGCGAGTCTTTGCGTATATGACGATCGACCTCTTCGTTGCTGTGCACTTACTTGTCGAGCGTGGCTACCCCGCTCTCGTTTTCACCGCTTCAAGAACGTCACCCTTTGCAAGGCAGATGTCTTCCGTACCTTCCTGAATGTCCTTCAGCAATCTCCAGGCGTCGCCGAGTATATTCGCTCCATTGTCATTCAAGATCCGCGCGAGCGCGACGACTCGGGCGATCCATACTTGCCGCAGTATATGGAGAGGTGGGGTCCGTGGGTTAGCGAGAATATTTGCGATTTGCCAGTGTCTACGTTCCCTAAACTCGAGACCCTCCGTCTATCCTTGACATGGGAGAGACTTGACGAGAGGACGGTGTAGTTTTTCCTCAACAACTTCAAATCGATTTCGGAATTGCACATTATCCCTGGTTCCTTCCGAACAGCAAATGATTTTGGGCGTCTTGTTCACTCCATGCCGCGGCTATCTCGGCTCTGGTTAAGACAAATTTATTGGGACGGAGATGGGGAGGAGTTTACAGGATGGGAACCGCTGCGCCTGAAATTCCTCAATGTCGGTTCAGTCCAGTCCCGTCTACTCCCTTGGCTAGCCCGTGGACATTTGGGTAGCGGTGTGGAATCGTTGACGATCGAGCCCATCTCATTGGAGAATATTCCCTTGATCGGGGACCTCCTTCGACTTGCTGGCGCGTCTCTCAATCGTTTGAACATCGGCTTTGGGTCAGGTGGTGCGGAAGACGGTAGGCATTGTGTTATTCCCATTGCTCTTCTCAACCAGCTGATAGCATTCAGTGCTACTTACATCCTCCTTTGCTCTCGGCCACAACAACAATCTCCGTCATCTGGGGCTCACTGCCTGTGATCTGTCTCTCCTTGCCCGACACTCCCGCTCTCACAGTTGGATCCCTCTCGTCCTGTCTCAAGTTAGATCAGAGATCCAGACAATCTCGATGACCTTCTACTTCCTTCAGCGCGGTGACAACGTCGCTTGGATCAATTGGAACGCGGTCGATGCTATCCTAGCCACAGAATTTTTCAAGAAACTGGAGAGTTTTGAGATTGACGTCGATCATCGTTGTGACATTGAGGGGGGAGAAGCATGGAGCACTTTCAAGTCTCTCCTTCCTATCTTAGTAAAACGACCAGGCATTTTGCGATTGAGATATCTTCGAACGGGCATCGATGACGGAAGTGAAGTCACCTATGCTTGAGGTATCGCTTCGTACTCATTGAATACTTATGCCATGGAGTCGAACTAATGCGAACCACTTTGTCATACAGTATCCCATTTTGCAAAGCTGTAGCTCTCGCCACCAAGTCCCATGGCCCATGCGTGCGGGTGGCCTGGGTATTACTTGTTCTATGCACTTTATAATGCAGTGCCGATCTTGCCCCATGTAGAGAAGCCGGGCTTGAGCCCATCGACAACTTAGTACAACAGCGGTTTGAGTTCCGCGTAGCTCTTCCCATTGACATCTGGGTCACATATTCACAACAGACGTGTAGCCAAAACTCGATCCTTCCAGTCCTCTCGCAACCAAAGTAAACTCCTGAGCAGCCTCTTTCGTTCGTTTCATCGATCTCGACCCAGCCACCGCCTTCACAAACTTCTCTTTTGCTTCCCGAGACGCTTTTGAAGGTATAAAGTCATCCTATGAACTGCATCAGTCTTACATTATCGAAGAACAAGAAGAAAACGCACAGCCAGTATGATTTCGTGGATCCACGCCCTGCTTTCTGTGGGACAGCGAGCAAGCAGCGTTGAGAGAAGCTCATACAAATTCGGTGTTGCTGTTCGAGGGGCAATCCCAGCGAAACCAAACAACAGCGAGCGCATGATGGCCTTTCCATGACCTTGTACAAGGATTTCTCTAGCATCACCGAGGTCGTCACTTCTCGTCGTACGATTAACGAGTGATATCTACACAGAAAAGCAATGTGAGAAAGGTGCCAGCGACCGGGATGTCGGTTGGATGCACTGACCAGGAATGTACAAGCCGATACAAGAGAGTACCGCTCCTGAAGTGAGAGGGCTTTGATGGTACATCGCATGAGAGCGTCAAACGCCCCTGGTGGGAGACGATAGAAGGCCTCGATAAAGTGAGCCGCAATCTAACGAAACACATAAGTTCGATGACAGAGCGATAAACCGAATGAAACTACGCACAGTATCCATACACCCAAAAAACGCCTGCGCGATATCCGGGTTCTGCGTTTACAAACACCCAACAATCAACAACCCATCACACTAAAGTAGCAACCAAAAACACTCACCGACTCCATCGCCCCTTCCTGCCCAAGCGCACTCAACGAGATCTGCAACAACACTGGTAACGCACTGGTCACCACCGCCCAATTCTCCGGACTAACCGCCGACTTGAGTGTAACAGGCGACGGAGGATCTAACTGTACGAAAAGCATACTAGCCAACGACAACCACACGGCTGTTAGTTGTCTTTGAGCTGCGAGGCAGAGAAGTTCAAGGAGAGGTCCTGCGGGGAGTGAGAGGAGGGTCATGTCGAAAGGAAGACTCGTTATGGATTTGAATAGGTCACTTAGAGCCTATTTTGCGTCCCAAGGAAAAGTTGAGCGACGACGAGAATTGGAGGCACGAATGGATTATGCAAGACTCACCTCACTAACACCAGCATCAGTCGACATCAACTCCACACACCCACGAATTGCTCCTAGAATCGCCTCTCGAAGCTTAACCATCCTCTCATCACCTCTAGCCCTATCCATCCTCTCAACATGCAACTTCTCTACATCCTCATCCGCAAGCAACGCATCAGTCCCATTGGTCAAACCCTTCGCTACACCCGACAAAGCTTGAAGTTGTTGGATTGCAAGTGAACGAGCCTCTTCAGGGAGTTGGGTTGATGATTGAAGGGCACCAAACAGTCTGGAGACGACTGGACTGACGATTGCCTGAATCAGTCAAGGTGGGATATGTTAATGAGGTAAGGGGGAGAGTAGGAATGATAAGAAGAGGAGACGTTACCTCAACAGGTGCGATTTCCTCCTCCGGCAGCAATCCCTGTATCACACTGGCAATACTCTGCAGCACCTTGCTCTTCTCCGTATCCTACATCAACGAGAAAAAAAACAAGTAAATCAACCAACACCAAATCGACCGAAAAGATAAACCACTCACAGGTATCCCATTCAGCCCCGCATGCAACTCTCCAAATGCCCCAACATGAGGGGCGAGTGCCGCCCTATTCGCATCACACAGATCCCTCAAAGCATTCGCCGCATGTAGACATAGAGCCTGCTCGGGCAGGGCAGAGACGACATAGGATATGGCGTTCATTAGTAGCGAGGGATTTGACGGTGGCGTCGGTGGGAGACAGGTAAACCATGACGAGTAATTGCCTAGTCCGCCACAACATAGAAGAGTCAGTGATAATGGCGAAGAAAGAGTCAGGGGAGAGAAGAAGCCTACCGATAAGCCCAACCATAGTCCTCCTAACCCGATGATGCCCACTCGTCGGTAACCTTCCTAGCACTTCCGGTCCAAAAACCCTAACCAGATGTGGGTTATCTGGCTCATCCATAGGTACGGCTTCCTGGATCGACATTATACAATGTAAAGTGGCTTCGATTTCCTGAGAAGCGGTTGCATGAGTAACTGAGGCAAGAATGTGGAAAGAGTGAGGACCAAAGAAGTAAATAAACGCGAGCATAAAGGAAACGATGAAGAACACAAGGGCTGAAGTCAAACCACAACAGGTGGATATATGCAGGCTGATGAACCAACCACGAACACCAACATGAGAAATAACAAGTCCAAAAGCTTACCTCCCACCCCTCATCCCCCCTCATCCCATTCAACCTCTCCACAACATCATTAACATAAAACGCCAACATATCATTTCGCAAGATATAATACCTAATCAAACACCCACAAACGCCCTTCAATTCTACAGCCCGAAGAAAAAGGATGGGATGGGGACGTACGCGTTTATGAGAGTATCGCCAACGTCCCTTCGATACCTACCATGCACAAAACCCATCAACATCTCCCTCTCTCTTCGTGCAACGAACCACTCATAAAAACGCTTACTCACACTTGAAACTTCTCTCTCTGATCTAACAACCCAATTCCCCAAATCAGCTCCACACTCAAAAAAGCGAGTTATACAAAATGGGGAAAGGGACCTCACCTTTAGCCCACCCGGCGACTTCATCCCTCCCAGGCCAAACACATTTCCTCCTTAGCACACCCACCAACTCTCCATAAACAGCTTTAGCAACCCTCCACAAGTCTTTCTCCGCCTTCTCTCTCTCCCTCTCCCGCTCCATCTCCTTCTCACTTTTCACTTCTTCCTGCCTACACCCACCAGGGACCCCCCACCCCTCATCCTTATCCTTATCCCTAACCTCAACCCCCCAATCCCAAACCTTATCATCCGCATCAACCACACCCACACCCTCTCCCTCCTCGTCCCCACTCCCCTCCCCACCCCACTGAACACCCCACAAAGCCTCCTGAAACAAATACCAAAACCCAAGCGTCATCTCACTCTCCTCTTCATCCACTCCATAAAACCCAGGTAGCGAAGTGAACGAAAGGAGGTGATGTAAATACGTTTGGATTAACGTGCTTTTGGGTTTTGGTTCCGGTGTTACTTGTTGGTTTTGAGGGAAGGTTGGAGGTGCGAGGAACCCCGCTCCCGCCCCCGAACCAGACCCAGAACCGAAATCAAATGAAACAGGAGGAGGTAAACTCGAATTCCCCCAAATAGGCGTTGAAGACCCCGATATCCCACCCACCACCCCTCCATCACCAACTTGCGTAACAGGTAACGAAGGTACCAAAGCGGCCGGATCCACCAAGGTAGGCGAAGCGATATTAGCTGCGATATACGAAGTGGAATGATCGCCCAAGGCAACCAACAACTTGCAGTAGGAATGGGCTACAGGGTCTACGAACCCAGCTGGAAGAGAATGTTATATCAGCTTCTGTCTTTTCCTATACGCGGCGACCAACGGCGCATATATGCATATCATAACCCAAGTGCATATATGCCCACCTCAAAGATGCATATATGCTCGCCTCAAAAGACGCATATACGCAACCAGGTCCGGGACCAAAGACCCCCCCGAAAAATAATCAAACTCACATTCCCTAACACCCCCAACAACCCTCCCACCCCACCTCTCCACCCACCCCAACAGCGGCTCACTAAGCGTCCTCCTCCCCGACCCATCCGAAAGTGGCGAATTCGACAAAATTTCTGAGAGTGCGGACGAAGCTGGTATGAAATTCTTTTCTGAGAATTCTAGGGGGGGAGATACGGGTGAGGGGAATGATGGTGGCGAGAGGAAAGCGGGGGTTGGTTGAGGGGTTTGGGTTGGTGTGAGGAGGGTGATTAGAGGTGGGATTAGAGGTGTTATGTCGCTGTGGGTTGGTTAGTTAGATGGACGGTTCGTGAAGGAATGTAGGACGAGAGAGGTGAAAGAAAGGTGCATATACGCGCATCACAAGAATGGGGTGTATGCGCATCGCGAAAACGTACAACAGCACCGCAAGGGCGGGGGGAACCCACGCCCCACGCGAAAATCCATAAAGGAAAGAACGGACTCACGAAGCGGTCATGACCCCAACCCAAGCCTCCAAGCATTTCATAGCCGCTTCCAACTCTTTCCCATCCGTTGCCGAGGAGGACTGTCTAGCGCGCACGATAGCAGCCGTTATAAGTTGTGTTACGAGTGGGATGGCGTCTTTTAGGGTTTGTTGCATTCGGATCCTAGGTAAGGGGTTAGCGGGGGAGCGAGGAGGGTTGGAAGGAAGGCGTCAAAGGAGAATGAGGACTAGAAGGTGTAACGAGTCAAACGACCAAACGACCAGCACCGCATATAACCACCTAACGCCCAGAACTGACATTGAAAAGAGAGCGAAACGCACTTTTGTCCACCCAACAAATCAGCACCGTCGACTTCCTCGGCACAAATCTCCAAAAACTCTAGTGCTAATTCCTGTTTGGCTCCATAATCGTTTGAGAGGGAGGATACGGAGGAGATTATCCAATCGGGCCAGAGGGAGGGTTGGAGGGGAGTTAGTTTTAGTGCTAGGGACGTTAGCTGAGGTGTGTATTGCGTGGGGGGGGATTGAAGAGAAGGGTAAGGGTACGAACGTAGTGAGGAATGAGGGGGGACGTACAGAGACGAACAGTTTACGAAGAATAACCTTGTTCCTCCCAGCACGTATAGCTCTACCCGTAAGCTCCACCAAGACTTCCTTCAACTTCTCCGCATGTTCCTGCGGGAACTGATCCCTACACCCAACACTCAGTTCCTTGTCCCTCCCTCCTCACCAAAATACACACACTCACCAATCTCTAGCAATCTTGACCTGCAAAGTATGTGCTCCAAAAAACTGAACATTGGCATTTCCTTCGCCTTCCCATTCTAATAAGGGTACGACTAGACCCCAAGCTTCGACTTTGCGCTGGATGTCGAAGAGGGATTGTTGGAGGGCGCGAAGGGTGGAAGGAGGGAGTGGGGAGTAGACTTGGTTGATTAGCTGGGTGGTGCAACAATGTGATTGGAGTTAGGGAGAGATCAGAGGGAGATGGGACGACGTACATGGGCGGCTTGTTGGATGTCAGAGGGCGATAACACAGGTAGGAAGGGGGCTACACTCCCGCCGACACTCATATCGATACAGCGACAAATCTTTACAACGATCTAATGCTCATCAGATCCAAAGAACAGCGTAGCTAGGCGCTCAACTTCAAGTTGCACCTCGTCGACTGTGCGTGCGGACGTCACGTGCAAGTCCACACTCGCGGTGTTCTGAATTCACCCCCCCAGTATTTCTTCCGAGTCTCGTATCCAACATCCGACAACCCATTATGCTTCGCGATCACGAGAAATCTGCATTACATCTCTCGTTTGACCAATTATCGAACTCGGTAGAATAGACAGAACATAATGGCATGCTCTTACTCCTCCATAATCCTGCAGCATGGCCATGCCAAAACCCAGACCCATATTATCTGCGCGCGCAAGTCAACACCGCCCGATCCCAGAGCCACATCACTGAGTTCCCCTCATTATGTATCATTTACCACACTCAATTGAACGTCCACAGGGTCAATAAGATTCGGCGAAAGGGTACATAAGACCCTCTGACTGAGCCTTTTACAAAGTCACTGTGCTTACTGCACTTGTCTGACTCAAGGCGGGCCACGGTCCGTCTTATCAGGCTGGTAACGTCGTGAACCGCAATGGTTCTTCAAGTTCCGAGTCGGATCATTGATGATGGTTCGTCGTTCAATGGCCTCCTTCAATTGTGCAAGAACCCCGTTGGCGCCGATCGCGAGTGGCATTATCGTCCTTGCTCGATGGTGGTCATCTCCTGGACATGCCTTCCATCTACTAACCTTAAGTCTACCGTGATTCCGACGATCTAACTTCGATTTCATTTTGTCACCTTCGCACATAGATGAGAATATCTATGCAATTGGGGAAGGACGTATCGCCACCTCGGCCCTCCCCCATTCAATCTCAGGTACGAACGGCGCCAATTGCGACAAGCCATTAGCCCCGTCTATTACTGCCGTCTTCAACACCTCGGACATACTCCAAGTTGCTGGATCGCTGTCGAATCCAGTCTCTCGATTACAAGCTGGGCGACCAAGAGTCATTAACTTGACACCCCTGCTCTGGCTGGACTATCTGCCCCTCCTTCCTTTGGCTATATCTTCACATATATGCAAGACTTTGTTACCGTCGGCTTGGTTCCACACTTGCAGCTTCTTCGCCTCATCCAACGTGAGTTCGGAGTGAAATAATGTGGAAAACCGTACTAACGGCTCCAATTGCGACGAGCAATTAGCCCCGTCTATTACTGCCGTTTTCAAAACCTCGCATGTCTTCAGATAAGTATACTTCAAGTTGTTGGATCGCCGTCGAAATCAGTCTTACAAGCTTGGCGGCCAAGAGTCGTTAACTTGACCCTCCCTGCTCTAGCTGGATCATTCGCCCCCCTTCCTTCGGCTATTTCTTCACACATATGCAAGACGTTGATGCCGCCAGTTTGGTTCAACACTTGCAACTTCTCCGCCTCATCCAACGTGAGTTCAGAGTGAAACAATGTGGAAAACCGACACTTGGTATCTAACGACCATCTCTTGTGTGCACTTACACTAGTTTCGGCGACCTTTGCCACAATTTACGACCACCGTGAGCACTCGCCATGCTTGTCCCTCCCCCGAATTACCGAAAGCTCATGATTGTTTGGTCAGTGATCACCTTTGATCAAGAGGTAGCGCAACAGCGTTATCTTTTCCCCTGAACCTTTTGCTGAGAATGTGTGATGTCCGCCGGGTTAGGTCGAACTTATCTGGGTGTGTTATTTAATCTCTTTTGCGTTGTCGACCACTGAACCGGATAATTTGGAATCGGTAGAAGCGTCCAGGAATCTCAGCGAAGATATTCTTCCTACTGGTACATTTCTCACGCCTCTGCCATGCTACTGTTGATCTTGGTACAGACTCGATACTGTGGTGATGGCGTCATTGTGTAAGTCAGATAGATGATCGATTATTCCGTACTAAGCGCCCTTTCTTACTGCAGTGCCATTTTGATCCGTAGGTTTGCCCTGCCGTTCGTCCGGCCCACTCATTGATTTATACCCGTGTAGTTCTCCTCACCGAGGCAACCTCAGATAACGTGAGTTTCTTGTCTCGTCCTTTGTTCCTATGCTCATGATGGACTTGGTCGCACTGTTGCCAGGCGTGAGTCAAGGATCATTTGCGTAAACTATGTCATCTACCATCTAGGGTTGGTTACATAGATGTTAGTATACGTCCTTTCTGTTTTTAAATTGCTAAACTCTCATGCTCCAGGTCACGGCCGTTTTCTGCTACAAATATGGGGCACCACAATACCTACCTTCGTAGTGCAAGGTATGTATTGAGGTTGCCCTTGCAGGGTTATACCTGGCACTATTGTCAAATCTCATCTCGCATTCCTACCTCTGCCTTCAAAGTTATCATGCAATTCCGAGTCTATGCATTATATAGCGGTGCAAAATGGGTTCTTGCTCTCATCTTCACGTGTTTCATCATCCAAATGGCAACTTCACTGGCTGTTTTCGCCAAGTATCAAGAGGTCCATGGTATCACTTGCTCCTTCATCGATTTATTTTTGTGACTTGCTGATTTACGCCTTCTCGTCAGTCATCGCTATCAAGCTCGGCATCTGGACGAACTGTGTAGTGACCCATTTTCCAACGGATGTAATCGGGACATGGATCTCGATGATGGTTTTTGAAGGAATCTTGTTCTTTCTCGCCCTCTACAAGACGGTGTTACATCTATTCCGGATCAATCATACTTGGACAAGAAACGGCGCTGTTGAGGTCCTCGTGAGAGATAACATCCTATATTTCTTGATGTTTGTCTATCCGATTTCCGTTACTGTTGATCTAGCTCACCCCACAGTTTCCAGTATCTTCTCGATTTATTGTCTCACAGTCATTGCCTGGTTCGCTTTACCCGTGAGTTTGCTCCTTTCCGTTCTGTTTTGGGTACCGAGAAACTGACGATTATCAATAGATAATCTGGATCGAGATCTTAAGCAGTTTGAATATTGCTATGACCTGCACGCTAGGCTGTCGGCTCATCCTCAATATACGGGAGGTATCATATCAACACGAGCAGTGTGTAAACACGGAGGAGATCGAATTCCAGTTGAGGCAGTTGGCAGATGGAATACATCAGGGAGAGTTGTCTTCAGGTGCTGATCCTGCTGAAAGTTTGGCTCGTGGTAGACACGAAGATGATGGGGATGAGAGGGGTGAGGGGGATTCACGACAGGAGGTAGCATAGTCGGAGGATAGTGTGGTGGTGGTGACGGTGCATCGGTGATTGACGAGTACCATTTGCCGTCCCGACCGACATTTCGGGGGAAACCTGATAATCACGATGGTACCAGGGGTTTCCTTGTCATAATGGCATCCACTGTACGCTATGTAGACATTAACACCCAAGGAGTCCCGCAGTGAGACTCCAGTTGTTCGCCCGTATGCTCTGGTGTAACTCGCACCAGTTACCCCCCAAAGCATAACGGTCAACGCCGTCAGAATTTCTACCCCACCCCCGTTCGCGCCCCCGTCCCTGCGCCTCTCATTCCATGTCGTTGCATCCAACCAGCCAGGCGGTCCGCAACCAAGCTACACTCCGCGTGCTGTGCCTCCACCCACCGTACCATCTCCATACCGTCAGCACCAATTGGAAGTTGGTTCGTCCGATCACGCACCGTGAGGTTTTGGGTAGGGATACCATGTTGGGTACGAGCGATCGGGGGTTCAGGGTGGTTCGGGCCTGACGCTGGGCGGTCTTGGGGGTTGGAGAAGGGGCCAAGGGAGCGAGCAACAGCCGGGCGCCATAGGATCTTCGGGAATTAGCTCTCGAAGAAATGCTAGAAATACATTCGGCGCGATTGAGTCCGTCGGGACGTGAAGATCCTTCAGCAGGGGGATGCTCCAAGCCAATTCAGGCATGTGGATCGTGGGCTCTTGATCATAGAACCGGTTCATGCTGAGAGATTCGAGAGCCGGGAACTTATGCTGAGAGGCAATGATTTTCACCGATCTTGGGATTGAATATCCGCTGAGGGAGAGGTGTTGAAGTGCGGATGAATGCAGATGCGAGATGAAATTGGAAGCGTCCCCGCCGGAAAGAGTGAGCAAAGTCAAGTGGGGGAGGTGAGTGCATGGCCCTTGATGTTCGGGACGGTCGATGGCGATGACGCTCGCATGAGACAAGGACAGCCTTCGAAACTGCAGCATTGCATCTGTCAGAGCGCCAAGCTGGTCTGATGTCATGACTTGCAAAATGCCAGCAAGACAGAGGTTTGTAACCGCCGCAAGGGGAAGGAAAGAACCAGTTTCCAACCTATGTCTAAGCCAGCGGGGATGGGAAGTGATTACAACTGAGGAGCGCCACCTTGAAAGATAGGGAATTTGAGGGTCAAGCAGTCGTATTCGTCGTGGATGTAGAAAGTTTCCATGACCAGAACATGGTGCAAGTGGTCGAAGAGATTATCGGGGATTTCCATGGTATTGATTATAACTGCTATCGCCTGGATCCTGGAAAGGTGGGGGAGGGGGGGGGCAATCAACTCCATGCAGCGATCAAGGCGCGGGCATCTGTTATCCCCGATGTGACATTTATCACACAGCCTAGCAGAGAAGATCTGGAGTTGAATGTTGCCTGATCTGCGAAGGCACATTTCTAGGTACTCCATGGGAGGTCTCTCGGTATGATCATTGTCGTCATCGTGTCCGACAGACAACAAGATGTCTCCCCAGAGGCCGGGGGTTTGTACCGCAACCCCGCGAAACGAGGGATATACCGCTCCGAAATTTGAATATCCATTCATCGTCGACGGAGCGACATTGTGACCTGTGGGCAGCCACGAAAATGGCTCCGAGGAGTTCGGTGGGTACCTTCTCGATAGGTGACATGAGCGCAGCGCCGCGATGGCAATAGGAGGACATAACCGTGACGATGGTATGGACATACTGCGACGTTTATCAAGAAGTCAGCGTATTTGCAGGTGCTTGTGGAGGATCTGAGCAAAAAGCTCGTTAGGCTCCAAATTCCTAGAGTGTGGTAAGCACACGATGCCACACGATGAAAACCGATGGAGGTGGAGATCAAGAACCAAAATGTCACACAGCATGACCTTGTGACACCTCGTGTCTGTCCCAAAATGGGGAATGGAACTGCACGCGAGATCTCGGAGTTTGAATTCACCTTCCTTAATCGTCAATTGCCACTTGGTGTCGGTTGGTACGTTTGTGCTCAATGCTCAGGCTCATGTAGTAACCCGTGGTACGAAAGAATGTATACATAAATACTGTTTAAAAAGTCTGGCAGAGATTGCAGCCGCGGCCGTAGCGCTTCATGGGGGGAGAATTGCATTTCCCCCCACACCCTGCACCCCGGCGCTGCGCGAAGCTATGATGACATTGTTGTGTGAGTAATAAGGTTGCAGGAGGAGATTGCGGCGGCGGCGGGGACGCTTATTTTGCCCTCGGGGGGCTTACTTTGCCAACGTACGATACAGAGTCAATCAAATGATCAAAAAATCGAAGATACATTCATCGAGCTGTGAATACTATATAGATGACTACAGCGGCTAGAATAGAGGTTGGAGATGAGAGATGATGGAGCTGGAGAAGGGAAAGGAGGGGGGGGATGAGGAGCAGGAAGATAGGGAGGAGGGACAAGGAAGGGGAGAAGTTGGAGAGGGAGGAGGGGAGGGTGGGAGAAAAACTGGATGAGAGAGGGAAGAAGAGACGGATGAGAGGGGAAGAGTGGAAAGGGGGGCGGGGGGGGAAAGCGAAGGTAAATGGGGATGAGGGCGAACAAGGGGTGAAGCGGTGGTCAAGTGTGAATGGGGCATTCAAGGTTAGTGGAAGCAAAACCACCGTCGGTAACGGCGTAAGGGATGCTGTAATGTCACATAACTTACTAGACATCGAAAAAAGTGCTATGTACGAGAGGTCAGCAAAGGTACGGGAGGGTGCGGGGGTGATTAGGGACGCCATTGGCGTCGGGAACGCGTCGCAGCGGGGGAGCGGCACCACGACGGCGACGAGGGAACCATATTGTTGTCAGGGTGATGATCCAGTGTGAATGCGAATTGTTGTGTGATGCATGACGATGGGCTCGACAAGCGGGAACCAACAGAGCCCGCGGGACTCTCCGAAATGGTGGCTGAGATCTGCATCGTCCGAGCCCGTCGCTCTGAACTCCTTCCCTCCTAGGTTCGACTTTCGGCTTGCAACCAACTTCGACGGCGTGTCCCAGGTGTCACTTAACATTCGACGGCTCATTTTACTTCACGTCCACGAAAAATCTGCAGTACATCTCTCTCTCGTTATTGACTATCGAGGTCAAGGAAATAGGCAGAACATAACTTGAAAGGTATGCGATCTCACTTCTCCAGTTGAGCCACTGGCAGCGTGCACAGACCCACTTTTTCTTTCGTGCCAGCGCACACCGTTGCGCACGCAAGTCAACACCGTCCGAATTCCAGAGCCCAAATCACTTCGATTTCCCCTCTGGTTCCCCCATCATCATTTCCCACACACTTAATTGAACGTCCGCAGGGTCAATAAGATTCGGCGAAAGGATTAGCACCTCTCCCTTCACAACGCCACCGTTCGCACTCTGCGCTTGGCGGACTCAAGACGGGATCCACTTTTCACACCCGCGGCTTATCAGGCTACTGATAACCTCGTGGTGCTTCTAGCCCCGAGCGGGACGATGATGGTCCGTCGTTCAATGCCCTCCTTTCTGCCAGAATGCCGTTGGCACCGATCTCGAGCGAGTCTGTCGTGGCTACTTACTTAATAGAGCGCGTTCGCTGGAGGATACCCTACAGATTGTTGTCTTAAGAAGGAAGTTCACCGGGATTTAGTGCGACGTGATTGGCCGCGCAACTTAGGATATCCTGTCTCGAATACGCTCCAATGGCAACCATCTCGTGGACGTTTGTTCCATTCAACCAACCTTAAGTGTTTCCTGCGTCCAACGATGATCCTTCAATCCAACCTCGATTTGTCTTTGTGGCTCTCTCTGTACCTACCTCGTCAATCATCGAACATGGTTGAGAGAGTTCTTTCATCTCGGGGATGGACGTAACACCGCCTCAGTTCCCTGGTGTTCAATCTGAGGTACTAACGGCGCCAATTGCGACGAACATTTAGCCCCCACGAATTGCCGGTAGTTAAAACCTCTTTCATCTACCGCGGCACTTACTGAGC
This sequence comes from Jaapia argillacea MUCL 33604, assembly GCA_000697665.1. Taxonomy (NCBI): domain Eukaryota; kingdom Fungi; phylum Basidiomycota; class Agaricomycetes; order Jaapiales; family Jaapiaceae; genus Jaapia; species Jaapia argillacea. The sequence goes on from KL197723.1 coordinate 511,962, forward strand.
CGCCATCGAATCCAGTCTTGCAAGCTTGGCCACCAAGAGTTGTTAACTCGACCATCCTCGTTCTAGCTGGGCCATCCCCCCTCCTGCCTTTCGGCTGTTTCTTCTCACATATGGAAGACTTTGATCCAGTTGGGTTTGTTCATCACTTGCAGCTTCTCCACTTCATCCAACGTGAGTTCAGAGGGGAGAAATTGGGGAAAACCCACATTTTGGATCTGACAACAATCTTTTGTGGACACCAGTTGCTGCAACCTTTGCCACTGTTTACGATCATTGTGAGCATTCACCACACTTGTGCCCCCCCCCAAATCACCGAAGCCCAGATCCTTTCGTTAGTGATTGTCTTTGACCAAGAGGTAGTGCAACAACATCATCTCTCCCCCGCAACTTTTGCTGAGAATGTTTGACATCGTTGGGTTAGGTGGAGCTCATCTGGGTACGTTTTTTAGTCTCTTTTCGCGTTATCAACCGCTGAACCTGAGTATTTGGCAGAAACGCCCGGGAATCTCGGCGAAGATATTCTTCCTACTGGTACAAGTATTTTTATTCTGCCATGATATCATTGTTGATCCTGGCACAGACTCGATACTATGGCGATGGCGTTGTCATGTAAGTCTCCATTTGCGACAAATGATCGATTATTCCATGCCGATGTCCCATTTCTCGTGGCAGCGCCATTTTGATCCGTACGTTTGCCTTTCCGTCCGTCCGACCCATCCATTGATTTTTGACTGCGTAGTTATCCTTACTGAGGCACCCTCAGATAACGTAAGTTCCTCATCTTGTCCTTTGTTCGTATACTTATGAGGGGCTTGCTCCCACTGGTGTCAGTCGTGAGTCAAGAATTATTTGACTGCATTATATCATCTTCCACCTACGTTGGTTACATAGATGTCGGTACACATCGTCTCGATCGACAAAATACTCAACTCTCATGTTTCAGGCCACAATCGTATTATACTGCAAGTATGGGCTACCGCAATACCTGTCTGGGTTGTGCAAGGTATGCATCGATTCGCCCTTCCAGGGCTATTCCGGTTCCTGGAACTACTGTCGAATCTCGTCTTGCGTTTCTACCTCCGCCTCCAAAGTCATCATGCAGTTCCGAGTCTATGCATTGTACAACCGCGCGAAATGGGTTCTTGCTCTCACCTTTACGTGTTTTATGATTCAAATCGGAATCTCAATGGCTCTGTTCGCCTTGTATCAAGACATCCGAGGTATCACTTACCCCGCTCATTCTTCGTCATTTTTGCGATTTGCTTATTTTAATCTTTTCGTCAGTTATCGCCGTCAAGTTCGGTATCTGGACAAGCTGCGTGATGACCGAGATGCCACCACATACAGTCGGGACATGGCTCTCAGTGATGGCATTTGACGGGATCGTGGTTTCTCTCGTGCTCTACAAGACAGTGGTACATTTGCTCCGGCTCAATTATTCTTGGACAAGGAATGGAGCCACTGAGGTTCTCCTGAGAGATAATATCCTATATTTCTTGGTGTTCGTCCATCCGATCTCCTTTTGCCGTTGCAAACCGCTCATCCCACAGTTTTCAGTATATTCTCGATTTATTGTTTCACCGTCATCGCCTGGTTAGCTTTACCCGTGTGTTCCCAGACATCGATTTTCCCGATTTCTATGGGTCGGACCTGACCGTTTGTTTCCTACCAACAGTTCATCTGGGCCGAGGTTTTAAACAGCCTGAATATCACGGCAACCTGCACGCTTGGCTGCAGGCTGCTCCTCAATATTCGAGCCGCATCGTATCGACACGAGCAGTGCGTAAACACGGAGGAGATCGAATTCCAGTTGAGGGAGTTGGCGGATGGACTTCATCAGGAAGTCCTGTCTTCAGGTGGAGATCTCGCCGATAGCTCGGCTCGTGGTCGACGCGACAATGAAGGGGACGAGAGGGCTGAAGGAGACACACGACAAGGGACAGTATGATCGGAGGACAGTGTGGTGTTAGTGGAGACGCATCACTAATTCATTGCACCCTTTCCTGTCCCGACCGACATTGGGAGGGAAACACGATAAACACGATGGTTTCTGGGGGTTTTTCTTGTGGTAACGGCATCCACTGTAAGCTACGTACCGGTGACTAGGGACCCATCGGAATCATCACTATCATATCACCCGTTCACAGCATTAGTCCAATGATCTTGGCGGATCGGCTTGCTGAGCGGACGAGACGCTGACTGACCTCAATTCATCCAAAGACATTTTGCTCGCCATGCCAGTAGATCTCCAAGCCGACGAGCAGATTTTTCCCTTCGAATCCCTTCCGGAGCGTGGTAGCGACGCTCAGCAGGCCAGAGCACGGCGTAATTCTGTTCTTTTGCAAAGTCTGATACTTGCAATGGTATAATCTCGTTTCCGATGAAAACCCAGAGCGATAGGATGCCGCCTCCGCTTCATACGTAGCCACCAATGCCATCCGATTGAAGGCAGAATCTAATGATACAGGAGATGGTCATACAACACTACAATTTGATCTCACTCCGCCCAACATCTTCAAGTTAGTAGCCCGTAATGGCACCTGGCTCGTCGTAGTTCTTCTCCTGAAATCCGGGCAGGATCGTAGCGGTCCTGTACTCGGACTTATCGTACCTATGCGGTGTACGCTGCCACTTTTGCTTCGCGAATGTCCACTCTGTTGAAGGCAAGGTAATGACTCAGCGAATGCGTGAGACTGATGGAGGAAATGCTCACCCTCCATGGTGGGAACAGGATTGCTGCTTCTCTCGAAATCGTTCTCGGTATACCCTTCGCGTTGAAGGACCGGGGACTCCTTGATAGTGGCTAACTTGACGTCGTTCTCGGGCCTGTAGAATTGGATGGGAGTGCGTGAAACAGATGACGCGGGAGTGCGACTGATGGCTACATACCTCGAGAAATAAAGTAAACCGAGACGATCAACATGTTGCTGGTCCTTGGGAGGAACAGTGACACTACGAAACAAGCCTAATCAACACAAATAAATCTGAAGTGGAACCAAAGTGGATATATCGTACCGATGAATAGTACTCTTGACATAATTCCCCGTCAAGAATGACAATGCATCACAGGAGTTAACCGTCAATGTCCCGTCCTGTGGTTTCACCCACTTGAATCCGCCGGTGGTGGGGTCACGAATCTGAAGTGCTGCTACAGGTTGGCGGAAAAGCAGCGTGAAACTGCCAAGATCTGATCGAAAACAAAAATTGCAATTCAGCAAAGCGAGAAGGAGATATGGATGGGAATTCGTACGGACCAGTGTGTCCACGACCCCAATGATTGAGCTTCGCGTTCTCTTCTGGACTATACTTGCCGTATTTCATGTACCTGAGATGGTCCTACCAACGACGCGTCAGTGATCGGAGAAGCCGATGGAGGTGCGGGTATCGCGTTAACGGGTACATACCTCGCTCTTCTCCTCGTATCTGTGGATATTGGTGAAATAATCCTCTGGAAGCTCGAGCCCGATAGCTAAGAGGACAAAGAGAGGGTCTAGAACTTCGGTGTGGAGGGCCTAGTAATCATACTTAGTACGAAAGCAACGGACGACAGACAGATACATGTTGGCATGCATGAATCGATCACTCACCCTGGCGAATTCCTCGATTTCCTCGAGGTGTTCCTTGACAGGTGCTGGGAACTCCTGGGGAAAGTGTCCATTGAATTCTGGACCAGAATGAGTCCCGAGATGCGTACAAAACCGTTGAAAAGACGCACTGGGAATGTTATAGATCTCGATACGGTCTTTCAGACCGGTTGCGGTATCGATGCTATGAAACAATGGCCCCAATCAGCAACTCATCTAGGAGGCATAACAGTATCTCATTCACGTCCTGCGCCCAGCCGGGGTGTAGCCATTGAACTTGCCATTATCTGATAAAGGACTCAGCAATTGGAGAAACGAAACGACGACTCGAATTCAACTCACCGAGGTCTGGGACATACTTCAATTTCTCCTCCAAAGGCAGCTCATAGTACTCTCGTCCAATAGCAAATTGCCTATTGACGCGCTCCTGCGATATGTTGAAGTTCTTCACGTAGAAGAACCCTTTCTCTCGAATGGCTTGGATGAGGAATTGGGCGAGTTTCTTGTTGGCTTCTGGTGTTCCATACGAGCTGAGATCGACAGTTACGAGGTCCGCCCAGTCAAGGTTCTCCTATAAGGGGAGGTTACATAAGTCACTGGAGGGCAAGACAGGATGAAGGAGACACATACTTTGGTTTCGGCAACAAATTGGTACGAGCCAAGCTTTGGAACAGGGACCGGCATCTTGTAGAGTTACCGAATTTGGTTGTCAAAACTAGTTGTTTTCTGTCGTCAACGTTCAAAGTTCAAACGTTCGATCTGAACGACGACTGGACACAAGATTGGGGCTGTTGCGCCCCTTATAAACCTGTTCTTTATCTCGCTATGGGGTCGAACCTCCTGAACCTCTTTGTAAGCTCCTTAGCAAGCCGGCTCTGAATGGGAAGCCAGTCACATCATCGCGGTCTACGATGGCGTTATCCTTCTCTTTGTGCTATCATTGATACTGGAACACCTGAGATACCTTCCAATGGGCCGCATAACTGCGCACTCAGCGATGCGTGCTATTCCTGCAGGTTTCTTTCGTCTCCGCTCCAGATACACTGCTTGTGTTCGTTCATTCGCTGATATTCCTCCACCGAGAAGCACCAGGAACAACTCTTATCTCTAATGGTGCCATCGCTGGATACTATGTCCTCAGAGCACCTGCCGCTGCTTCCTATGGAAAGCTGTCCATATCTCGGGCAAGTTTCATTGCCAGTTTTCATCCAGACAACCTCTTAACAGGCCCTACCTCGACCTGGTACTGTCGTCTCTCCATTGACTCGCTCCAGTATGACCGACGCCAAATTGGAACCCAATGGTGGCACAGGCAGGAAGCCTCTCCGTAGCTACATCTGGTAAACATTTCCTATTCCTCTCCTTTGACGAGAATGTCTATCTGATTCTGTCATTCCAGGGACACCTGGGACAAGTCCCCTGAAGAGCGGAAGTTCCTGGGGAAACTCGACGCTTGTCTACTGACCTACGCCGCGTTGTCGTACTTTAGCAAATAAGTTCTTCGTTTTCTTGTCCAAATATTGTCCTTAACTTTCTTGTTTCATCTACGTATCTTGACCAGCAGAATATTACGGTGAGCCAAGATGTCGATTCATGATGCACTGAAATTGAAAGAATTTCATACAGAACGCCTATGTCTCTGGTATGCAGGAAGAGTATGTCCCGAATAGTCTTCATGCACCTGAAAGATTTTCATTCATTCTTGCCGTAGCCTCGGACTGTAAGTCGAGCCACGGACAGGATGATGTTGCATCGCAACTCATCTTTCCACAGCCATGGCAATGAACTAAACTACATAACAACTGCTTGGACATGCGGATACGTTATTGGGCAGATCCCATCCAAGTGAGTAATCCACCATCGCCTTATGTTTCATATTGATCCAACATTTGTCATCAGTATCCTCATTACACGGATACGCCCTTCGATCTGGGTTTGTTTTCTCCATCAACTTCAAGATTGTTATTTCGCTCAAACTCTTATACTAGATCCCCATAATGGAGGTGATATGGAGTGCCCTTACAATGGTTCTGGCTACAGCGAAGAACTTCAAGACTCTGGTTATCATTAGATTTTTCGTCGGTCAGTGCTTGTGTGTCCTGGGCGCGCTTCGCTTACCACAGACTAACTTGCCGTATGTGGACGCAGGTCTCGCCGAATCGACGTTTTATCCTGCTATTCAGTATGTTATCGGAAGCTGGTACAAAGGAGACGAGCTCGGGAAGAGAGCGTGTATATTCCACGTGAGTCGATGGCCGCAACACCGCAGGTTACTATTTCTGACTGCTTAGTAGACCACGAGTGCAATTGGTCCGATGTTTAGTGGGTTTTTACAAGCGGTTGGTATCCTCCACGCTTCTTTCGAGACGTTGGCTGACGGATGTGTTTTAGGGCGCATATACCGGCTTGAATGGTCGGTATGGACTTGCTGGGTGGCAATGTATGAAGATCTTCCCTCTCCTGAATTTTGCTTTTCCTGAACTTCATTGGAGGGCTATTTATCGTGGACGGCATCATAACCTTACCCATCGCCTTCCTTGGATTCCTCGTCATGCCTGGTGCGTTGCGATCCTCCCGAGTAGCTCTCCATTATGAATATTCCTGATGAACGATCGAAGATATGCCTCACAATACCAAGCCTTCCGTTTTCTATACTGAGGCCCAACTCCAGATTGCTCGGAAACGGATGGAGGACGCAGGAAGGAAGCCTCCTGGCAAGTATACGAAGAAGAAGGTCCTGTCATTTTTCAGCACTTGGCATATCTATACCCTCGTTCCCCGTAAGTGTCGTGAATTCGTTACTCTCAGAAGTCATTTCGTATTTCTGATGGACGGTTTAGTATACATTCTTGTGAGGTTTCTTCCGCTTCGAAGCCGCTGCTCGATATTGACTCCTCTGCCTTAGTTCAATAACGGCAGTAACCCCTCTACGTCAATGATATTCTGGTCTGATGGTTTCCTTCTGCCCTTTTCATCGCGTTGAATGGGTTATAGGTTGAAGAGCTTCAACACCCCGGGCCATACAGTCTACACAGTCAGTCAGACCAACATTTATCCACTCGGAATCAATGCGGTGCAGGTGGTTACAAGTTAGTTCCTTCCTGATGCGCGGTGGTGGCGACTGTGTTGAACCTAACGCTTGGATTGCTCATAGCTTTGATTTACGCTTGGTGGTCTGACGCGGTGCAAGCTCGATGGCCGCCTATGATATTGGCAGGGGTATGTTTTGGTTGCTCATTCCATCGGTAGCATAGCTTGATTCACTATCCAAGACGTGGAGCATGGTCACCGGTATCGTTCTTGCGGCGACTCCCTTGTACACCCACATCACTCGGTGAGCAGTTTTCGTATTCACAACATATTCACCCTAAGCAGTATGGATGCAGGCGGTGGATTTTCTATTACTTCGTTCGTGTAGCCGTATCCTTCTTGTTGGTGTGAAACTAAAACTTGAACTCGGACAGACGAGCTGCCAAGGAGGCCTTTCAGGCCTGATCCTCGCGTGGGCGAATGAGTTGACTGGATACGACAGCGAAAGCGAGTGAAGCGATCCCTCAAAACTCTCGCATGGTGTTGACCACTTGCTCCGCAGAACGTTCCTTCGTGATCGCTTGTTGCAACACCTTTGCCTACGTGTTCCAAGCGTGGTTACCGATGTAAGTGTTCAGAGAAACCTCCAGCACCCTTTTGACTTATCCCCCGCTGGCAGTGTCCTTTTCCCTCAGGTCGAACAACCTCGGTAAGGGCACCTCATTAGCTACGAGTGTTGATCAACCACGCGACGTTAACCACGATCTGCTTTTCAGTGTCCAGAAGGGTACCATCGCAACCGTATTCATCAACTTTGGGATGAGCAAGTGCCATCGCTCCTCTGAATGACGCCCATGCTAAAATTCTGGCTTCTCAGTGTCGTTTGCTATCCTGACCCTCTTGTTGCAACGTCGTGACGCGCGAAGAGCCAAGGCCGAGCAAGCAGCTTGGAATGAATCTGACAGCGTGCCACAGACAGAATACGTCAACGATGTCGCTTCAACGGGAAGCAAGGATTGATTTGTCGTATCTCAAATTAGAATGTATGTTGCCCGAATTTCGCGGCCACATTGGAGTATAAACGCGATCAATACGCTGTGGGCCTCAGCTCGCATACCAACGGGACTTCTGCTGCATTCAAATCTCCTATCTATCTGTTCCATCGTCTGCTCGCGAATCCAGACATACGATGGTTGGACTCCAGGATCTCAACGCCGGGCACAGTCCATTGAGAAGATGGGTACCTTAATCGAGATTTCGGAGGACCAGAGGTGGGGAACGAGATGCGTATACTTACTCGAGAATCGAGATGCTTCCTCTCTCCCATCCAACCAAGGAACTAGTCGAGCGAGCTCAACATCTTTCCCTCCTCGAAACTGTATGCACGATGCAACGACGGAAGGTTCAAGGATACAGCGATGATAACTGAGATCCAGGGGGGTGGTAAGTATCACCCGTGACCCGGGAACCAAGTGTCTGTGTATGGCTTGGTCGGACTCGGCGCGAAGTAAAATGTCCTTTAAATCCAAACGCCGCACCGGTGAATAGAGTAATGGGCCCTCCCAAGGGGTTCGCAGGCGCGCGAAGCGCGACATCAACCCCCTCTTTCGATTTTTAGTCAAATATCTCTTCAACGCCTGACCACAAAATTATGGCGATTTCTCAGGCAGATTGCTCGCCTTCCGCGCGAGACAACTCTCAAGTAAGAAAACTAATATTCTGTGGATGTTTTGATTGGGGGTACCATGCGTGGGAAGTGCAGAGCCATGTTCCCACAGTTTCACTGCCTGTTTCCTCCTTACTAGACTACAGAACCTGTTGTATAAACCACGTAGAAGGCTTCCTTGGTGTCGATTTATACAACTCTCAGAGAGAAATGGAGGCAAACGATGAAGAAATGAGTCAGTTGTGAGTGGTACAAGGTGAGGTGATTTCACCTACTATAGGGTTGACGTCGCGCGCCTGCAAACCCCTTGGGCCCTCCTCATGTAAGTGTACCGAGTAGTATGTAACACTGCAGCATCCTGTCCGGATGTATTGATGGATTCGTAGAGAAGGGTGGTTCCACAGCATTTCAATGTATATCCGTCAGAGCGGCTCCCAAGGCCCATTTGGCCAGCTCGTATCCTCGCGAGTACCGTCTCAGTACTCATAAACAACCCCCGAGAAGTAACGAAAAAAGAGGGTTGGAATGTTGGTTGGTAAGGATGAGCCTGGGAGGGAGGTGAGCGACCTTGGTATAGTCTGGGACCGATGGCAAGTGCCTATTCGCGATTTCAAAGTACTGTAAGTTTGTGGGTCGAAGGAGGCGCAGGCGTGCGACAAGCAGATAGTTCGCGCTTGATTTTTCAGAATTAAATTGGCTATGGTCGGGAGTTCACTGAGCCGGCTCCCCTCCGAATCGTGTTGATATGTCGACGGGGTGGCGTGTGGTATGTTTCCTAGAGTTGTTGTGTCCAAGGTCGTCATCGTCCTAAACCATTCCTCCTCCCCTGGCGGCTGGTGTGATGATGAGGGGGTGCGGGGCAATATATTGCTACCGTGAAATGAACTTCCGGCAGGCAATAGTATTACGTCACGGTAACGTTACTTCATGCTTCATCACCGCCATCATCTCCTCTCGACTGGCTGTTCAACATACATGAGCCGCGAAAACTGGACTGATTAGACCCAAGCTGATGAAAAGTAGGGTGATACTTGAAGCCGTATGGATATCTGAAAACATAGAATCTGCGCTAACGCAAGCGTCATGACTGGGGCGGTTTGGCAAGCCTGTCTTTTCGAAATGGGACTTCTACAATTCAAGAGCGTGAGTCCCAGAATCTCGGCTACTGTATGTACTGTATCACCCTTCCACTTCGGAGCTTCCTGCTCTAATCTTTTCACTTCGGTACTTCTACTCGAGTTCTATGGCATAGAACTTGTCGAGCTTATTCTTTTGCCTACGGCAGCCAGCAATCCACAGCCCTGCTAGTTCTACACATTCAATTGGTTCTACACAACATTCCACTCCGTAATTCAATGAGATCCCGCGAGGAGTTGGTGGGACATGTCTCTCCGTCAGCCTCGTTCGGCAAATCATGGTGATCGAGCTATCGTGGCTCTTCTGAGTCCCTTGCCAACACTTCCTCGTGCCTATCCAAGCATGCTACTGCGGCTCCCGATGAGGCCTCTGGAGCATGCGTCCATCGAGGCGAGTGATATTCGTCCTCAGCCGAGCTGTGTCCTCGGCGCCTATTATGCTATGTTTCCATTTCGGCGTACGCTACTTGCCTTGTCCGGTAACTCATCCTGATTCCTGTGATCTGACTTCGAGTCGCTCCGAAAGCACCATATATTCGTACACGAGGGTTATCGCTGTATGAGAAGATCTACACAACTCGGGCTAGACCATTTCGCCCCAGGTGTTGTTATTGGATTCTAACGGCAGCGGCATGACTAGTTGACTGACATGGTTTCGTACTCGCTTAGCCACCATATCGCCGCTGTCACCAAAAGCTCCTCATATTCTCGTGTTTACGGCGTTGTCGGTGATGTGAACTATACACACACCCAGTCGTAGCAAGGCTAACGGACAGAGGTAATCTTGAGCTGCCGCCGCCGTCGACCAGCTTTCGCTGTACCATACCGCCATCCTTTGATCCTCGACGCTCCTCGCCTATGCCCAACATCAATTCTATCTCCTTTCTTCAATATCTGATACTCATCCGTTCCGTTCAACGTCAGTTCAGATGCACAAGTGGCAAATCCGATCTCCTTCTAATTGTGCTCTTCTGCGATCTTTAGTATCCGCAACCTTTGTCTCCATTTACGATCATCGTGAGCTCGATTCTTCACACTGACACCTTGATCTCAGTTATGGGAAATCTGAATATTTTTCCCGTAGTAATTTGTTTCGACCAGGAGGTCAGGAGTGACTCAGTCTCTTTCATTATGTTTATCTGAGAACTTTTGGTGCGTATACGGGTTAGGTCGAGCTTATCTGGGTATGTGATCCAACTGTTCCTTGTCATTCACCGCTGAATCGCCTGGCACGGTAGAAACACCCAGGCGTTTCCGCAAAGATATTCTTCCTATTGGTGCGATTTACTTCCATTCGAACTTGAGCTACTGTTGATTCTGATGTAGACGCGATATGGTGGCAATTGCATAGTCATGTAAGCCCCCGTTTCAGTGTGAGGTATTGTTTGTGGTGTACTGATACCCTTCCTTCCCTCCACCGCTTCGTTCAGCACAATTTGTCTCCGTAGGTTTGCTTCTATGCCGATCTGGTTAATATCCCTAATGATCAACGTCCCAGTTCTCTTCACGGAGGTAAAAACAGTTAGTGTGAGTTTGTGCTTCCATCCGTCAGGTTATCGTCATTTCATCTCATCCTACCGCGCCGCTCTTCGGGTTTCAGTCGTAAGTTGAGGCACTATATCATAACTTCTGATCTTCACCCACCTTTGATCAAACAGATGTTTGTGCTCATCCTCCCAATTTGAGTATACTTGCTAAACTATCCGTGCCCAGGTCATAGTCGCCTATTGCTGCAGGTTTGGGCCACAGCGATACCCTCATGGGTCGTGCAAGGTGCGGAGAAAGTCGCTCCTTCGCTGCGATCTCTGCCCGTGCCATTGCAGCTCATCTCCCACCGTCTACCTCCCCCCCTCCATAGTTATCATGCAATCTCGGCTCTATGCAATGTACGGCCGCTCGAGAAGGGTGCTAATCTTCACCGGCACATGTTTCGTGATCGAAATAATCGCTTCAATGGCCTTTGGTTTGTACCGGGATCTTCGAGGTATCACTTATCCTGAGCTCCAATGAGTTTGATCGATTCATTGCTCCGTCGTCCACAGCCGCCCCTGTTCGGGTATTCGAGAAATGGACCGGCTGTATTGTGACCAACATGCCTGAGTATAGGGTCGGCATGTGGCTAGCAATCATGGCTTATGAAGGGATCCTCTTCTTGCTCGCCCTTTACAAGACATTGTTGCATTTGTTACGGATGAACCACCCATGGACGAGGAATAGCGTCGCCGACATTCTGTTGAGGGATAATATCTTGTATTTCTTTGTGTTCGCCCCTTCATTCTATTCAGTCATTCACCTCGCTCACCTAGTCCTTCTCTAGCATTTTTACCAATTACTGCCTCACTATCGTCGCCTGGTTCGCTCTTCCAGTACGTCTAACGCACCCCGCCTCTTTCCAGGATGTCGATGATTCCAGGACCCTGATCAAAATCGACAGTTCGTCTGGGTAGAGATCCTTGGCACTTTCAACATCACAGTAACCTGCACCCTGGGCTGTCGTCTCATCCTCAACATCCGAGAAGTGTCATATCGACACCATCAGTGCGTAAACACGGCGGAGATTGAGTATCAGCTGAGAGAGTTGGCTGATGGACCCGTGTTGGCTTCAAGCGTCGATCCAGCCCATAGTTCGGCTCATGGTGAACGGGTGGGGGATGATGATGAGAGGGATGCGAGGGGATCGCGACGAGAGGTAGATGTGGAAGCCCCGAGCTTGCCGTCGCCGCCCTCGTAGTCTTTCCTTGGCTACCCTCGAGTTGATCACTCGATCGGAGGGCGTGGTGACCGCCGACTATTAGCGTTTATGTGGATCTCACTTGCAACTATTATGGATACTTGACCAGTTAATGCACCAAGGGAGGACATGCCGATCCTTCTTGTCTCATGGGAATGTCTTGCAAAAGGAGGAAGGTAAAAGTGTACAATTATCAATTCCCACGAGCAAGAGGTTTGGCTAGAGGTCTACGATCTAACGTGAGAGAATCCTCCTCCCTCTTCGGGGAGTCGGGGATATTCAAGCTGGTCTCTCTTTTCCAAGCTGGGGACCTATGGTTCAAGGGTGGGTCCCTGACGCTCGGCTACTTACCTATACTTCCAGTTCCAAGGCAGAACTAATAGTAGCAGTCAGAGTGTGCGATTCTACGTGTGATTATGCCAAAAGTACATTTTGATTTTGGTGTCGAAAATCGTCTCAGAATCGGAAGTGACTCTGACCGTCATCGATTCTGCATGGGTTTTATGTCGGTTCTCACTTGATTCTACGACTATCTGACCTACTTGTATCTTTCCTTGTAATTACAAGTGCTGTTACTATCCGTACTACACAAGCTTGTTCCACCCCCATCAAGTGCGATGCCTCGCCGTCCTCGACGAGCAGCTCGAACCAAGAAGATCATCAAGACTTACATCCGTTTTGTGAAGCTGCAGAAGACTCGAGACAGGAAATTCAGCCGCAAACT
>KL197723.1:532764-548300 GCA_000697665.1 Jaapia argillacea MUCL 33604
AAGGGATAGCGTCGCCGACGTGCTGCTAAGAGATAACATCTTGTATTTCTTTGTGTTCGCTCTTTCATTCTATTCAGTCATTTATCTCGCTCATCTAATGCTTCTCTAGCATTTTTACAAATTACTGCCTCACCGTCGTCGGCTGGTTCGCTCTGCCAGTACGTCTAACACAGCCTGCCTCTTTTCTAGATGTCGATGATTCCAGGACCCTAACCAAATCGACAGTTGGGCTGGGTAGATATCCTTGGCAGTTTCAACATCACTGTAACCTGCACACTGGGCTGTCGTCTCATCCTCAACATCCGAGAAGTGTCATATCGACACCACCAGCGTGTGAACACGGCGGAGATTGAGTATCAGCTGAGGGAGTTGGTTGATGGACCTGTGTTGGCTTCGGGCATCGATCCAGCCGATAGTTCGGCCCATGGCGAACGGGTGGGGGGTGATGATGATGAGAGGGATGGGAGGGGATCGCGGCGAGAGGTAGATGTGGAAGCCCCGAGCTTGCCTTCGCCGCCGTTGTAGTCTTTCCTTGGCCACCATCCGGAGTCGATCACTCAATCGGGGGCGGGACCGCGGACTAGCATTTATTTCGATCGCACTTGTAACTATTATGGATACTTGACCAGTTTATGCATTAAGGGACGACCTGCCGATCCTTCTCTCCGTGAACTACCACGGACTTAGTAATTTCTAGGAGAACTTTCGCCATTCGCCATTCATCCTCTTCAAGCCTACAATATCCCTCGGAGTCGAAACTGGGATTCCAACAGACAACACGGATTGAATTAACTATCTAAAGTAACAACAGCAAGGTACTATAGCCAATGAATCTAGCATATCAATAATCTCAGACGCGATGGGACTCGTCAACAACAAAATACAACAACAGTGAGTACACACAGAAAAAGCATCAGGGGACAGAAGATAAACAGGAAGATAAAGATAAAGTAAAAGGCGTGGTCGAATACGGGTAGATAAAAGTGTGTGTGTATGTGCGTCAGAGGGCGACACATGAGTACGAAATGAACGTGTGGGGGGTGAGAAGAACTTCCCGTGAAGATGCGATGCGAAGGGTAGCTTTTGGGGGGTTGGTGGGGGTGTCGCAGGGGATACAACATGGTCGTGGGAGGTGTCGCCGAGGTGAAAAGATGTGGTAGAATGTAATCGCCAACCGCCCAAAAGATCACAAACCAGAAAGAAAAAGAGTGTCCGAAAGCCGCCACCAAAAGTGTCAATAACTCAACCTCCTAACCCTCCTCCCCTCTTTCGAACCTTCCTTCGATCCCCACCCTCCAAACAGCCTCCTCAACAACGACTGCTGCTGCTGCGACCCATTCTTCTTCTGACTCTTCGGCGGAGTACGTTGATGCGAAGACTCTTGATACCACGAGCCCTTCTCCTTCACAACCCTCCTCGCCGAAGAATCAGAGTCATAATTATCATAGTCATGATGAGGGGTCGAGAGGTCATGTCGACTCCTCGAGGGCGAGTTTTGATGGTGGCGCTGTTTGGTTGGAGGGGAGTTATAAACTAAGGAGGTTTTTGATGCAGATGCTGACTGTTGGTGATGAGGGTGGGCTTGGTGATGGTACGGAGGAGGAGGTGTGGTAGCGCAGTACGGCGACGTGTGGGCATCTTGGGGGTACGAATGAGGATGAGAACGGGGTTGGCTTTGATGACGGGATTGTGTCTGGTAATAAAGATTCAAATTCAATTAGCGTTGGTATTCTCAAAACGAAAACGAAAAGACAGGGAAGGACTTACAGCAATGTTTCCCCGCTCCCTCCTCGCCACCACTTGCTGACTCTTCGCACCCTCAGGCACAATTGAAGCTGTAGACCCATAGACCCGTCCCTCCCATACACCTGGCCCGTACCTCCCCACGCAGCATTCGCAGGGGCAGCCCTCGTCTGTACATCCATCGAAGCCGACCTCGGTTTCACAGCTGACTTTGCCTGCACCGCCGTCGTTTGAGGACTGTGTAGTGCTAGTGGAGGTGCATTGGTGATTGACTGGTACCCTTTGCTGTCCCGACCAACATTGCGGGAGAAACATGATAAAGATGATGGTACCAGGGGGTTTTACTTGTCATAATGGTACTATCCACTGTAAGCTACGTGGATATTACTTATTGCTGTCTTCAGAATAGTTGGCACATGCATCTCTCATGTATTCTTGGGCTTGTTTTGACTGTCAATATTGCTTGAATTTTATCTCGACAATACCACTTACTTGTTGTAGGTAGTGGCAAGAAACTTGAGAGGGAATGAAGAGGTCAGTGAACATCTTGAGGTTAAAGACAACAGTGGAGCACGGAACTGCCGAAGACTCTGAGTCAGCGCAAGAAGAATTGCACGCCATCGGAGAGACGTTTCAAAACGGAGGTGCAGATGAGGACCCAGACCACAGAGCTTACACTGACCGAGGAGATGACCTCGGGAATCTTCTGCGACGCCTTCAAGACAACGTGTCACGGTCACAAGGTCACAACAGAAACGCCCTTCAACTCGGATGACCAAGAAGCCTATCCCTCTGTCTCTCTACCACCCCGTCGAAACAACCTCCAACCGACGATCTCGAACCTTCCAACGGAAGAAAGAGGCGTAAGACCAAGATCAGCTGAAAGACCGTCAGATTATTCAATCCGAGTTGCCGGCGTTGGGCAATACTTACTCCCCAATCCCTTTTCGACATGTCCGCTCTCGTGAGTTTCTCCCTTTGCAGAGGTCTTTCAAAAACCTTCCCCATCAATTCACACTTTTTTCTTCCGGTGCACGGACCTCACAGCAAACTACTCGACAGAATGCCTGCATGCGTGAGCTCGGCGAAGCCGAATTGACTCTGTTTTGTGGCGATTTCAGGTGTGTCGCACTCACCAGACCACATTTCCATGCCATTCACCATTGGACGTAGTTATCTCCAACGACGACCGATTTTTTCACATCACCTCTATCACGTTGAGCCTACCCTTGCGTCCTCGTGATGTCCTGAAACATCGGCGTCGACACGGACAATTGCGGCGCATCCTCGTGAAGTCGTCGCATCTCCAACATCGACCAACAACCAATATAAAACAGTGCCAACCTCGGATTCGCTGAGTGCGCACCTCGCTGGGAAGCTCTCCAGCTGACCGCGGTATGGCAGTCCTCAGTCGTGTCGACAGCGGTCTCTATCCTGAGCTCGCCGACAACTTGATCCAAATGGGCAAAGATGTGCTCCAATGTCAATTACCAGGTCGATTTTGAGAAGTCCGCCCCCTGCCAGGACTGGAAGGGGGTTGATTACCACGCCATACCTCCTCTCCAGCCTTTCCCTACCATCGTCTTCGGTGACATCTGCTGCGGTATTGACGGCACTTCGCTCTCTGCGAAGGGCAACTTTCACACTAACGGTGACCAGGTGTGTTCGCGTACTCCAGCCCGTCCACAACACATGCTGACAATACCCTCGTCTAGCCCATCATCGATGGTACAAAGGTCGAAGACATGTTCGTGTTCCGCAAGCCTTGCACTGCCACCAAGACGCTGTCCGCACACCATGTCAACCAAATTGCCACCCTGAACACCATCGTGGATGTCGACAATCTTGAAGAGGAGGCCGCCGGATGTGAAATAGGTGTTGTAAGTTCAAGCTCTTCTTTTACACCTGGCTGATGATCTCGTCAAGGACGTCTTTCCCATTAAGTGTGTTAAGCTGTCGAAGACCGGGGGAGGTTCCGACATCGCGGACCTCATTGCTATTCGCTCACCCAACAAGTATGAAGTACGTCGCTATCTTCTATTGTCGTTCCATCTCATTTGTTCTTTTTGTTCTTGATATCCGGCTTTTAGGTCCTCAAGTCTGTGATTGGAGGACCCATGGGTGGTGAGAGGAGGATCCCGCTACAGACGCCATCGAGGAGGATGAGGGTCGGAAGGTGAATGATGTCGACGGTCAGTCTTTGCTTGTCCGTGCATTTTCACGACAACATCTGACAGTGAGAACTTAGTGCATATTGGCGCCTAATACGATCCTGCTGTCCTGGCTGACTGCTGTGGTGATTTCTTTCAATTCGAAAATGCCAAACTAGCATGATATTGATGGCAACCTCATCCCACCCTGGGAGGCTTACGACAAGCTTCGCGCCGGCATACTCGTCCTCGCCAATGTCACTCTCAAATGTTGGATAATAAACGGACTGAAGAAACTCAAGAAACGTGAGCGACAAGGGTTGACCGTCCGAAAGAAGGTGCATTGTGCTGTGTTTTTATGCTTGCCTCCTTCCTCGATGCCGCCTTAGATCTACCAGCTCGAGCTTCGTTCGCTCAAGGTGGTTGCCAAGTCCAATCTCCCCATCGAGCAGCGAATGATTCCAACGCTGCCGTGTCTTCTTTGTCGAAGACTTCGGCCATGTCCGTGTTCGACCGGTTCGAATCCCCGAAGAAGAAAAAGACCATCCATGCTCAACGCACTTCCGGGACTTCCGTGACGGCAACTTTCTGGTGTTCTGAATTCCATCCTGCCAGCAGCATCCCCGTGCCTTGTACTTGCATAGTGATTGCATGTGTGCTCCATCGTTTCTTTCCCTTTGTAATTATATCCTTGCTTTTCCGCACTGTCTGAGCTCTTTGACTATTCCTGTACGAATCTGGAGATATAAATGTATGCTTGTTGATTACGACAAGCTCGAGTGCCACCTGGTTTCTCTTCAACTTGAACTCTGGTGTCGCGCAAATAGTAGTGGGTTGTGCCGTGCATACGCCCTTGCACCTTATACATGAGCCGGGGAAACTACTTATTGAACGAAATCCACTATACCTTGGCCTCGAGTTGTCCTTCCTTGTCGAAAAGCCTCCTCAAATCCGTTCAGAATTGTTTCGTGGTTTAAAGGTGGCCATTTATTTATAATTTAGCGCCAGAACTCCTCGAATCCACAAGGATTCGAAAATAGTTCGAATGCAGTGTGCATCCAACCCTGTGGAGTTTCTCCCGTGTTCTGATGCCTCGTCTCTCCAATGACTAAATATTGTACCTATTTCAACTGCTCACTTCCCTGCAACGGTACCCCTTCCTAACATCTGAGCTCCGCGACTGCGATTATAATCGCTCCCACAAACCCCCTCGCGATTTCTCTCATTGGGTCCACACCATTCGATTATCTGCTCTGACCTCAACCGTCGCGAATCGATCTCCTGGACTGATTAAAACCGAGCTGATGAAAAATAGGGTTAGAACTCGTGTGGATATATGAGATTGTAGAACACGGGCGCCATGACTAGGTTGGGGACCTACGTTCAAGGGTGAGTCCCAGACGCTCGGCTACTTACCTACACTTCCAGTTCGGAGCTAATCTTTCATCTCGGTACTTCTACTGTAGTTCAGTAGTATGGCTTATATAGAACTCGTCGGGCTTATTCTTCTTTTGCCTACGGCATTCAACACCCTTTTACACAACTTTCTGCTCCGTTATTCAATGAGATCCCGCGAGGAGTTGGCGGGACACGAGTGTCACGACCACTCTATCAACCTGTTTCCAGTCCAGCGTACGCTACTTGCCTTGTACGGTAACTCATCTGTGATCTGGCTGGCTTCGAGTTGCTTCGGAGTGGGCCTGGTAGGAAATCTGCGTCCGGCGGCAGTAAAGGTCCGGTTCTAGAATCGATCCATGGACTTGAATCACGAGCAGACAAATGAGCCTTTCCGCGGACCAAGGGACCAGTGCCACTTAGCAAGGACCTCAGAGGCCAAGGAATGGAAAGATTACAGCAGATTGCAAAACGAATAGTCAGGTTGCACAAGGATACGCAGACAGATAATTCAGCTTCCGCCGCCAGCAAGCGGCCCCTAAGGAGCAATTGCGATCAATTCCAGAGTCGCTTGAGTGCGAGAAGGTCTCCGACGACACTACTAAGTGTCGGGGATCAATATTTCATCTGTGAGCAGGTTTTCTCAGCCTGACTATCGTTTTGCAATTTGCTGTAATGACTGTTTGGTCCGGGTGGCTGGCACATTGCATCAGGAAAAATACCCAGTGGTGTATGGACCGGTCTATACCGTCGCATACCATGTCATACCACCTCGCGATTTCTCTGATGAACTTCCCACTGCGCGGGGCTCATTACTGTCCGGACTATGGACTAACATAGACCACGATTATCGGGGGTCCTAGATCTGCGCAACTCGGGTTAGCCCATTACGTCCTGGCGTTGTCTGTCAGATTCTATCATAACGCCAGCGTGACTGTCATGATTTCGTACTCAGCATCCATATCGCCGCTGTCGCTAAAAGTTCCTCATATTCTCGTGTCTACAGCGTTGTTGGTGATGTCAACTGTATTCACGCCTACCGGGCCCCATCCTAGTAAGGCTAACGGACAGGGGTAATTTTGAGCTACCACCGTCGTCTATTAGCTTTCGCTGGACCATACCACCATCCTTTGGCCCTCGACGCTTCTCCATATGTCCAACATCAATCCTCTCGCTGTTCTTCAATATCTGCAACTCGTCCGTCTCATTCAACGTGAGTTCACCTATACAAGTGGCAAACATGATCTCCGTCTAATTGTGCTCTTTTGCGATCTTTAGTATCCGCAACTTTTGCCCCCGTTTACGATCATCGTGAGTTTGATTCACCAAACTGACACCTTGATCTCAGTTATGGGAAATCTGAATGTTCTTTCTCTAGTAATTTCGTTCGACCAAGAGGTTAGGAGTGACGCGACTCTTTCATTGTGTTTATCTGAGAATTTTTGATGTGTATACTGGCTAGGTCGAGTTTATCTGGGTATGTGATCCAGCTGTTCCTTGTTATCAACCGCTGAATCGCCGAGTACGGCAGAAACACCCAGGCATTTCTGCAAAGATATTCTTCGTATTGGTGCGATTTATTTCCATTCGAACGTGAGCCACTGTTGATTCTGGTGTAGACGCGATATGGTGGCAATTGCATAGTCATGTGAGTCTCCGTTTCAGTGTGAGGGATCGTTGGTGGTATACTGATGCCCTTCCTCCCCCCCACCGCTTCGTTCAGCACAATTTGTATCCGTAGGTCTGCTTCCGTGTCGATCTGGTTAATATCCCTAATGATCAACGTCCCAGTTCTCTTCACGGAGGTAACATCAGTTAGTGTGAGTTTGTGCCCCCATCGGTCAGGCTATCGTCATTTCATCTCATCCTACCGCCCCGTTCTTCGGGTTTCAGTCGTAAGTTGAGGCACCATATCATAACCTCCGATGTTCACCCACCTTTTGGTCAAACAGATGTCTGTGCTCATCCTCCCGATTTGAGTATATTTGCTAAACTATCGGTGTCTAGGTCATAGTCGCGTCTTGCTCCAGGTATGGGCCACAGCGATACCTGCATGGATCGTGCAAGGTGCGGAGAAAGTCGCCCTTTCATTACCATCTCTTACCCTGTCATTGCAACTCATCTCGCGCGTCGACCTCCCCCCTCCATAGTTATCATGCAATCTCGACTCTATGCAATGTACAACCGGTCGAAAAGAGTGCTAGTTTTCACCGGCACGTGTTTTGTGATTGAAATAATAGGTTCACTGGCCTTTGGTTTGTACCAGGATCTTCAAGGTATCACTTATCCTGAGCTTCATTGAGTTTGATCGACTCATTGCTCCCTCGTCCACAGTCATCCCTGTTCGAGTATTTGACACCTGGACCGGCTGTATTGTGACCAAGATGCCTGAGTATAGGGTCGGCATGTGGCTAGCAATCATGGCTTATGAAGGGATCCTCTTCTTGCTCGCCCTCTACAAGACGTTGTTGCATTTGTTCCGGATGAACCACCCGTGGACAAGAAATAGTGTCGCCGACGTTCTGCTAAGGGATAATCTCTTGTATTTCTTTGTGTTCGTCCCTTCATTCTCCTCAGCCAATGTATCTCGCTCACCTAGTCTTTCTCTTAGCATATTTTCGAATTATTGCCTCACCGTCGTCGCCTGGTTCGCTCTTCCAGTACGTCCAACACAGCCCGCCTCTTTTTTGGATGTCGATGATTCCAGAACCCTGACCAAAATCGACAGCTCGTCTGGGTAGAGATCCTCGGCAGTTTCAACATCACAGTAACCTGCACATTGGGCTGTCGTCTCATCCTCAACATCCGAGAAGTGTCATATCGACACCAGAAGTGCGTGAACACGGCGGAGATTGAGTATCAGCTGAGAGAGTTGGCTGATGGACCTGCGTTGGCTTCGAGCATTGATCCAGCCGATAGTTCGGTTCATGGTGAACGGGATGATGATGGGAGGGATGGGAGGTAGATGTGGAACTCCCGAGCTTGCCATTGCCGCCGTCGTAGTCTTTCCTTGGCTACCCTCGAGTCGGTTACTCGATCGGAGGGCGTGGTGAGCGCGGACTATTAGCGTTTATGTGGATCTCACTGTAACTATCATGGATACCTGACCAGTTAATACATCAAGGGATGACCTACCGATCCTTCTCCACCGCGGACTTCAGAGTTTCGAGGGGAACTTTTGGTTCACTTCTCTCACCATCCCATTCTTCCTCTTCGAGCCCAGATCCCTCAGCGTCGAAATCGGGATTCCAACAGACAACACGGATTGAATTAACTATCTAAAGTCACAACAGCAAGGTACTATAGCTAATGAATCTAGCATATCAATAATCTCAGACACGATGGGACTCGTCAACAACAAAACACAATCATAACAGCGAGTA
Source organism: Jaapia argillacea MUCL 33604 (assembly GCA_000697665.1). Taxonomy (NCBI): domain Eukaryota; kingdom Fungi; phylum Basidiomycota; class Agaricomycetes; order Jaapiales; family Jaapiaceae; genus Jaapia; species Jaapia argillacea. The sequence continues at coordinate 541,436 of KL197723.1, forward strand.
CACACAAAAAAAGCATCAGGGGGAAGAAGATGAACAGGAAGATAAAGATAAAGTAAAAGGCGTGGTCGAATACGGGTGGATAAGAGTATGTGTGTGTATGTGCGTGAGAGGGCGAAACATGAGTACGAAGTGAACGTGGGCGGGGGTGAGTAGAACTTCCAGAGTGCAAATTGTGAATGAAGATGAATATGCGAAGCATGGCTTTTTGGGTCGGTGGAGGTGTCGCAGGGGATACAACATGTCGTGGGGAGGTGCCGCTGAGGTGAAGAGATGTGAGTCGAATGTAATCGCCAACCGCCCAAAAGATCACAAATCGAAAAGAAAAATAGCGCCGCCAAAACTGTCAATAACTCAACCTCCTAACCCTCCTTCCCTCTTTCGAACTTTCCTTCGATCCCCATCCTCCAAACAACCTCTTCAACAACGGCTGTTGTTGCTGCGACCCACTCTTCGACGACGTATTTTGATGCGAAGACTCTTGATACCACGAGCCCTTCTCCTTCGCAAACTTCCTCGCCGAAGAATTAGATTCACAACTATCATAGTCATGATGAGCAGTCGGGAGGTCGTGTCGACTCCTCGAGGACGAGTTTTGATGGTGGCGCTGTTTGGTAAGGGGGGGGGGAGGGTGGGAGTTATATGCTAAGGAGGTTTTTGAAGTAGACGCTAAATCTTGGGGGGAGGGTTGGCTTGGTGGTGGTACGAAGGAGGAGTGATTGCGTAATACGGCGACGTGTGGGCATCTTGCTGGTACGACTGAGGATGACAATGGGGTTGGCTTTGATGACGGATTGTGTCTGGTTAAAAAAATTCAAAGGAAATCAGCGTTGTTATTCTCAAAACGAAAACGAAAGGATACGGAAGGACTTACAGCAACGTCTCCCCGCTCCCTCCTCGCCACCACTTGGTGACTCTTCGCACCCACAGGCACAATTGAAGCTGCTGACCCATAAACCTATCCCTCCCATACGCCTGGTCCGTACTTCCCCGCGCAGCACTCGTAGGCGTAACCCTCGTCTGTAGCTCCATCGAAGCCGACCTCGGTTTCACCGCTGACTTTTCCTGCACCGCCGTCGTTCGAGGACTGTGTAGTGCTAGTGGAGGTGCATTGGTGATTGACTGGTACCCTTTGCTGTCCGACCAACATTGTGGGAGAAACATGATAAAGACAATGGTCGCAGAGGGTGTTACTTGTCAAAATGGTATCCACTGTAAGCTACGTGAACATTACCTTATTGGTGTTTTCAGAGTAGTTGGCAGTTGCGTCTCTCATGCGTTCTTGGGCTTGTTTTGACTGCAAATCTTGCTTGAATTTATCTCGACGAATACCACTAATGTTGTAGGCAGTGGCAAGAAACTGGAAAGGAAATGAAGAAATTGAACATCTTGAGGTTAAAGACGACAGTGGAGCGCGGAACCGCCAAAGACCTTAAGTCAGCACAAGCAGAATTGCACGCCATCGGAGAGACGTTTCAAAACGGAGGTACAGAAGAGGACATAGACCACAGCACTTACGGTGACCCTCAGGAATATTCTGCTTCGAGATAACGTGTCACAGTCACTAGGTCACAAGCAGAAACCCTTCAACCGCTCAGATCACGAAGGTCCCCCCATCTCTCAGTCCCCCTGCCACCAGCTTTTCCTCGTCGAAACAACCTCCAACCGACGAACTCGAACATTCCAACGGAAGAAAGGGGCGTAAGACCAAGATCAGCCAAAAAAACTGTCAGATAATTCAATCCGAGTCGTACACTTACTCCCCAATACCTTTTCGACATGTCCGCGGCGATCGACATCGTTGCCCTGCTATTATTTGATCTTACCACTCCCGTGAGTTTCTCCTTTGCAGAGATTCTCAAAAAGCTTGCCCATCGATTCACACTTTTTCTTCCAGTGCACGGACCTCACGGCAAACCACTCGACAGAATGCCCATATGCGTGAGCCCGGCGAAGCCGAATTGACTTGGTTTTGTGGCGGTTTCAGCTGTCTCACACTCACCAGACCACATTTCTATGTCATTCGCCGTTGGACGTAGTTATCTCCAACGACGACCGATTTTTTTACATCACCTCTATCAAGTTGAGCCTCCCCTTGTGTCCTCGTGAGGTTCTGAAACATCGGCGTCGACACGGACAATTGCGGCACATCCTCGTGAGCTCGCATCCCCAACATCGACCAACAACCAATACAAAGCAGTGCCAACCTCGAATGCGCTGAGTGCGCACCTCATCGGGACGCTCTCAAGCTGACCGTGGTATGGCTGTCCTCAGACCCGACCCAGTCACCACGCCATGCAAAAGTTTCGGGTATCGTCCTTTGACCAACACTTGAATTTCCAACTCCCCAACAACTGACCTGCCTCGTGATAGCAATCTAATTGAGATGGATCAGTCGTTATCACCAAATTCCCACTAATTGCGGAACTCGCGCATTTTTGCGGTCCTCAAACGGCATATAACTTACAACATCTCGCCCTGCCGACAAATCCGGCGCCCCCAACTTCCCCCTTTCCAGTCCTGCGACAACACACACATCGTTTGATACGCCTGCCGACTATGTCTCTCCCTGTCGTCAACGTCGTCCAAGAACATGTCGACAGCGGTCTCTATGCTGAGCTCGCCGACAACTTGACCAAATGGGCAAGATGTGCTCCAATGTCGATTACCAGGTCGACAAGTCCACCCCCTACCAGGACTGGAAGTGGGTTGATTACCACGTCATACCTCCTCTCCAGCCTTTCTCTACCATCGTCTTCGGTGACATCTGCTACGGTATTGACGGCACTTCGCTCTCTGAAGGGTAACTTTCACGCTAACGGTGACCAGGTGTGTTCACGTAATCCAGCCCGTCCACAACACGTGCTGACATCGCCCTCGTCTAGCCTATCATCGATGGTACAAAAGTCAAATACATCTTCGTGCTCCGCAAGCCTTGTGTTGCCGCCAAGATGCTGTCTATACCATGACAACCAAATTGCCACATGAACACCGTTGTGGATGGCGACAATCTTGAAGAGGAGGCTGCCGGATGTGAAATGGGTGTTGTAAGCTCAAGCTCTTCTTCTTTTACGCCTGGCTGATGATCTCGTCAAGGACGTATTCCCACTGAGTGTGCCAGGATGTCGAAGGCCGGGGGAGGTTCCGACATCGCGGACCTCATTGCTATTCACTCACCCAACAAATATGAAGTACGCCACTGTCTTCTACTGTCGTTCCACCTCATTTCTTCTTCTTATTCGTAATGTCTGGCATTTAGGTCCCTAAGTCTGTGATTGGAGGACCCACGGGTGGTAAGAGGAGGATCGTTGAAAAGGAGGATCCCGCTACAGACGCCATCGAGGAGGATGAGGGTCGGAAGGTGAATGACGTCGACGGTCAGTCTTTGCTTGCCCGTACAATTTTCACGACAACATCTGACGGTGAGAACTTAGCGCATATTGGCGCCTATCACGAACCTGCTGTCCTGGCTGACTGCTTGGTGATTTCTTCCAACTCAACAAAGCCGATCTGGCGTGATATTGATGGCAACCTCATCCCAGCCCGGGAGGCTTCCGACAAGCTTCGCACCGGCACACTCGTCCTCGCCAACGTCACTGTCAAATGTTGGACAACAAACGAAACGAAGAAACCCAAGAAGGGCGAGCGACAAGGGTTGACCGTCCGAAAGAAGATCCATTGTGCTGTGTTTCTATGCTTGCCCCCCTCCTCAACGCTGCCTTAGATTCACCAGCTTGAGCTTCGTCCACTCGAGGTGGTTGCCGAGTCCAGCCTCCCCATCGAGCAGCGAATGATTCCAACACTGCGTCTTTGTCGAAGACCTCGGCCATGTCCGTGTTCGACCAGTTCGAATCCCCGAAGAAGAAGAAAAAGACCGAGACCGTCCATGCTCAACGCACTTCCGGGACGTCCGTGACGGCAACCTTCTATTGTTCTGAATTCCATCCTGCAAGCGGCATCCCCCATGCCTTGTACTTGTATAGTGATTGTATGTGTGTTCCATCGTTTCTTCCCCTTTCTAATTGTATCCTTGCTTTTCTACACTGTCTGAGCTTTCAGACTGCTGATATTTCTGTACGAATTTGTACGAATCTTGGTGCAATATATGTAAATGTATGCGTGTTGATCCTTCATGTTCCGTGGCCATGTATTTATAATTTGGCACCAGACCTCCTCGAATCCACAAGGATTCAAAAATGGTTCCCATACATTGTGCGACCAACCCTAGTGTGGAGTTTCCCCGGTGTTCTGATGCCTCGTGTCCCCAAATATTGTACCCATTTCAGGTGCTCACTTGCCTGCAAGGGTACCTTTCCCTTCCTAACATCTGGGCTCCGCGGCTACCTCGCGATTTCTCTCATTGGGTCCACACCATTCGATTCGTCTGTTCTGACCTCAACCGTCTCGAATGGGTCTCCTGGACTGAGTAGAACCCTGTAGAACCAAGCTGACGAAAAATAGGGTTAGAACCGTATGGATATATGAAATCGTAGAATCTGTGCCAACGAGTGAAGTCCCAGACGCTCGGCTACTTACCTACACTTCCAGTTCGGAGCTAATCTTTCACATCGGTACTTCTAGTATACCGTAGTTCAATAGTGTATGGCTTAGAACTCTTCGGGCTTATTGTTCTTTTTTACCCACGGCATTCACCTTTGACACGGCTTTCTTCTCAGCTATTCAATTGAGATCCCGCGAGGCGTTGCGGGACATGACTCTCCATTAATCTCGTTCGGCTCAGTCTTGTTAGGCAAATCATGGTGATCGAACTATCGTGGTTCTTCCGAGTAACTTGCCAATACTTCTTCATGCCTATCCAAGGATGCCACTGCGTCCTGGGGAGTGTGATCTCTGGAGCACGCATCCATCGGAAGCCTACTACAAGAGGAGTGACATTCGTCCTCAACGGAGCTGGCCATCGGCGCCTATTATACTCTGTTTCTATTCCAGCGTACAGTACTGTACATTTTCGACCAACCCGGCGGGCACGTGACTTTTTTAATTTTCCGACAAATCCCCAAAATCCCGATAAATCGAGAAAAAATCATTTCCGGGGTCAGCGAAAAACGGCTGTGACCTGTGACCGCCGGGTTGGTCGAAAATGTACAGTACTTGCCTTGTACGGTGACTATCATCTGTGATCCAGCTCCGAGTCGCTTCGGAGTGGGTCTGGTACCATCCCTCAGGAATTTCCCTGCATGAGAAGATCCGCGCAACTCGGATTAGCCCATTTAGTAAGTCGCGGCGTTGTTATTCAATGCTGTCAGATTCCAACACCAGCGTGCCTGACATACTAACCTAGCATACATATCGCCGCTGTCGCCAAAAGCTCCTCATATTCTCGAGTCTACTTGGTGATGTCAACTCTACTCACTACCACCAGACCCCATCATAGCAAGGCTAACGGACGGGTAAATTTAAACTGCCACTACCGACTACCAGCTTTCGCTGTACCATACCACCGTCCTTTGGCCCTCAACGCTTCTCCATATGTCCAACATCGATCCTCTCGCCGTTATTCAATATCTGCAACTCGTCCGTCTCATTCAACGTGAGTTCACATACACAAATGGCAAATTTGGTCTCCGTCTAATTGTGCTCTTTTGCGATCTTTAGTATCTGCAACTTTTGCCCCCATTTACGATCATCGTGAGTCTGATTCACCAAACTGACACCTTGATCTCAGTTATGGGGAATATGAATGTTCTTCCCCTAGTAATTTCTTTTGACCAAGAGGTTAGGAGTCACACGACTCGTTCATTATATTTATCTGAGAACTTTTGAACTTGTTAGGTCAAGTTTATCTGGGTATGTGATCCAACTGATCCTTGTTATCAACCGCTGAATCGCCGACTACGGCAGAAACAGCGAGGCATTTCTGCAAAGATATTCTTCCTAATGGTGCGATATATTTCCATTCGAACTTGAGCCACTGCTGATTCTGGTGTAGACGCGATATGGTGGCAATTACATGCTCATGTGAGTCTCCATTTCAGTGTGAGCGATCATTGGTGGAGCACTGATGCCCTGCCCGGCCGCCCGCCCGTTCATTCAGCACAAATCTGATCTGTAGGTCTGCTTCTATGCCTATCCGGTTAATATCCCTAACGATCAGCGGCCTAGTTCACTTCGCAGAGGCAAATTCAGCTAGTGTGAGTTTGTGCCTCCATCCGTCAGGCTATCGTCATTTCATCTCATCCTACCGCCCCGTTCTTCGGGTTTCAGTCGTAAGTTGAGCCACCATATCACAACTTCTGATCTTCACCCACCTTTGGTCAAACAGATGTCTGTGCTCATCCTCCCGATTCGAGTATATTTGCTAAACTGTCGATGTGTAGGTCATAGTCGCATCTTGCAGCAGGTATGGGCCACAGCGATACTCGCGTGGGTCGTGCAAGGTGCGGAGAAAGTCGCCCTTTCATTGCCATCTCTTATCCTGCCATTGCAACTCATCTCGCGTGTCGACCTCCCCCCCCCCCCCCATAGTTATCCTGCAATGTCGTCTCTATGCACTATACAACCGCTCGAAAAGGGTGCTAGTTTTCACCGGCACATGTTTTGTGATTGAAATCATAGCTTCACTGGCCTTTGGTTTGTACCGGGATCTCCAAGGTATCACTTATGCTCGGCTTCATTGAATTTGATTGATTCATTGCTCCGTCGTCCACAGCCCTCCCTTTTCGAGCGTTTGATACCTGGACCGGCTGTATTGTGACCAACATGCCTGAGTATAGGGTCGGCATGTGGCTAGCAATTATGGCTTATGAAGGGATCCTCTTCTTGCTCGCTCTCTACAAGACATTTTTACATTTGTTACGGATGAACCAGCCGTGGACAAGGGATAGCGTCGCCGACGTGCTGCTCAGAG
>KL197723.1:549150-582652 GCA_000697665.1 Jaapia argillacea MUCL 33604
TCCGGAGTCGATCACGGAATGGGGGCGGGACCGCGGACTAGCATTTATTTCGATCTCACTTGTAACTATTATGGATACTTGACCAGTTTATACATTAATGGACGACATACCAATCCTTCTCTCCTTGATCCACCGCGGACTTAACAAGGGAACTTTTGGTTCACTTCTCTCACCATCCCATTCATCTGCTTCAAGCCAAGATCCCTCAGCTCAGAGTGGAAACCGGGTTTCCAACAGACAACACGGATTGAATTAACCATCTAAAGTAACAACAGCTAGGTACTATAGCTAATGAATCTAGCATATCAATATTCTCAGACACGATGAGACTCGTCAACAACAAAACACAATCATAACAGTTGAGTACACACACAGAAAAAGCATCAGGGGGAAGAAGATGAACAGGAAGATAAAGATAAAGTAAAAGGCGTGGTCGAATACGGGTGGATAAGAGTATGTGTGTGTATGTGCGTGAGAGGGCGAAACATGTGTGCAAATGAACGTGCGGGGGTGAGTAGAACTTCCAGAGTGCAAATTGTGAATGAAGATGAATATGCGATGCGAAGGGGTGACTTTTGGTGTTGGTGGGGGTGTCGCAGGGGATATAACATGGTCGTAGGAGGTGTCGCTGAGGTGAAAAGATGTGGGTAAAATGTAATCGCCAACCGCCCAAAAGATCACAGAACCGAAAGAAAAAACAGTGTCCGAAAGACGCCACAGCCAAAACTGTCAATAACTCAACCTCCTAACCCTCCTTCCCTCTTTCGAACCTTCCTTCGATCCCCACCCTCCAAACAGCCTCTTCAACAACGGCTGCTGCTGCGACCCACTCTTCTTCTGACTCTTCGACGGCGTACGTTGATGCGAAGACTCTTGATACCACGAGCCCTTCTCCTTCGCAACCCTCCTCGCCGAAGAATCAGAATCATAATTATCATAGTCGTGATGAGGTGTCGTCGAGAGGTCATGTCGACTCCTCGAGGGCGAGTTTTGGTGGTGGCGATGTTTGGTAGGAGGGGAGTTATATGCTAAAGAGGTTTTTGAAGCTGACGCTGAATGTTGGTGGTGAGGGTGGGGTTGGTGATGATATGGAGGTGGAGGTGTGATAGCGTAGTAAGGCGACGTGTGCGCATCTTGTGGGTACGAATGGGGATGAGAACGAGGTTGACTTTGATGGCGGGAATGTGTCTGGTAAAAAACGATTCAAAATCAATCAGCGTTGGTTTCCACAAAGCGAAAACGCAGAGATAGAAAAGGATTTACAGTAACATCTCCCCGCTCCTTCCTCACCACCACCTGCTGACTCTTCGCACCCGCAGGCACGATAGAAGCTGTGGACCCATAAACCTGCCCCTTTCCATATACCTGGCCCGTACCTCCCCGCGCAGGGTTCGTAGGTGCAGCCCTCGACTGCACATCCATCGAAGCCGACCTCGGTTTCACACCCGACTTCGCCTGCACCGCCGTCGTTCTCGGTGGATCAATGGATCTCGACCGTATATCAACAGACGTCGAGCGCGGTTTGGTATCCACCGAGCGTCTCGGTTGCTGAGGCTGTTGTGGTTGTTGCGAGTAATACTGTGTGGCGGGTTGTGGCGGCGCGGGGTACTGAACGTGTGGTTGAGTCGAGTATTGTGGCTGTGGTTGGGATGTATATTGCGGGGCGGGGTATTGGGCGGCTGGTTGCGGGACATACTGGATGCCACTGGGTTGAGGAGCGTATGGAGCATTATTCGGTTGTGGAGCTGGGAAGGAAGTGGGATATGGTATTGGGATCGCAGGTTGGGGCGGGTATAGAGCCTTTGGCTGTGCCGACGGATATTGGCCGTTCGCTTGAGTAGCGGGATAACTAGTCGGCTGGGCGACTGGATATGAAACGTTTGGCTGTGCTGGTGGATACGACGCTTTTCGTTGCTGCGCAGCAGCATATTGAACCTGCCCCGAGTACGCACTCTGCTGCTGCGGAGGTTGACCGTACGCGACGGGCTGTTGTTGAGGTTGAAGTTGGAGAGCAGGATACATCCCGACTAGGGTTGGTTGGGATTGGGATTGGGAGGGTCGGGAAGAGGTTCGTGTGGATACGGTATGGGAACGGCGGGGTTGGGAGGTGGCAGGGACGGTGGCGGTGGCGGTTAGGGAAGTGGTAGAGGATGAGAAGGATTGGTTTTGGTTATAGTTGTACCCTTGAGACCTCGAAGGTGGAGGTCGGGAATCCATATCCATCCTCCCCGTTGGTGCCTCCCGTTGATGATGCAATGATCTTGACCTCTGTCTCTGTACCCTTTCCATCCCACCCGTAGGATATCTCTCGGGTTCCTTCCCTCTTCCATACTCTGCGGGATCATCGGAGTAAAACTCAACAGCCGCTCTGTCTTGTGCTTCGGAGGGAGTGAAAGAGAATGGACTGGAGTATTTCGGTGCGACGGTCGACTGGCCTTCGACCCAGTTCGAGACTCGGGTTTGAGAAGAGATGTACCGGTCGTACGCAGCTTGAGAGAATTCGTATTCTGTCATCGGGGTGGCAAGTGGGGTGGCGAGAGGTGGATGACGAGTGGACGGTGGTGGGACGGAGTTGAAGGAGAGAGCGGATGCGATGGCGACAGAGCGAGTGTGTGTGGCGTCGATCGACTGCGCGACGGACCGAGTCAGTCGTTGTGGAGAGTTGATTCGATGGATTGTGAACCGTAGGGAGGTTCAGGTCCGATGTGATCTCTCCGAATCTCTCTAAAGGCGATGATGTCTGTCAGGGACAAAATCGGACCGAATTTGGCTGATCTTTTGTTTCGACTCTCGATGCGATGTCCGAGGGATTGGAAGGCCAAGGGGTGTCAAGGACAACGACAGAGGCTCTTTGTGCGTAGCGAGTGCGGAAAAGACGAGTTCTATTCCGAGGAGTGTAGAGTTAGGCTCGAACTCTGCCCGAAGATTTCGGTGAACTAGTAGAGGTAGGAGGAGAAGTCTAGGGTATCCCTGAGAACGGGTATGGGTATCCACAGTGCCTGCACGACACTTTTGGGATTTTTATTAGAAGCCTCGAGGCGATATGCCAGCCAAGTCTGTAGGAGAAACGCACAAGTCAACGCAGCTCACGGTCCTGCGAAATTTACTTCCGACTGCCCGTTTCCGTATTAGACTTTAAGTTTAGCTGACTCAGCGTCCCAACTGAGTTTACTCTCCGTCATGCCTCGTTGTATTCGCCTTTGTTCAACGCTTTCAGCCACCATTCTAGCTAGGATGTCTACATATAACCTCCTCAGGTATCCATGCTGACGGTCCCAAATACCCCTGCTTCATCCCCCAATGGCAATGGTTCCGCGTTCCTTACGGGTCACCCGATACCCTCTGTCGTCAACCCAACGTTGCTCCCATCTGGAAATAACTCTCTGCAGGCTCCTCTCACCCTCTGCTCAGTTTTTTCTGCCCTCGCTGCGCGTTCCACCGTCGGGCTCAGCGTACGATCCCGAAATTTTAAGCTCCGGGTATTCCTTCACCGTTCGTACTCTGCCCTCACCATGCCGATAATAATCTCCTACTTATCCTGGGGGTCTCTCAACGTCATCCAGCTTGTCCACCGGTCACCTATTCATCTCAGTATCTCCACTTTGGTAACCTTAATTTACCAGCCTCACTCGCGTGCTTGGTGGGACGGATTCTAGGCTCTGTCCTCGTGTATCACTGCCTTGTGGATCACTGCCTGCTCCGACAGCCCTCACTGGAGACGGGTGAGGATAACCCTCCCAGGCATATTGTCGGCACAGCGACTGGTATTTTATCAAAATATCCATGGCTGTGGCACGGGTACACAGCCAATTATATGGTTTAGTTATACCGTAGAGTATTGCTGAACGACACAGCCACATGGCGGAATTCAAACTATGTCTCAAAATATACGTCAAATGGACATATTATAAAAATACCCCCAAGGATATGGCCCACGGACAAAGCCATGCGGTATTTTTTGAATATGCCAGGAGTGGTATAGGTAGCAGGACGATCAGCGAGCAGAGGGGAGACTAATAGCATGCTGACTTATTCAAAAAATACCGCATGGCTTCACCCTTGGGCCATATCCTTAGTGGTATTTTTATAACATGTCCAATTGACACAGGCAAGTGGTATATTTTGAGATATAGTTTGAATTCCACCATGTGGCTGCGTCGCTCAGCAATACTCAATGGTATAAGTAAACTATATAATTGGCTTGGTTCCTGCGCCACAGGCACGGATATTTTGATAAAATACCAATGGCTTTGCCAACAATATGCCCGAGGGGGTTATCCTCACCTGTCTGCAGTGCCTCATGCGCCAATTAGATATCTATGGACATTGTTTCAGCTGTCTTGCACGACGTCACATTCTGAACGACGAGGTTCCGACAATGACATGCATCCTGTTTGATTTTTTTTGTCGCCCAGTTCTACAGCCTCAGATTTATTGCTTCATGCATGTTCACCAATTCAACCTTCTCAGACAGATAGCCGGCTTAACACAGCCAATTTGCTCTCTCCCACGGTTTCCCAAACTCTTGAGCACTTACTTCACCTCCCTGTCTTTCTCGCACCCTCTCACGCTCGAGCCTATTTGAGCTACTAGGTGGGTACGCGATTTCCCACTTGACCGGATCAATTTCCTCCCACATCTCGATCCCTCTTTCTCTAAACTTTGCTTCCCTGCAGGGTCTTCCCCACCACTAACAATCCCTCTTCTCAGGTCCTTCTGCTTCCCATGACATAGCACTCGTAACTGTAGTCTGGGGAATACTGAGCTGATACAGCGCTATTGTAATCCCTCACTGCTTGACGTTGCAAATTAATGGTTCAACAACGGGACCGCTACTTGTCTACTTCGCTCCTGTACCCTAGTACAGTAAGTAGGTGCTATCTACGTTTACACTTGACTACTACTTCTTGCATCTGGATTTCATCCGCGAAGTCACCGCTTTCAAAGTCCCAACTCTCCCTCTTCCAATCCCCATGCCCATAACCTTCCTCCTCCTCTCCCTCAACGCCTTCTGAGCCGCCTTCTCCTCATCGCTAAGCCTCTCAGACGAAGAAGTCGATACCTCAGACCCACAAGACCCACTCGAGCAATTCGAAGATGACAACCGCGTCATCACTTTAGGTCTCCCATCCATCCGCTCTTCCTTCCTAAACTGACTCGTCCTTCTCATAGTCCCACCCTCCGCACTAGACATCCCATTCTTCGTACCGCCTAAAGACAGATTCCTCGACATGGGCGGGATACTGGGTAACCTCGGCGGAGGTTCGGTGTCAAATTCGGACGCGGAGGCGGTGGAGTAGATGCTGCTGGCTCGAGTGACAGAAGCAGATTGTGCGGGAACGAACAGTTGTCCCTTCTGATGCGATTTCAATAATACTGCAGCTGGTTTCGTCGCGATTTTCAGAGGGGGAGTTGGACCAACATCCTCATGAGATCCACGAATATGAACCACTCCCGCGCCTTCAGCCGTTTCTTCCAGAGTCCAGAGCTTTGACGCAGTGCTACGGGTGGTAGGGTCCCTCCCAAGAGGTTGGCGAGTAGCTTTGTTGCGCGTAGAAGTTCGTTTCGTGCGACGAGGGAGTGAAGTAAACTTGTCCTCCTCGATACCCTGCGATGAGCCAGAGATGTAACCTCCTGAGACCGCGCTCAATGCGTTTGCGAGGTTCGATCTTAGCGAAGCAGTCCAGCCTTCAGAAGCCCGCCCTGAAGGAACTTCGCATGCGGTTCCCGCGTCCCTCGCTGAACTATCTCCCGGAAAGGGGAGGGGTTCCCAATTGCTTTCTCTAGAAACGCCGTCGTCTGAACCATGCTCGGTATCCTTCCCCCATGGAACTCGCAACCCCCCGTCATGAAGCCCTAAAAATCTGGGTTTTTCTCCTGGTACTAACTCCCTCGGAGTTCCCAGCACTCTATCCTGGGGTGCCATATCTAAAGCTGTGGCAGGACGACTGAATTCATCACCAGAGAGAACGACGTCGCCTGGGACCATATTAGCAATTTGCAACGAGCCGTGCTGAGCTCCAAAATCGGCGCTGACAACGCTCGGTGGAAGGGGACTTGTATTGGGGAATTGATTGTGGCTGTCCTCACCCCTTGATTCCACGTGGATCCCGGGAGGGAATTGAACCGAACCAAAAAGGTCTTGATGAAAGTCTCCATGCTCCGTTCGATAATAACTGTCAGCTGGCTCTGCAGCGTCCAGCACAGGTTCAGGCTCATGGTCCCAACCTCCGGTACCCGAACTATGGCCAACGCCGACCCCATATCCGAACCCAATATCCTTCTCTTCCATCCCTTGGTCGTCATTCCAAGGCCACTTAGAGCTTGCAGTCCTGCGGCGTTGGCGAGCTCGTCGGTGAGCGCGAAAGAAGAAAGCGACGAGGGCAGCTAAAAAGGCCACAGCGGTGATAGTTCCAAATGCGATGCCGATGCCAGAAGATGTCTTGTGTGAGGACGCTGCCGAAGCTGCCGTCGGTGATGGTGTTGTTGCCACCGCTGATTGGATAGGAGCAGCCGAAGAACTACCGGTGGCTGACGGTGCCGAAGTCACGGAAGTAGATGGGGGAATCGTCTCAGACGACTGAGGGGAGGATGTTTGTGACTTGTTTGTGGTTGTAGTAGCGGATGACGAAGTCGATGGTGACGATGACGTCGCACCAGAATCGACAGGAGAGCTTGACGATATTCCTGGAGCAGGAGATGGCAACGCCTGTATCGAAACTGGGGTTGACGACACTGGGGTCGGGAGTAAGGGTTTGGTAGAGGCTACCGTAGAGTCACTACCATACACAAGATTCAGCCCTCTGAGAAGGAAGACATATAGACTGAATCGAACCTTGAAATCCCACCCGCCTGCAAACTGTTTGGATCTCCTGGTCCTGATGGCTGGATGGGGGGTGAATCGGGCGGTGTATCCTCAACTTTCTCAGGCGCTAGGATGGAAGCTTGACCTCCAGGACCAAAAACAATGACATTTCCATTGAGAAACTGAAGATCACGAGCTGGAAGAGAACGTCGTAAACGAGAGGCATAGTGGAGACGAGGGACAAGCAGAATCATAGGAGGAGCAAGCAGAGCCATATTGAATCTCAATTGCGAATGTGATGAACGAAGGGCGCACCGGGCGCCAGAGCTGTCGAAGCGAGGAGGAAGAGAGAAAAGTGGTTGCCAAGATTTTCAAGAGGTCTTGATGACTGCCGCCAGAGAAACGGGGAAAATGGAAGATGACGAACCCGCGAAGTCTTATAGCCATGAGATTCGGTTTCTGACTGGCGCCGGGAATGTGTTGCCAGCCGCGAGCTGTGCAGGCCGAATCGAAATGTCAAACGTCTGGTGGTCAGTTTCCACCTGAACAGGGCGAAGGCCAAGCGGTGCCCATTAATTAACAGGAGAGTAGTAGCGCACGATCATAGTCGCTGTTTGTCGAGGTCAGCGGCCCAAAGTGCCAACCAAACTCATCTCTCGAACGAGATTCTCCACATCAATCACCATTGAATCGCATCGCTGTACCTTCTCGATCTTTCTGGAAAGCAACGCGATAATCTTATTATCGACGTCGACCTCATCCTTTTGGAATCGTGCTGTTCGTCAATTGTGAGCCAGTGATACGCCAACATGTAATGTAAGCACGTACCAAGCGAGGCGTCTATAATTCTGGCATTGGCGAGGAAGGCACGCCGCTCGTGGGCTGTGTGTGTGGAGTCAGAATTCTTCAAAATTATGTCTACGCCTCACAATGACGCACCATCGCGTGTCGTGCGTTCAATATGCTGGAGCAAACTATCCAAATCCTTCGCGATTCGATAAGGTTCCACTCTCGCGATATAAGAAAGATTAACTACCACTTGGCCAGCCAGGCCGCAGGTACTGGCAGCTTGTGTCAGAAGAGATGACTTCGACACCTGTTCTTGGGGTTCGGAAGACGAAATCGACCACTGGAATATGTCGACATATTGTTTGACACCTGCTGCCTCTGCTAACAACGCTTCTCGCAGTGGATTCGATGTGTTCTGCGTAAATGTCGACAGCTACATCATTGTGTCATTTATTTGTTCAGAAACATAGCATAACTGCGACTTGCCAATTGGATGTCTTGTTGACAGGCCATAATGAGAGCATTGGCTTCGTCGGAAATCGCTTGCACCGATTGCTCGTCTGCACGCTAGGGTAAAGACTTGTCAGATACAGGGACTTCGACGGCAATATCAAACTGACCATCTGTTCAGCAATTTCCTTTGGGTCACTGACAACTTCGTTGGGAAGAGGACTATGATACCTCGTCTTCGTTCTTGCTCGTGTTTGGGCCACTGATCGGCAGTTTTCGCTGTTGAATCTCGCTTAGCTTTGGCATTAGCTTCGAAGAAGCGAGATCTTACAAGGCTGCGACGACTTTTGGATGGTCATGTGGTAGATGCATAGCCCTTGCTAAAGCTTGTATGAGCTGCTGGTCAGCATCGGACCTTGTTATGGAGTGTTGCTTTTGTAATGATGCAAGACGGATGTGGTGTCCATGTAGGCTCTTCACAGGATGTCAGGGGAAGTTCAGGCAGACCTTGTTTATAACTTACTCCAAGCGTGTCTCTGGTATACGAATTGGAGAGACGATTTGCTTCGAACTGTCGTGCTTCAATGGGAAGGTTAGGTGACCGGGTCGGACCCTACGTGCATTCAGCGATACGACTGTGACGGGAGAAGCTGCAGAATAACACAAACTAAAGCGTGATGATCCTCTATGGCACGACTGGACAAGAATGAGTGCGTCAATTTCGACGTAACTGCCGAACTGGTCCTGAGCTCACCATTGGCCCTGTAGAAGGCTGGCTATATGCGCGAACCTCTTCATTCTGATAACTTCTTTCTTCTGGAGGATATCGAGTAACATGTCGACAACTATCTTATTATCGAGGACTGATTGCAGATGCTCGATGTCGCCCCCTGATCCCCTCCGTCAGCAGTGTGTCACCATTAGCGATCTACAGACACTGATCAACGCACGCAAAATTTCAAGGGCCTTGATTTTCCTTTCCAGAGCTTGCTGTACCTCGGTGTAGTTGATCTTCACCCCGTTCAGAGCAGAGCGAGTCGCGTTGGCCTGCAAGAAATCGTCATCTAACCCGCATTCAGTTGATCTGGAGATATGAGATCTGCTCTGTCGAAAGCTGTGGCGATGAGCTTCGTGAGCCATTATTGTCTCTATCGGTACAGAAATAAGCTTACGATAGAATCTGTTGTCTAGCTGCCGCGGTCGCCGACCTTCCCTTTACATGCTCCACGAGAAACTTGAGGGCTTCAGCGAAAGGCCCCTTGTAGATTCTTTCCAGGTCTTTCAGAGTAATCTCGGGAGCTGACAGCGACGCCAAAGAGGCATGGATCTCGAGGATGTCAGAGGTTGACATTGATGCTGGCGGAAACGCTTGAATTGGTCTGGTGTTGGTGCGATGGTAGTTTAGTAAATGTGACAACTGGTCACGGGTGCGGTGACACACCGCGTAGACGCGCAGATTGACAGACTCGCGAGGAAGGCCCGATCCTGAAACGAAACGGAGGTTGGCTGAGGTCCCCCATTTGAATGAGATTCCATGGAATTTACCGAGGAGCATAAATTCACCCTTCAAGTAGCAAACCCAGGCTGATTTCGCTGACGCGTGCCAGAACCCGACCTCAAATACTGACTGGTAGATGCTGACCACTCCCTTTTCAACATCTAAAGCAAAAGCCTGCGATATCAAAGGGTTTTGACCTGTTTTTGCAATTCGAAGTCGTAGCCGGTCAGTCAGTCTTGACTTAGTTTTAAAGGAGGGTTCCTGGTGGTAAGGAGCAAACCCAAATCGGGAAGGATCAATTCCCGGAGCGGTCTCGGCTGCTTAAACGCGCTCATTTTACTTCGTGATAATCTACCACCTCCGCTTTCTCCTCCATACCTCGTCCCCACGCAAAGCTTTAAGTCTTTGAGGTTATTCCGCGTCTCGTCATTCATCCGTCGCGACGAAAACTTTCTATTCTCCTGTTTAGCAGTCCTACTTCACCGACAACCCTTTGATTTAAGAGGCTCTTTAGCACTTTCGTCCCCGAGATAACGTGAGCTTTGATATGCATTACTGTTTGATATGGATCTGAATCTGAGGCGCGAATAATGTAGCACTCATTACCATAATGCCTTCGGCTTCCGCCAATCGCAAACAGTCTACAAAGTTCAAGGGAGAAGCGGCCACAGGCAATGCACTCGCTCGACTGTTTACGGACGATCTCAGTGATGTTGAGTGGGTGGAGATTGCGAACCGTCTCTCTGAAGTTCTGGAGTTGCCAGGTCAGTTAGGAACTGTTTGTTCACGTTCACCCCACTGACTCGATGAATTTTAGATATGACGACCCGAAAAGGGCTCAAGAAACTTCATGCAAACTTCCCTGAAGTACACCAGCGCTTAAACGAAGTTCTCCGGCATAGCAAGAAGACCCACGATGCCAAGGTTATGGGTGGTTTAGTTGGCATCTTTGCCAAGATGTGCAGCGTCGACACCATCCTCCAGGATCAGATCCTAGAAGCAGGTAAGCATGCTGCTCTTTGCGTTTCTCTAGAAACCCCTCGATGAATTCATCCTTCAAGGTTTTCTCAAGCAAGCTATGGAGTTCCTCGAAATTCCCGTTACTCGCACCCTGACCCTACGGGCGTTGGCTACGATCACAAACTATCCCGGGAAGCAATGCATGGGCGAACTTCTTCGCTATCTCCCCACATTCCTCAGGATTATGAAAGAAGAACCCATCGAACCGAGTGTAGCAGGTCTCTGCACTGCCATCATCTCCCACACGGTTCGAGCATCACAATTTTCTGACGTGCAAAAGCATGTAGACGTCTCCACCATGACGACTCTGGTACTCTCCTGCCTTCGCAACCCCGAAATCACAGATTATACTGTTGATCACGCTATATCGCTCCTTGACCGTGTTGCCGACAATGATCCTAAAGGCCGGGACGTCGAAGCCCTCAAAACATTCTTCGTCGCTCTCCTCAGGAGTTCAGACCCTATGCGTCGCATCAAGGCCTTCCGATCAGTTTCCCACCTGAGTTTGTATCACACGCCTGTCGCCTCTCGCAAGTCCAAAGACGAACCCAAGGTCGAAAAGTCCACCGTTGGCGCATTCGCACTCGTTGCCCCCTTCCAGAAACGGGTGTTACCTCCCGATCTCCAGCAGGTAATCAACAACTACGGTAAAGATCGCTGCGAATGCGCCGTCACGAGTCGTTCCAGCTCCAATTTCGTGGCCGCGTATGTGCAACATAGCCTCCACCCCGATCACTTCGTCTTAGGCCGCACCCTATCCAGGGAAATTCTCGAGTCGGAGTTTGCGCTCCCTGAACTTATGTGCGACTGTTGTGCTCGTCCGAGACATAGCAGTACCGCCGCGACCCAACACTGGGAAGAGTCTTTGCCCGAGTGCGTTTCTGCATTGCGTTCCCGAGGGAATGGTGGACAGGGAGACCCCTCCGATCTTGATCTTGCCGACATCTTGGAGGCACAACAATTGCTCCTACAACGCAAATACGTCGATGCCACGAATCTCGCTCAGAAAGGCCTCGAACGTAACCCCGACTTGGCGTACTTATACTATGCGTCTGCATTCGATTCCAACTGGGCCGACAAACTCCGGTGTTCGAAGAAGGGTTTGAGGTGCCGGATCTTGTCGCCTTGGTTGAAGCGGAGGTTTTTGAGATCGGCCTGTATGGCCGCTATGGGGTTGGGCATGGATGAGACTAAGATTCCTGATCCGGATGAAAGAGCCGCTTTGTTTATGAGCGCGTACGAGGACTCCAAGGTGCTCCTCGTGGAAACGCCTCCGGATTCGATGCATTTGCACGAAGACGTCGGGCAGTACATTCTTCTCCGACTCTTGTTCGATGGTCCAGACATGCCTGTCGATTTGGGTCCCCTCGAGGTATGTTCACCCCACCTTCGTTTCGAGGAACGTCTTGCCAACCATGTGAATAGGATGCCCTGGAGAAACTGAGGATCAACGACAAAATCATGACAATGCTGGGTCGACCCATCAGTAATCTCACGCAGGTCAACTGCACGCGAGATATCATCACCAGCCTCCACTCTCAAGCCGCGACGGAATGGAGCGAAGTCATCGAACGATTGGACAGAGTGTTTCAACCTTGGGAAGAGGATCGTATCACTCTCACCAAACCCACTGGCGATGATCACGAGCTGGCCAAGTGGCTCGTCCGGTTCGAAGAAGATCGGTTTATCAAAGATCATCCATGCAAAATTAGTCCGAGACGCAAGATATTGACTGTAGAGAAGCTGGAGATGTTCCAGTGCTCGTGGTGTCACCGCATTAGTGCTGTACTCAGGAAGTGCGGACGCTGTGGGACTACTAGGTACGATCCCCTTTCGTGACGTCTTCCTCGACATGAGCTAATCTAGGTCCAGATATTGCGACTCGGATTGTCAGAAGCGCGACTGGAAGGCCCGCCATAAACTCCAGTGCAATGATGATATCGCCCCTACTCTCATTCCTGTTGCTGATTAATTACAATCCCCATGTTACTAACATCTCCATTTCGTATACCCTAGATACCACTAGTCTTGTACGCAACTGCTCAACCTAGTCATACCATCTCATCCGACCTGCTAATAAGATCTCATTCATTCATTCCTCGTGCTGACCTGCGAAGTCCCATCACTCCACCCAGGTTTTGTCCGAACAAGAAGAACTCTGCAACGTCCACTTAACCAAAGGACCAAGTCTCATACGGTGTCAGTCAAGGTGCTGTGTTATTACATGCTGGACATCACGATCGCGATATCCGGCAGAGGCCTATTGTAATCCACGGACAGTCTACATGCTACACGGGTCTGCTCCACCGAGCTCTCCCAAATCAGTATTTAGACTTGGACTCGGGAATCTCTGCCACACACTCTATCTCGACCTCAGCTCCCAATGGTAGTGCAACCACGCCAACGCATGTTCTTGCAGGTGGTGCCTGGGGGAAGTACTAAGTCGCAACAGGTAAGGGCATCGTTTTCACGAAGGAATCAATTACTAACCTCGCAATATGCCTCGTTCATGGGCATGAAGTTCTTTGGCATGTCGGTGATGTACACGTTTGCCTTGATTATATGTTGTAACCCTGACCCCGCGGCTTGTAGGACGTTTTCTAGGTTTTCCAATGCGGCACGCTGATTTACAGGGAATCTTTCCGTGAGTACATCATCCTCGAGCACGATCTATTCTGAAGTCAGCTTACCGTTTGGGCTTTGATCCCGCCTTTTACCAGTACGTAGTTTTTATCGCAACCGATGCTACCTGATGCATACACCTTGCCTTCATGGATCGTCGCTTGCGCTTATACCCCGAAGACAATGGTATCAGCAGTGGCCGCCGGGGAGAGATAGAAGATCCTCACAGAAAGCGCGCAGAGGAGGCACGGCGTAAGGAGTTGACACGACTGACTTCATCTTTGGCTACAAATGGTGCGTATGAAGAGGACAGACAGATAGCTCTGTTTCCGGACCCCCAGGGATGTTAACTCGCCGTATATATAGGAAGAGTCGAGACGGGAGTCCTTCCACGGAATGCTGTCACTCCAAAGAAAGTTGCACGGTAAATTTGGCTATGGGTTGCATCGTCGGACTGCTAAGGCGATATCGAAGATGATCCCCAGAAAATCATGGACACCAAAAGCCTCGCGGAAACCTGGATGGTTGTGTGGGAAGAGCGAGAATTTGCTTTGTGGGCGGAATTTGCGTGAGGTAAGTTTGAATGTGGCCTTCATGTGCGTGTATGTGGGTCAAGTCGGAGAACGCTCCCTCCGATTTAGCACTTGAAGTCCGAAGTAGTGACATACTCTACTCTGCTGACTCCCGGACTGAAGCAAAGCTCGCGTCAGTTGGGTTCATGGGAGGAACTTGAAGATTTATTCTCGTTCGACTCCGGACATCCGTCGAAAGAATGCGATCGTCATTCAGGTAGTCTGCGATGTAGGGCGCCTCGCGGAGTGTAGGTTGCCTCGAGACTGTTATCTTGCCACGGTACCACGTAATTCAAAGAGAGCGGAATAGATTCTCGGGGTTGTCCATTGCATATAGAGCCTCGAGATGGAACCCACTGCACCCGGAGTTTATCTCGGAACTATGGTGCCAGCCGCTGGATCCGCTCGAAACAAGTTGTAACGGCACAATCAACGTTTCAAGTGGGAGCGAAGAGAGATATGGATGGTGTAGTTCCCCGATGTTAATAAACGTTGAACGTGGACCAGGGTCCCGTAGCTTCAGCAGCCTTACAAACAGAATGTGCACCATTCTCTGACGCGGATCTCAGCATGCTTAACATCGAACACCCTCCACGCGCGATGGGGCCGGCTGGAGTGAAGGGAATGGAGATCCCTACGCAATCAGGAGCGTTCGTGGCCAAGATGAAAATGGACACCAGGAAACCGTAGACAGATGGCCTCAAGAAATTGAAACACGACACCTGCACTCTGAATTCAATCTGACATTTTGCACAGACGAAAATATTTGCAATGAGTTACCTCGCATGACGCCAGATACACCAAGGAGGCGCCGAAATGAAACGAAAGTGCAATGGGTTCACTTGTATTCCGACTGAATCGTGTGAGGGACTACGGACAAAACTGAGAAGATGGAGAAAATACCAAATAGACCCAACTCCATCCAAAAACCCATCACTCATGCAACCTCTCCCACTAGCATGTCAACGCCCATCGAACCAGGCAAGAGGCATACAACTCGATCATCTTCCACACCAACGAGAACGCCTCAGAGCAAAATTGCCCGTCCCTTTGTTTAATAACAAGGTAGTGGTGCCGAACGAGCGATGTCAACGCCGACCCATCCCGGAGGAGGGTCGTGCTCATATCGCTGCACCGAGAGGTCTCTTCATGGGCGTTTTTGATTGTGGAAGAATCGATGAAAATAGTTTGGTGTTGCAGGAGGTTTATATAGGGTTCGTTGTCCGTGGGAACTTATTGTCAGTCCATGATGGACTTTCAAGACAGTTTCACCATTCGTAGGCCATCAATGTATCGAGGTATGAACTCGAGCTCCTCCTTAACCGTCATGTCCGGCCCCTCTTTCTCTTCCACACACTGGGTGCAAGGCGACACCATCCGAATTTCAGAGCTACATCACTTCGATTTCCCTCTGAGTCCCTGCATTATCATTTCCTAACATTGAACTCAATTGAATGCCCTCCGCACGTCGATTGTGCATGTGGACGTCACGTACAATTCCGAGTCCACCTTGCGAAGCCTTGCAACCAACTTACGACGGTGCGATTTCCATCACTGACATTGTTCTCGTTTCCTAGGTGTCACTTAACATCTCATTTGCCTCACGACCACGAAAACGTGCACCTTTCGTTTGATCAACCATCGAAGCCAGTGAAATAGGCAGAACATAACTTGAAAGGTATGCGATCTCACTTTTCGAGTCGCACCTGCGTGCCCAGACCCTCTTTCTCTTTCGTGCGGGTGCACACTGCGCACGCAAGTCAACACCCTCCGAATTCCAGAGCTAAATCACGTCGATTTCCCCTCTGGCTTCTATGTCATCATTTCCCACACACTAATCGAACATCCATAGGGTTAAGAAGATTCGGTGAAAGGAACTGCACCCTTCGGACCGAACCCTTCACGACGCCACCGCTCGCAATTCGCACTGGTCGGACCCAAGACGGGATCCACTTTTCACATCACCATCTTATCAGACTACTGATAAGATTGAGGCGCTTCTAGCCTCGAGTAGCACGATGATGGTTCGTCGTTCAATGCCCTTCGTTCTGCAGAACCCCGTTGGCGCCGATCGCGAGCACGTCTGTCGTGGCTACTTGCTTGATGGTAACCATCTCGTGGACGTTTGTTCCGTTCCACCAACTTTCAGTGTTCTCTGAGTCCAACGATTATCCTTTAAGCTAACCTCGATTTCTCTTTGTGGCCTCTCTCTGCACTAATGATCGCATAGGGTTGAGATCATCCTTTCATCTCGGGGATGGATGTATCGCCGCCTCAGTTCTCCCCATTCAATCTCAAGTATTAACGGCGCGAATGGCGACGAACATTTAGCCCCCACATATTACCGCTGTCGTCAAAACGTCTCTTATCAACTGCTGCACTTGCTGGGCCGCCGTCGAATCCTGTCCCGCAAGCTTGGCGACCAAGAGTCGTTAAATTGACCCAGGCTCCTCATTCAAGTGGGATCATTCCCCCTCTTCTGGCATTTCTTTTCACTCATGCAAGACTTTGATCCGGTCGGCTTGGTCCAACACTTGCAGGTTCTCCGTCTTGTCCAACGTGAGTTCGGAGGGGAAACGTGGTGATCGACATTTTGTGTCTAATAACCATCTTTTGTGGACACCAGTTTCGGCGACCTTTGCCACCATTTACGACCACGGTGAGCATTCGCCATGTTCGTGCCCTCCCGAATCACCGGAAACCCCAGATTCTTTCGTTAGTGATCGTCTTTGACCAAGAGGTACCACAACAACGTCATCTTTCCCCTGTAACTTTTGCTCATAATGTGTGACGTCGTTGGGTTAGGTCGAACTTATCTGGGTATGTTGCTTAGTCTCTTATCGCGTTATCAACCGCTGAACCTGAGTATTTGGTAGAAACGTCCGGGAATCTCGGCAAAGATATTCTTCCTACTGGTACGAGCGTCTTCACTCCGGCGTGATACCGCTGTTGATCTTGAAACAGACTCGATACTGTGGCGATGGTTTCGTCATGTAAGTCTCCGTTTTTGATAAATGATCGATTACTTCATGCCGATGCCTCATTTTTTGTGGTAGCGCCATTTTGATCCGTATGTTTGCCTTTCCGTCCCTCCGGCCCACCCATTGATAGTGAACTACCTAGTTGTGCTCACAGAGGCAACCTCAGATAGCGTGAGCACCTAGTCTTACCTTTCATTCGTCTACTTATGATTGGCTTGCTCCCAATATTGTCAGTCGTGAGTCAAGAAACATTTGTTTACACTATGACATCTTTCACCTACGTTGGTTACATAGATGTCGGTACACATCGTCTCGGTCGACAAAATGCTCAACTCTCATTTTCCAGGCCACGAACGTCTTCTGCTGCAAATATGGGCTACTTCAATACCTGCCTGGATAGTGCAAGGTATGCATAAAGTCGGCCTTCCAGGGCTATTCCGATTCCTGCCACTATTGTTGAATCTCATCTCCTAACCCTATCCTCCGGCTCCAAAGTTATCATGCAGTTCCGAGTCTATGCATTATACAACCGCGCGAAATGGGTTCTTGCTCTCACGTTTACGTGTTTCATGATTCAAATAGCAATTTCAATGACTTTGTTCGTCATGTATCAAGACGTCCGAGGTAATAATATCACTTTGCTCGCGCTCCTTCGTCATTTTTTATGATTTGCTGATTTCACTCTTTTCGTGTCAGTTATCGTCGTCAAGTTCGGTATATGGACGAACTGCGTGGTGACCCAGATGCCAGCCCATTCAATTGGGACATACGTCTCGATGATGGTGTTTGAAGGAATCTTGTTTTCTCTCGTACTCTATAAGACGGTAGTACATTTGCTCCGGCTCAGTTATCTTTGGACAAGGAATAGCGCCACTGAGGTTCTACTGAGAGACAACATCCTATATTTCTTGGTGTTCGTCTGTCCAATTTCCTTTCATCGTTGCAAATATCGCTCATCCCATAGTTTTTAGTATATTCTCGATTTATTGTCTCACGGTCATCGCTTGGTTCGCTTTACCCGTGCGTTCGGATACACACCCTTTTTCTGCATTCTTTTCCGAGTTGAAGCTGATCGGTTATTTCATACCAATAGATTATCTGGGTCGAGGTCTTAAGTAGCCTGAAGGTCACCGCAACCTGCACGCTTGGCTGTAGGCTGCTCCTCGATATTCGAGACGCAGCTTATCGACACGAGGAGTGTGTAAACACGGAAGAGATCGATTTCCAGTTGAGGGAGTTGGCGGATGGTGAACTTCATCGCGGAGCCCTGTCTTCAAGCGGAGATCCAGCCGATAGCTCGGCTAGTGGTCGACGCAACGGTGAAGGGGACGAGAGGGCTGAAGTGCAATCACAACAGGGGACAGTGTAATCGGAGGGTGGTGTAGTGTTGGTGGATGCACCTCAGTGATATACTGGTACCCTTTCCTGTCCTGACCGAGATTGCGGGAGAAACACGATGGTGCGAGGGGGTTTTACTTGTCATAATGATCCACTATCAGCTGCGTAGAGATTAAGCAGTTGCCTGATCTTCCTATCCGTACCCTTCGTTCGTCGTGAGAGGGACAAGGTAGCGAAGGAAGCCAAGGGCTCGTAGTCACGCCTCAAGGTATTCGCCCTATCTCACGCGTCCTCCGTGAATCTGACCATAGTCAAAGGACCAATGCAAACGGATTTTGGAGATTACTTCTCAGTGCCAACCGGCGTCGCGCACAGTTCAGTCCAACGGAGATGCTGCTTCAATAATCACATCTCTCCAGCCGATATGGTCCATGCCACCTTCCCCCGGAGCGCCGGTTTCAAAACTCGGCGCTCGAACGTTAAGGACTGGATCTCCTAGCATTCCAAGTAGCCCCAGGGTTCCCACAGGCGGAAGCTCCATTTACGACATGGACGTTCGATCGTTGAAAACCTTATACGACAACCGAGTTGGAGCCCCCAGCTGACCCAATCTAGCAGCCTTTTCTGCCGAGGCATTCGTATCTGGGGTACAAGCCCTCATTCAAGACGATCGTGCGCTTGTGGAACGGCTGATCTACTTTGTTCAGGCTCATGATTTATTAAAGAAGAATGTCGAGAAGGTACAGATGTTGGCTCAGGACAGCAATGCTGCTCCGGAGACTTATCAGAAGCAAGTAAAAGTCTCCGAGGAGCACGATGTGACTATGGTTTTCAGGAATACCGCCTTGTCCGTGATCATTTTATCATTTATTGTTGTCTGGTTGTTAATGCTGGGTGCTGCGATACAGGCCGAACGAGGTCGAGCAGTTGCAAGGCAGTATCGGCCTAATCTCAGCGGAGAAGCTAGAACGGGAGACTCATGCCGCTCAGCAAGCGGAAGCTTTGGATCAGCTCACCGATACCAATGATACTCTCAGAGCCAGGACACTATCCCTTGCGGATGAAGCACCGTCATCATCCGTGGCCCTGTTCCGACTTCATGATTGTTCGCCAAGTCCCAGTTATCTCTCAAATATCCGGATCACAAAGCTCTGATGCCGAAACCCATCTGTACAAAATGTAAATATATTTCTCTGGGAGTATTTGGAGAGGTTCGCCTTCTTGAAGACCCCATTCCATTATTGACCCCGGAGTCGGTGGATAAGCAGAACATGAAGGTATGATCTCTCACTTCTCCCTAACCGTCATGCCTAGACCCTCTTTCTCTCACACAGACTGGGTGCAAGTCGACACCTTCCGAATTTCAGAGCCACATGACTTCGATTTTCCCCTCTGAATCCCCGCATTGTCGTTTACCAACACAAAATCAATTGAACCCTCACGGGGTTATGAAGATACAGCGAATGGACTCGGGATCAAAATCAAAAGTCCTCGGACATTACGATTAAGACGTCACCGGCATCCTACTCACGTACTTTTTGAATTATACATGTATGTCTTATCAGACTACTGATAGGATCGTGATTGTTCCCCAGGCCCCGAATCGGTTAACGTCTATCATCCGTTCTGGCAAGAAGTCAAGGCCCCCGTTGGTGCCCATTACGAGCGTGTTCGAAAGCGGCCCAAAGCATTCTG
Source organism: Jaapia argillacea MUCL 33604 (assembly GCA_000697665.1). Classification (NCBI taxonomy): domain Eukaryota; kingdom Fungi; phylum Basidiomycota; class Agaricomycetes; order Jaapiales; family Jaapiaceae; genus Jaapia; species Jaapia argillacea. The sequence goes on from KL197723.1 coordinate 568,921, forward strand.
CCCCAACACTACAAGTTCGTCGTGGCTACTGATTCTTGCATGATAGCCTTGCTCATGGACGTTCGTTCCACCAATCAACCTCAATTATAATATGAGTCCGACGATTATCCTGCGATCTGACTTCGACTTCTTTTTGAAGCCTCTATCCGGCCTACCTCGGTAATTAGCGTGCAAGGATGAGAATATCTGTGCCACCTGGTTATGTGCACCGCATTCCAGCACTTCCCTCGATTCATTCCCTTAGGTACGTGCGGCACCAATTGCAACGAACTGCCAGTGAATTGGCCCCGTCCATTACCGCCGTTGGCAAAACTTCCCATATCTTCCTGTGCTGACCGCCGTCGAGTACATCCTCGCGGGCTTGGGGATTAACCTGACCCCCCTCGGTTTAGTTGTGGCCCATTCCAACCCCTTTCCTTTGATATTTATTCTCACACATGAAAGACTTTGATCCCGTCGGTTTGGTTCAACACTTGCAGCTTCTCCGCCTCGTCCAACGTAAGTTCAGAGTGGAAAAATGTGAAAAATCGACACTTGGCGTCTAACAGCCATCTTTTGTGTGTACTTACTCTAGTTTCGGCAACCTTTGCCACAATTTACGATCACCGTGAGCATCTACCACATTTCCGCCCCACCCAATTCACTCGAGATCCTAATCCTTTGGTTAGTGATCCTCATTGACCAAGAGGTATGTAGTTTCAACGACTTCATCTTTTCCCCGGACCTGTTGCTAAGAATGTATGATGTCCGCCGGGTTAGGTCGAACTTATCTGGGTGTGTTATTTAATCTCTTTTGCGTTCTCGACCACTGAACTGGAAAATGTGGGGTCGGTAGAAGCGTCCGGGAATCACAGCGAAGATATTCTTCTTACTGGTACAAGCATTTCTCACTCCTCTGCGAAGCTACCGTTGATCTTGGTACAGACTCGATACTGTGGCGATGGCGTCATTGTGTAAGCCAGATAGATGATCGATTATTTCATACTAAGCCTCCTTACTTGCGGCAGTGCCATTTTGATCCGTATGTTTCCCCTACCGTTCGTCCGGCCTACCCGTTGATTTGTAACTGCGTAGTTCTCCTCACCGAGGCAACCTCAGATAACGTGAGCTTCGTGACTCGTTCTTTATTCCTCTACTCATGATTGGCTTGCTCGCACTGTTGTCAGGCGTGAGTCAAGGATCATTTGTGTAAACTATATTCATCCATCACCAACGTTTGCTACATAGATGTTAGTCCACGTCCATGCTATTGTCCAATTGCTAAATTATTATGCCCCAGGTCGCAGCCGTTTCCTTCTACAAATATGGGCGACCACAATACCTATCTTCGTAGTGCAAGGTATGTATTGAAGTCGCCCCTGCAGGGTTATACATGGCACTTCAATCGAATCTCATCGCACGTTCCTGCCTCTGCCTCCAAAGTTGTCATGCAATTCCGAGTCTATGCATTGTATAACCGCGCAAAATGGGTTCTCGCTCTCACCTTCACGTTTTTCATCATCCAAATGGCAACTACCCTGGCTCTTTTAGCCGAGTATCAAGAGGTCCATGGTATTGCTTGCTCCTTCATCGGTTTTTTTGTGATTTGCTGATTTAACTCTTCTCGTCAGTCATCGCCATCAAGCTCGGCATCTGGACGAACTGTGTAGTGACCAATTTTCCAACGGATGTAGTCGGGACATGGATCTCGATGATGGGTTTTGAAGGAATTTTGTTCTTTCTCGCCCTCTACAAGACAGTGTTACATTTACTCCGGCTCAATCATCCTTGGACAAGAAACGGCGCCGTTGAGGTCCTCGTGAGAGATAACATCCTATATTTCTTGATGTTCGTCCACCCGATTTCCGTATTGTTGATTTAGCTCATCCCACAGTTCCCAGTATGTTCTCGATTTATTGTCTCACAGTCATCGCCTGGTTCACTTTATCCGTGAGATCGCTCCTTTCGGTTCTTTTTTGGGTACCGAGGACCTAACTGTATCAACAGATAATCTGGATTGAGATCTTGACTACTTTGAATCTCACTGCGACCTGTACGCTAGGCTGCCGGCTCATCCTCAATATCCGGGAGGTATCATATCAACACGAGCAGTGCGTAAACACGGAGGAGATCGAATTCCAGTTGAGGCAGTTGGCAGATGGAATACATCGAGGAGAGTTGTCTTCGGGTGCTGATACTGCTGAAAGTTTGGCTCGTGGTAGACACGACGATTGTGGATACGAGAGGGGTGAGGGGGGATCACGACAGAATGTAGCATAGTCGGAGGACAGTGTAGTACTGGGGACAGGGGAAGGGCATCGACGGTTGACTGGTACGAATAACCGTCCCGACAGAGTGACATTGCGAGAGAAACATGATGAACTTGAACACGATGGTCCTGGGGTTTTATTGTCATAATGGATCCCTGTAAGCTACGTAGACATTAAGCAGTTACCTGATCTTTCCATCCACGCCTCATAATCATCTCCACATAAGTGCACCCTAATGGACCGCTAGCATGTCACCCACTCATCCCATCCCACTAAGTACGATCTTCTGCCAATACCCGAATTCATCCAGCTTTCAACGCCAGCCAACCTCACGAGACTAGTACTGCCGCCAACATCAGGCACCTCTACCACCCAGGTAGTGAGACTCCAGTTCCCACAGGCCCAGATACAACTCGCACAAAGTTTCCCCCCAAAGCACGACTGTCAACGCCGTCAGAATTTCTACACCCACCTTCGTTCCCGCCCCCGCGCCTCTCATTCCATACTGTCACACCCTACGAGAGCCCATGTGATTGTTGCTTCTCGGGAAATCCCGGCATCAATCTCCGCTAACTAGAACCAAGGCACCGTCGGGGCCCTTCACCAGCTTCCGTTGAGTTGGCGGTTTCTCGCTAAACCCGGGTTTCAGCAGCAACTGGGATTTCCCAATAGCATCATCCCGTTGCAGGGTCCTCCGAGTCGGGAGGTGAACCTCGAAGACTCGGACACGCTAGAAACACATTTGTTCCGATTGAATGCGTCGAGATGTCTTCAAACCAGTCCGGCTGTCACTGTGTAGACAAGTAAGCACCCTCTTTATTGGGCTACTCAATGGCAAGGGACTCAAGAGCCGGAAATTGCTGCTGAGAGGCCCCATCCGAGTCGTTGGACCAATATCCTGATTGAATACATACAGTATCTACTACAGTAATGGGTCAAAAAGACATCCCTGCTCTTGGGGCATTTACGTGAATTGGGACTTCTGGTAGTCTTCGAATTCTGTGTATGAGACGTCGTAACAAGTCTAGATGTCGGCACCTGCCGCATCGAAACTAACCTGACAGTCCCAGAGTGGCTTTCGTCACTCAAGTTAACCGGCCTAGTACAACCGCTTTCGGGGTAATAAGTAGCTTCGTACTCTTGGACAACATGTCGTGCTGGCTTGGTGACGGAGTTATCCACTTGATCTCCTCGTTCCAGCTGGACTATCACCAACATTCGTTATTTCTCCCGGTATGCAAGACTTTGATCCCGTCAGCTTCGTTCAGGACTTGCAGCTTCTCCACCTCTTCCAACGTGAGTTCAATGTAGGAACGTTGGAAATTTACGCTGGCGCTCACGGAGTTGCAATTGTCTTTGCGAATGCCAGTCTCGGCAGCCGTTGTCACCATTTGGGATCACCGTGAGTAATTTTCACCTCACTTTTTCCTCCCCGAGCTACTGGAAATCCAACGGCTCTCCGGCAGTGATTCTCTTTGACCAAGAGGTCAGCAACGATATCTGTTCTTTGGGACTGAACTGAGACTGACCGATGCCTAATGGGTTAGGTCGAACTTATCTGGGTATGCTATCACTCTCCCTCGAGTTATCGACCGCTGAAGCATAAAATTGGCAGAAACGTCCGGGAATCATTGCAAAGATTTTCTTCGTCCTGGTACAAGTGATTTCCACCCACCGTGAACCACCGCTGATCCCGGTGTAGACTCGATATTGCGGCCCTTGTTTCATCGTGTAAGTCTCCCATTTGCCACAGATGATCGATCTTATGCTGATGCCTTTCTCCTCTGTGTAGCTTCATTTTGATCTGTGTGTTTGACTTTGTGTCGAACTGACCCACCCAATTGACTAAATTGCCTAGTTAACTTTACTGGCGCAAACTCGGACAGCGTGAGTTCTCGTCTTATTGTTCTATCATCTGCTCACCTTGGGCGCTCTCCCACCATTGTCAGGTGTGAGTGGAAAATCAATCGTCTATACTATATAATCTTCCACCTACACTTTTTGCACAGATGTTGGTCCACAGCTTCTCCGGTGAAAAGACTGCTGAACTCTTATGTTTCAGGTCGTAGCCATCTTCTCGTGCAAGCATGGGCTAGTATGTTACCAGGCTGGGTCGTGCAAGGTGTGCACGAACTCTCCCTTCGAGGGCAATCCCTACGAATCCAATGTCGTGTTTTGACCTCAACCATGAAGTTATCATGCAGTTTCGAGTCTATGCAATGTATAACCGCCAGAAATGGGTCCTCGCATTCACATTCACATGTTTTATCGCTCAAGTTGTGGTTGTATCCGCTTTTTTTCTTTTGCACAACTATGTTCCAGGTATCGGCCATCTTGCAACCCACCTCCCCCTTGATCTTGGCTTGCTGATTATACCCTCCTAATCTAACCCTGTCAGTCATCTCCATCAAATTCGCTAATTGGACGGCCTGTGCAATTACCGAGCAGTCAGCAGATGCAATTGTGCCAGGGCTCTCAATTATGATCTTTGAAGGCATCTTGTTTTTCTTCGCCCTCTATAAGACGGTGATGCATGTGCTACGACTGAATTATCCTTGGACAAGTGATGGCGCCATTGAGGTTCTACTGAGGGATAATATCCTATATTTCTTGATGTTCGTCCTTATGATTTCCGTTCGTTGTCGATCTGGCTTACCCCACGGTTTTCAGGATGTTCTTGTTTTACGGTCTGCTGGTCATTGGCTGGTTCACTGTTCCCGTGTGTTTTGAGACACACCCATCACTCTTTCCCACTCTCTTCGGTTATCGAGGACCTGACCCTCTGTCCATGTCAACAGATGATCTGGATTGAGATCTTAAGCTACTTGAATATCGCAGCAACCTGCACGCTTGGATGTTGGCTCATGCTCAATATCCGAGAAGTATCATATCGACACGAGGAGTGTTTAAACACACAGGAAGTGTCCTTCCAGTTGAGGGAGTTGGGGAATGGAGTTCAACGAGGAGTTGTGTCTTTAGGTGCTGATCCTACCGACAGCGTGGTTAGACGCGACGATAATGGGGTGGAGGGCGGCGGCGGTGGGCATGAATCGCGCGTGGTTGTGTAGTTGATCCGTCTTGCATACCCGGAATCTATCAGACTGTGGCTTATGGACTGTGAAGCATTGCTTTGTAGGAACCTGTAACGACTAACTGCAAATATTTGATCCCTCAAAACCTGATGTCTATGATGCCGATACAGAACGCTGATCGAGTGGACAGCCCGATAGTCCCCCGCTTACTGATGGATGGGTATGAGTTATATCATGTATCCTACTCGCCAGAAAGTCCGCCACAAAGCTACGCTCCGCGTGCCGTACCTCCATCATCTTTATACCATCAGTGCCAATTTGAAGTTGAGTCGACCGATCACGCGTTGTGAGACTTTGAATAGGGATACCATGTTGGAGACGAGCGATCACGAGCTCGCGCAGTGGAGAAGGGCCAAGAGAACGAGCAACAGCCAGGCGCCGCAGCGTCTTCAGGAAATGGTTCTCGAAGAAACGTCAAAAATGTGTTCACGTAGAGTGAGTCCGTTGGGATGTGGCAGTTCTTCAGCTTCAACAGGGTGCTCTGAGCCAGTTTAGGCGTGTGGCTTGCAGCTTTTTGTCGTCGAACTGCTTCATGCAGAGTGATTCGAGAGCCACTTGCGCTGCGAGGCAATGATTTTGACCGATCTCGGGATTGAATATCCGCTGAGGGAGAGGTGTTGAACTGCGAGTGAATACAGATGCGAGATGAAATCGGAGGAGTCCCCGGAAAGAGTGAGCGAAGTCAAGTGGCGGAGGTGGATGCATGGCTCTTGATGTTCAAACGGTCGATTACGATGGCGGTCGCTTCAGACAATGGTGAGGGGCAATCGGGATGTCGGAAGAGTTGTTTGTGCGTGCTTGGTCTGGTGGCAGATTCAGTGTTTCGTGTCCATTATCTACTCCTCCTTCCCATCTGAATATACGGATGATCGGATTGTCCTCACATCTAAATCATGAACTGAAAAAACGATTGTTCAGAGGAAATTTGCCCATTTCCTAGAATGAGAAAAATATGGCCGAATCTCAGCTTGACATCATGACAGGTTGAGTAGAAAATTGTGTCTTGAGTATTGCTCTGAACAATTCGCAGAAATCAAGTCCCTGAACAGTCTCCACAATGAATCAAGGTGAGTCAGCACTATGGGAAGTGATAGCATTTATTATGAGTGCTCCCGTCACTCTTCTGCTACAAATGAGTGCCGAGTCCACTGGTTTGGACGGCACGCGAAAAGAGTGCTTCGAGGTCAAGTGCTCGGGGCACTCGTGAAAAAGTGTCTCTAGCAAAACAAGTGCCTGGGGCACTTCTCATGAAAGTGGCGAAGGAACTCATTACAAGTCGAGGATTTACAGTGTTCGCGTGGCTGAAATCGATAACTGTTACCCCGATACCGTACATTCAATACCCGCTATGTTCGCAACAGGCGGTCGAGAATCACAAACAAGCAATTTAATGCGCGAATAGGTGGCCCCATACTAGAGGAGGAAAGGGTGGAACTCGAGACCTACGACGAGGTGGTAGATACGAGCGAGCGCCCGTAGATAGGATCTGCGAGGGATGAAGGTGATGAGACTTGTCAAGTGTGAATAGAGGCTAGAAGAAGCCAGATGGAGCATTTACATAAGGACGAGGGATGGCACACCCTCCCACAGTCAGCCCACAGTCGATGAATTCAAGGGGAAGTTATAGATGGGTCCGAACCAGATACCCTGGAGGAAGAACCGCCGTTTTCTATATGGAGCCCTGAGCAAAGACCGTCAACTAACCAGCTCTGCTGCGCAGTTATGGAAGCAGGCGAGGTATATGATGCGGGAGACTCACCACCGCAATCCAGCATACCTTGTGCTGACACGAAAGTGCCCTTACTCCTCACGTAGCTACTGTGTTGGGCAAACTCAAGCATGGTCACACCAAGTATCCGAGCCCAAGGCTTAGGTGCATATAGCGACATATTAGCCATGTGATGCACATCGTGTGTCGCGAACTGCGTACCTTTTGCCTGGTATATCCATCCACAGATACAGAGGCCGGAGTGCTAACCAGAATGTTGCTCAGTTTATTGGAAGTTTCCCGAACCGAAGTCTCTGGAACTCGCAGCTGTTGCCTCATCAAATTGCGAGGACGCCCACCCTCCATCTATTTGCCATAGACCCAGGGTAGGAATCTGTAGGATCCACATTAGTCGAGGGGTTACTTGGTTGAAAAGATTTGAAACCAAACACACACCTCATACCTAGTCTCTGCTCGAAGTGTCAGTTCCACACAGCGAAGTTGTTGGTGGCCACAGGCAAAATGAATGCACAATCACTTGAATGCAGGGGGCTAATTACACCTATGTTGTGCGACTGAGAGTGAACGAGAGCTAGGGCTTACTGGTCTCCGCAGTTTCGAGGTTATATGTAAGCCAGGTCGTCAAGGCATTCAAGTTCGACTTGGAGTCGACTGTTGGGGTTTGGGAGGAGGCGTGGGACTTTCGACTTAATTGAATTCCGTCGCGTCGACGCGTCTGTGGTGCCTTCGTTGATTATGCGTCGGAGTTACAACTCAATTTAAACTCAGTCCGCTTGTCTCTTGCTCCTCTCCACAATGTTGCCGTCTCTCGGTCGCCCCCGCCGTCTACTACTGTCAGACAAATACTCTGTTAACTCTTGCAGGGAGGCATTATATGCAGGCTCTAGATCTCTTATGTTACAAGAAACAGGTACTCAGAAACGTTGATTTGCGGATCGTGGCCCTTGTTGTGGTGGGTCCATCTCGGCCAATCTCCATGGCCATTACACTCGTAACTCAACCAGTTCAGCAACTAACCTACGAGTTTGCACAGATGTTACATCAGGCCAGCACATACCTGATTTTAGGCGAATTCCATCTCCAGCAAGTGGGTGCATATATGCTCTTCCTATGTGCTGTATGTGAGTAGTCACTCACCTTGACACATCTGACGGCAGGCACAACAACTAGGCATTTGATATGGAGGACCGTTCCATGGAGACCAAGTTTCGAAACGGTGCGCATATATCCCCCTAATCCCCCATTTTCCAGATATATGCGTTCGGAAACGACTCATCTTATATCCAAGGACTTCGTCTCGTTATTGCCAATGTATGCCGATGTAAGGTATGTGCATTAGTTACAATTGTGTCAACTCACTGTCCCCGGGGAGGCGTTGCTGGCTCCCATTGCTGCTCATATGAGTGGCAGTCGATATATCCAGATCCCGGCTAACCCAATCAGGGTTATGCGAACCCCTTCAACAATGAAACAAGGTTAGATCCTTTGTCGCCTCATTGGAAATCCCCCATTCAGCTACTTGGATTTGTGTCGGGTTTAAGAAGAGCCCTCTTGCATGGTATGAGTTGCATCTGATTCATCTTCCTGCATGTCGAGACTGATTTCCGACCACCCGCCCACAGTAAGGAGGAAGTCCTATAGACACCACCACACTCACCTGACAACACTTGCAATACACCATTGACTGTCGCTGTATTTCGCCATTGTTTCGCGATGCAGTCGCTGCCTCTCTTTTTGTACCGCCACCTTTTATTGAATTATTTCGCCGATACCCCTCCTAGCATCCTCCTCCATTTTTACTGCCCTCGCCATTGCGCTCTGACAATGCTTTCTTCAGCTATCATTGGCTCCATCTCCGAACAATCGAACTCAAGTAGACTCTCTTCCTTCACCCCTGATTTTAATCTCATACATTTTTGCTTCGGATGCCTTGATCCCGTTTGCCAGTGAGGATCTTGGAGGTGGAGGGGTTCATCCAGTGCTCGTTGGTGTGATTGAATGGTGCTTATTAGGCTACTTTGTACCCCCCTAACCGAGCCCCCATATTAATATAATCCAGTTTATCCTCTGCAAATGGTGCTTGGCGCTATGGATATGGGGTGTGTAGGGCTTGTATAGAAAAGTGGAAAAGGCTAGTCACATAGAGTGCCTGAGACACTTGCAACAAAGTGCTATCGGTATATAAAAACAGTGACCATCTCCAGAAAACAAGTGCTCTTTGCTCTGGATGTTAAATAGCAATCATGTCCAGTCCAGAGCACAAAGCACTCATCGGAAAAGTGACCAAGGCACTGTTCCTGCGAGGGCTATGGGCACTCATGGGCACTCTTTTTGAGAGCGGTGGACACTGGATTCATAGAGCTTCCGCCACTCTTTTTGAGCGTACTTACTTCCCACAGTGTCAGGGAGTGATGATTGTCACATTCCCATTTCTTCGAGGAGACCTTCAAGTCGCGTCCAAATTGCGTTACTCGTGATGTGACCCTTCGCGTTTCGACTCGTCGTCCTCGTCGACACGGAGAATATCTTTAAATGCTTCAGTGGTTTCAACATCTTCTCAATTGTCGGGCCTACACTAGTCACCCTGACTATTACATTTCTCATTACTGAGATCACTATCTCTTCAACAATCCCTGCTTTGACAATAAGAGCCCCTCTTTGCCCTCACCCTCTCAGTCCCCTGCCTGACGTGAAGACCACCCAATACAACCATATTCCATGCCCAGGACAAAGCTACGATCCCTCAATCAACAAACTACTCTCCTTACTGCCCGCACTGCTCGATGGCTTGGCAAAGAGAACCAAGCTGTCCTTTCGTTGCCAAGGAACATCCACCCTCTGAAAACTCGACATTCGAGACAGCAGGTGTGTATGATTTCACCTAAGATGAGCACAAATAGATGACCTACCACCTTCTTGAGTCAACAACCCAGCGACTGGTTGTAGTTACGAACCAGCTCCGAGAAACATGGACGGACCTTGCCAATACCTGAGGTGCTCTCGTGAGTGCCGAATCTCGAGTGGACGCGTGGAAGCGAACCCTTCAGGATTCTTAAGACAAGCTCAGGCAGCTTCACAAGTGAGCTGTGGTGTACGAGCAGCGCTTTCAGAGCGAACGGCGCAAGTCCTCCTGTGCGACTCACGCAAGGGACGAGCTGAAGCACCGAATCAGCACTATCGAATGCATTGAGCTCCCGGCAGCTCATGCAGCTCTCGAACGGGCCAAACAATTACTGACCTGTCTCTTTACGGAAAACAGTTTTCTTCGTGCCGAAAATCTCGCGTTGAAGGAGAAGCTGAGGTTGATGGGAAAGAAGGTTTGTTCGTTGAAGATGCAGTGTATGCAGGCAACTTGGGTGAGGGAGAGAGCTGTTGAGAGAGCACGTCGGGCTGCATTGAAGGAGTCCCGGAAGTTCCAGTTGAAGGATAAGGGTGTATATGTGGCGGAGACACGGGCATTGGTACGTGCCTTAGTGAATAGTGGATGCTTGCAGAGGAAAGTCAGGAAGGTTCTAAAGCTCGTTGGTAAGGCCATGGGTATGTCAGTTGATAAGGAGATCAGCCGACGAACTGTGGGTCGTATTGTTCTTGAGGGGGGCATTGCTGCCGAAATGCAGATTGGTTATGAAGTATCACAGGTCAAAGGTGTGTTTCCTTCCCTCTCAAATAGCTATCATCTTATTGATATGAATGATGTTACCAGGGTTGGCAGTGAACGGTGACGGAACAATGATTCGTCAGGTTAATCAGGAATCACATCACCTCGTGTACCGTGCCCCCTCGTATTCTGATGAACCTTCTCAACACTGGTGTCGCTTTATCGGGGTTGATTCAGCACCTGACCATACAAGTAAGACACAGATGGAAGGCTGGGTAAAGAAATTTGATGGGATTGCTGCTGTGTTTTCCAACAGTCCTCTCGCAAAACGTTTACATCTCACGCTTAAGTGACATCACATTGCTGCGAAGATTGTAGGGATGAGTGGTGATCATGCGAGTGACCTTGGCTGCACAGCACATCATATGCATGGATTGAAAGATGAATCTGTGCTACAAGTTCTCGGGGAGCAGGTCCTCTCGCTGCGGCCTCCTCAGAATCTTGTGCTGCGTGTAGCTGAGGGTTTGTGTCAGAAGATGGTTGAGGTTGGTGGGGAAGAAGCTTGGAATGCACTCGCTATTGAGAAGCAGACGGAGCATGAGCTGTCAGTGATTTCGAGTTTGACAAAAGTGTTGGGTCATGATGAGCTTGCTCAGCTATCCCCTGCAGAGCGTCGTATCTATGAGATGTTCCTCAAGGTGGGGTGTTGCATGCATAAGGACCTCAATACTGTCAGATATGGGGCACTGGTGATGATGTTATGGTGGGCAGCACACGGAGTGCCAGGTCCAACATTATTACCCAACAAGGATAATGCTGCCATCCTTGCAGGTCACTCAAGCCTTTCATCTTCCGCGACAGATGCTGAGTTATGAGCCCTCGAGGTCTCCACATGTGGTGGAGTAAAGACAACTGACCTTGCAGGGGCAATCTTTAATAATAAGGACGAGAAGAAAGGTCAGCATGACATGTATATTTCGTGGTTCAAACATCACCTTGGGCACGTTGCACGCTTCCCAGACACCAGCAATACTCGTTTCCAGACCCATTGCACTGCAGCTGCAGAGCTTATCCTACACCTCGAACTTTATCTCGAATTCCTTCTTCACATCCGAGACAAGAAGGACTCCATGACCTGGACAAATATGGAAGAAAATTTGTTCCAGGCATTGCAGGACATTCCGACACTCACCAAGCTTGCCATCCTCGCGTTGTATGCCGAGACTATCAGCCATCCATACATGAGAGTTGTCCGCACACCTGGTGTTGAACAAGCCAATATTCTCGATCTCAGGCCATTCCATACCAAGGTCAAAACTTACACTCAGACTCTTATCCACCATCCAAACCTGATTCTAGCTCAAGACGCCAGCCACCAAACTGGCTCATTGGACGGGCAGCCGTGGGAACACCCTGACGTTATCGAAAGTATCCACAGATGTGCAGCAGGGCTTCCATACCTGGAGCCAGTTTTTGTTGCATTCATGGAAGGGACTGCAAAGGGTTGGGAACACTTTACGTTGGAATTTCGTGATGATGGACCAATTACGAACCTATCCGTGGCCGATAAGGATGTGGCATGGATGCCAGCCACAAACAACATCAACGAGGGGAGTTTGGGGTGGAAGCGAGTGATATCGAGGCAGAAACCAGTCCAAACTGCACACCAGCAGAATGCGATGGGGATGTACAGTTGAAATCAGACCCAGCTCTTCATGGACACAGTTCTTGAGGACGAAGACCAGGGATACATTATACAAGCAGCCCGAAAGCGAGATGAGAGTGGCCTAGAGCAGAGAAGACTTGTGGAGTTGGCAGAGGCCCACCAACGGGAGGTTGAAGCGAATCGAATGAAGAAGGCAGAGCAGGAGAGAAAGATGGCCAAAAAGCTGAAGAAGCTCGAGGCAGTAACACTCATCCTCAATATCTCCAAGCTCCATGGGATCAATTGTACAAGACTTGATGAACAGTTGAATGTGTACTGCCAGATTGACGAGATAGTGCAGAAGCAGAAGAAGAAAGATCGGAAAACCAAGGCAGTGAAGCTCCTCGCCCTCGAAGGGGCAATAACACAGTACAAGGCCGTATTGGCTGAATTAGGGATTGATACCTCGTGTCTAACGCAGTGGAGTAACCCTCTGAGGACACAATCGGGTGCCATGGCCACACCAAGGCAAGCACAGGAGAGTTGGGCTGACAATCTTGACTCGGAAGAGGAGTGATTCACACATATTCGTAAAGTACATATGTATAATCAGATCAACTGCACTATGATGTACAAAATCGTAGATAATATACAATAGTGTAGGTACCGTATTTTTACTGTATACGACGTGGCTGTAATCAACGAGGAAAGCGTCTGTTGGGACGTTTTACGAGGAGGAGTGGCGCTGGACAGTTTTGCGCCACAATTCGCTTATGTAAGGCTCACGCAGCCATAACCGCGAATGCCACCTGACCTTCCCACACTTTCAGTCTTATAAGACTTGACGAACGAGCAGTTCATGAAGTCTTATTTGACTGGTTTGTACCAAGTGTCGACTCTGGCGGGAAAGCCAGCAATAGCTCCTCACCTCAGTGAGGCCCCAAGGCTCGAGTCGGAGTCTTCCGGTGGCCATGTGCTTTCACCCGATCATCGTTTTGATCAACGCCGGGAACTGTTGCCGGGCCCGCTTCCCGAAGCTCTCAGCAACATCAAACCTTCATGCTCACTGTTCACAACGACGACCACGAATGTATTGTCTATGGCCACGAAAAATACATATAAATTCGCGATTTTTTGCTCATATCAAAGGAACTAATGTATACTATGCCCCCATGGAGCCAATGGCTCAATTTTACAGCTCTTTGCATGGTAAATGAGACCATAAAAGCGAAAAATGCGCATTAATTGAGACAAATATACACTACTACATCAGAATGACAGAGAGAGTGGGGTGGGTGTGAATGGGAGAGAGGATGGGGGAGGAAAGAAAGCTGGGAGGGAGCTGGGAGATGGAAGAGGGGGGGAGGGATGAAGAGAGTAGGAGGGGAAAAGCAGAGGAGGAGAGAGGAGGGAGGAGGA
>KL197723.1:586202-684497 GCA_000697665.1 Jaapia argillacea MUCL 33604
GAGCCATTGGCTCCATGGGGGCATAGTATACATTAGTCCTTTGATATGAGCAAAAAGTCGCGAATTTTATATGTATTTTTCGTGGCCATAGACAATACATTCGTGGTCGTCGTTGTGAACAGTGAGCACGAAGGTTTGATGTTGCCGAGAGCTTCGGGAAGCAGGCCCGGCAACAGTTCCCGGCGTTGATCAAAACGATGATCGGGTGAAAGCACATGGCCACCAGAAGACTCCGACTCGAGCCTTGGGGCCTCACTGAGGTGAGGAGCTATTGCTGGCTTTCCCGCCGGAGTCGACACTTGGTACAAACCAGTCAAATAAGACTTCGTGAACTGCTCGTTCGTCAAGTCTTATAAGACTGAAAGTGTGGGAAGGTCAGGTGGCGAATGCCCCTCACCACTCTGAATCCCCGCATTGTCGTTTACCAACACAAATTCAATTGACCACTCACGGGGTTAATAAGAGACAGCGAATGGACTCGGGATCAACCTCAGAAGACCTTGGACATTACGATTGAGCCGCCACCGGCACCGCACTCACGTACTTTTTGAATGATGTATGTATGTCTTATTAGACTAGTACTACTGATAAGATCGTGATTGTTCCCCAGGCCCCGAATCGGTTAACGTCGATCATCCGTTCTTGCAAGGAGTCGAGGTCCCCGTTGGCGCCCATCGCGAGCGTGTTCGAAAGCGACCCAAAGCATTCTGCCCGAAACACTACAAGTTTGTCGTGGCTACTGATTATTGCACAATAGCCCTGCTCATGGACGTTTGTTCCACGAATCAACCTCAAGTATAATCTGAGTCCGACGATTATCCTGTGATCTGACTTCGACTTCTTTTTGAAACCTCTATCCGGCCTACCTCGGTAGTTAGCGTGCAAGGATGAGAATATATGTGCGACTTGGTTATGCGCATCGCTTCCTCACTTCCCTCAATTCATTCCATCAGGTACTTGCGGCACTAATTACAGCGAACTGTCGTAAGTCCATTGGCCCCGCCTATTACCGCCGTTGTAAAAACCTCCCATATCTTCCTATGCTGACCGCCGTCGAGTTCATTCTCGCGGGCTTGGGGATTAACCTGACCCCCTCGTTTTAGCTGTGGCCCATTCCAACCCCGTTCCTTTGGTATTCATTCTCACACATGCAAAACTTTGATCCCGTCGGTTTGGTTCAACACTTGCAACTTCTCCGCCTCGGCCAACGTAAGTTCAGAGTCGAACAATGTGGAAAACCGACAATTGGCATTTAACAACCATCCGTTATTGTACTTGCTCTAGTTGCGGCAACCTTTGCCACAATTTACGATCACCGTGAGCACTTGCGATGTTTCTGCCCTACCCAATTCACTCGAAATCCTAATCCTTTGGTTAGTGATCCTCATTGACCAAGAGGTAAGTAGTTTCAACGACGTCGTCATTTTCCCCGGACCTTTTGCAAAGAATGTATGATGTCCAACGGGTTAGGTCGAACTCATCTGGGTGTGTTATTTATTCTCTTTTGCGTTCTCGACCACTGAACTGGACAATTTGGGGTCGGTAGAAGCGTCCGGGAATTGCAGCGAAGATATTCTTCCTCCTGGTACAACCATTCCCCACTCCTCTGCGAAGTTACTGTTGATCTTGGTACAGACTCGATACTGTGGCGATGTCGTCGTTCTGTAAGTCACCAATTCGGATAGATGATTGATTATTTCATACCATGTCCCCTTTCTCGTGGCAGCGCAATTTTGATCCGTCCGTTTGCCTTTCCGTCCGTCCGGCCCACCATTGATTTGTAACTGCGTAGTTCTCCTCACTGAGGCAACCTCCGATAACGTGAGCTTCCCGTCTCGTCTTTTGTTCGTATTAGCACTCATGATGGGCTTGCCCCCACTGTTGTCAGGCGTGAGTCAATAATTTGTGTAACTTATGTCATCCATCACCAACGTTGGCAACATAGATGTTAGTACACGTCCTTTCTGTTGTCCAAATACTAAACTATTATGCTCCAGGTTACAGCCGTTTTCTTGTACAATTATGGGCTACCACAATACCTATCTTCGTAGTGCAAGGTATGTATTGAAGTCGCCCACTTGCAGGGTTATGCATGGCACTATGATCGAATCTCATCTCGCGCTCCTGCCTCTGCCTCCAAAGTTATCATGCAATTCCGAGTCTATGCATTGTATAACCGCGCAAAATGGGTTCTCGCTCTCACCTTCACGTTTTTCATCATCCAAATGGCAACTTCGCTGACTCTTTTAGCCGAGTATCAAAAGGTCCATGGTATTGCTTGCTCCTTCGTCGGTTTTTTGTGATTTGCTGATTTAACTCTTCTCGTCAGTCATCGCCATCAAGCTCGGCATCTGGACGAATTGTGTATTGACCAATCTTCCAAAGGATGTAGTCGGGACATGGATCTCGATGATGGTTTTTGAAGGAATCTTGTTCTTTCTCGCCCTCTATAAGACAGCGTTACATTTACTTCGGCTCAATCATCCTTGGACAAGAAACGGCGCCGTTGAGGTCCTCGTGAGAGATAACATCCTATATTTCTTGATGTTCGTCCACCCGATTTCCGTATTGTTGATTTAGCTCATCCCACAGTTCCCAGTATGTTCTCGATTTATTGTCTCACAGTCACCGCCTGGTTCATTTTACCCGTGAGTTCGCACCTTTCCGTTCTTTTTTGGGTACCGAAGACCTAACTGTATCAACAGATAATCTGGATCGAGTTCTTAACCACTTTGAATATGACTGCAACCTGTACGCTAGGATGCCGGCTCATCCTCAATATCCGGGAGGTGTCATATCAACACGAGCAGTGTGTAAACACGGAGGAGATCGAATTCCAGTTGAGGCAGTTGGCAGATGGAATACATCGGGGAGACTTGTCGTCGGGTGCTGATCCTGCTGAAAGTTCGGCTCGTGATAGGCACGACGATGGTGGATACGAGAGGGGTGAGGGGGGGTCACGACAGGATGTAGCATAGTCGGAGGACAGTGTAGTGCCGGTGTAGGCGCATCGGCGGTTGACTGGTACTAATTACCGTCCCGACAGAGTGACATTGCGAGAGAAACACGATGAGCTTGAACACGATGGTCCCGGGGTTTTATTGACATAATGGATCCACTGTAAGCTACGTAGACGTTGAGCAGTTACCTGATCCGCCTCATGATCACCTTCACATGATGGACTTTTAAACTGCACCCTAATGGACCGCTAGCATCTCATTCACTCATCCCATCCCATGAAGTACGATCTTCCCCCGATACCCGAATTCATCCAGCTTTCATGGCCAGTCAACTTCACGAGACTGCAGACAACATCGGGATACCTCTAACCACCAAGTAGCAACGAGACTCCAGTTGTTCGCCCACAGGCTCTGATACAACTCGCACAAAGTTTCCCCCCAAACCATGACTGTCAACGCCGTCAGAATTTCTACCGCCGTCTCCGTTCCCGCCCATCCCTGCGCCTCTCATTCCATACTATCACACCCTACTAAAACGAGCGCCCGCAAGCAAGCAGATTCACGTATGGCGCATGAGATAGGGCGAATACCTTGAGGCGTGGCTGCGGCACCTTGGCTTCCTTCGCTGCCTTGTCCCTCTCACGTCGAACGGAGGCTGTGGATAGGAAGATCAGGGAACCACTTAATCTCTACGTCGCTGATAGTGGATCATTATGACAAGTAAAACCCCCTCGCACCATCGTGTTTCTCCCGCAATCTCGGTCGGGACAGGAAAGGGTACCAGTATATCACTGAGGTGCATCCGCCAACACCACACCGCCCTCCGATTATACTGTCCCCCGTTGTGATTGCTCTTTAGCCCTCTCGTTCCCTTCACCGTCGCGTCGACCACTAGCCGAGCTATCAGCTGGATCTCCGCCTGAAGACAGGACTCCCCGATGAATTTCACCGTCCACCAACTCGCTCAACTGGAAATCGATCTCTTCCGTGTTTATATACTCCTCGTGTCGATAAGCTGTGTCTCGAATGTTGAGGAGGAGCCTACAGCCAAGCGTGCAGGTTGTGGTGACGTTCAGGCTGCTTAAGACCTCGACCCAGATAATCTATTGGTATGAAACAACCGATCAGGTTCGACCCAGAAAAGAATGGGGAGAAGGGGTGTGTATTTGAACGTAGCAGTCATGGCGAACCCCTCGAAACTCCCTATCAAGCTCCCTCGACACCTCCCACTCACATTAAATTTCCACTAAATCGAATTGGTTCGGGTTCTTGTCAGCGAGGGTGGTGACGATGTCCCCAATGTAATCCATAGAGTCCCAGTCCCCATGTTCGTATATCTTGCCACCATGTTTAAGCAACGACCTTCCAGATCTATCAGCTTTTAATCTCTTCCTCCACTGTTTCTTCATTCCGGGTAGACCAGGACCGGGAGGCACCAAAAAGCCGATGCTTTTGACCTCGTGTTTCCGACAAAACTCCCTGAGTGGCTTGAGGTCGTGAACGATGTCATTACACTCCTCCGAGTCACCACAGCAATAAAGCACTCCAGTTACAGCCCTCTTGCTACACACGAATGATGTCAGTGATGGCGAGCAATTGAATGAACACCCAGACTCACGTCTTCTCCAAGATGTCAGATACGTGGTCGTAGAAGGGAGAGCCGGGTTCGGCGACGGTAAAGTTGAGAAATTCGACGGGCTTATAAAAATTGCCACAGAATCGATACTTGATGAAATGGTTCAGGGGTGGAACCGTACCGCCATGAGCGGAGACGGAGTGGTCTTGATTCTTCGTCGCATTGACGATGAACTGGGACGCTATCAGGACGACATTGCTTCCAAATGGGGAGTGAACCTCGACTTACGGGGATAGGCGCAGATCCTGAGGGGCAAATCACTCTGGGAAACCGTGTCAGATAGTGATCGGTCGGGTTGGATTCCATTGAGAAGGACTTACAAAACCACTGGGATATCCATTGCCTCTGTGAAAGCTGCGGCGATCCGCCTGGAGACTCGTAGTGTTTCCTCTTTCGTCTGGGAAGAGGCAGAAGCGCGTTCCAACGCCGCCATATGGACATACTGCTGAACTTTTCCAAAAGTTTGGGCGTCACATGCACCGCGATCACCTCCGCTGCTGAAGAGCCGTTGAGCCTCCAAGACTGTATTCGCTCCTTTCTCCAGATAGAAGTTCGTCGTGTCCAGGTCAGTGGTGTCGGAGAGATTGCTCCAAATGCAATGAGCAAACCACCAACAATTATACGTATAGACGTTGTAAAAGTCGGCATGATCCATGATGACAGAAAGGAGGGTGGCGAACGACCAGAGGTTGGTGGTGGAAGAGTCGTGAAATGAAATGGAGGCCACAACTTGATCTTCAGTATCACGAAGATTGGTGGGGTCGTGTGAAATGGATATCGTATCCCTGCAAACCGTCTTCAGCCCTAGGCCTAGGACAGATAGCCAACTGTCCGTATCTCTCTCAACACGCAGGTATGTGCGTCCGAATTTCATCACCAAGTACTCGTGCGAAGGAAGCCCGGGCGTCTTCATCCATACAATTTCGCGAAGCGGTAGCGTGTCGACACCGTCCAGTTCGGCGCCAGGGGACTTGATCCACCCTAGGAACGCTTCGACGCTGGCCTTACTGGTCAACTTGGCTTCTCTCGCAGATGGAAGTTGTAGCAGATCCGCGCTGGCCGCGTTGGGAATAGCGCCTGCCTTTGGAAATGGTAAATCCAGATCAGTGGATGAAGGCTAGGGACTGTACCAGAGGTTGCATTTGGTGGTAAAATCAACGGCAGCTACCGAAGCAGGCAAACATGAAGGTAGGCCAGAGAATGCTGTTACAACGTGGTACAGTGGCGAAGACACTGCATCGCCTCGCAGGATGAAGAGATTGCATGATTGGGCGCTAGTTACAGCGAACAGCTTTCTAGGTTGCGCTTAACTCGGCAATTCGAAAACAACATACCGCGACATCCAGACATTGAGCATCTCGACAAGCGCCGAACGCCAGCAAGGACATCTTCACCGCCCTCCTCATCAACCACTCACAATCTGACAGTCACTGCGGCTTACTGGCTCACGATAGCCTTGACTACAACCCTGATAGGTTCGCCGATAGCCTCCCTGTCTGTCTGAAACTTTTTCGCCTTCCTTTGTTTCCTATAAATACAGCCGAATTTAATGCTCAGCTGTCTCAACAATATCAGACTCTCCCTAGCTTCACTAGCCTCCGTCTTTTCTAGAACGCCAATCGGCAAGTGCTTTAATATCGCTTCTACATCTAGTACGTCTACCTTCACTCCCTTTAACTCATTCTTGGAATCACTCGCTCTGCCGCTGACCCCCGACGGCTCACAGGCAACACCGAAGTAGCGACATTCGCCTCAGGGTGTTTCTGGGGTGTCGAGCATATCTTCCTCAAACACTTCCCTCCATCTCAGAATAAGGGAATTGTCAATACCGCCGTGGGTTACACAGGGGGCAAGGAGAGTGCGAAGAACCCTGACTATGACAGTGTGTGTACAGGTAGCACGGACCACGCTGAGGCTGTCAGGATCGAGTTCGATCCAAGTATTGTGAAGTACGATGAGCTAGTTGGTGAGTGACTTACATAGTCTACGTGTGGCTGCTACGATTGGTCGAACTGACCTTGATGGTTCAGAATTCTTTTATCGGACTCACGATCCTACAACCAAGAACCGTCAAGGAGTTGATACCGGGACTCGTGCGTACTCTATTTCCCGTTTCCCCCTCTATTTATCAATTCTATCACACTCCTGTTCCAGAATACCGCTCGG
Source organism: Jaapia argillacea MUCL 33604 (assembly GCA_000697665.1). Lineage (NCBI taxonomy): Eukaryota > Fungi > Basidiomycota > Agaricomycetes > Jaapiales > Jaapiaceae > Jaapia > Jaapia argillacea. The sequence continues at coordinate 592,965 of KL197723.1, forward strand.
CCATCTTCACCCATTCCCCGGAGCAAGCTGCCATCGCCAAGCGAGTAACGCAAGAAGTCCAGGAAGCCCATTTTGACTCTGAGGGTACACTTTCTCATTCATCTCGCTCCTCTCAAAACTGAAATTTCTCTTTCTGTTCCAAAGGGAAGTTAATTGTTACTGAGATTCTCGAAGCCGGTCCGTGGTGGGACGCAGAAGAGTACCACCAACTCTACCTATTCAAAAATCCTTCTGGTTATCAGTGCCCTACTCATACACTTCACTGGTAAGATGTTGCACGACCGTTTGTGAGCGAAAGCAGCCGTCAGCGGGAATTTAGGGAGTTTTATTGTCTCAATGTGATGGTTGGAGGATCAGCTTAACCTTATAATATGTACATTTTTTATACACCATTCAATCATTGTCGAAAATCCGGGCGGGAAGTGTGGCCTTTTCAATGCAAAGAGGCAACACTGAACACAGATGGTCGCAGACTCGGATTATGGCGAGGCACCTATAGCCAGTGTACATTCCACGAAACGATCGATTATTCTACACTTTGCTCAAGGACCGCCCACTGAACTTGAAAGGTAGGATATCTGTCACTTGGACGTGATTGAGGAGGAGTCTTACAGTGTAGTACAGAGGTTACGGTGTATGCATTTTTTCAGCGAGCGCGGCCAGCGGATACGCTTCCGGGCCGGTCTGTCCTCCGTGTAACAAGATGGGATGCTATCCCGAGATCTCGTTAGTGTAGGTAGTCGAGACAAGTGCTGGAGATAATCAACTCGTGTCAGTACCGAGTGATCAGGTCGTTACGAAGGTCCTAACGTCGAACGAGAGTGTACGAAGATAGGAAAGGAGAGTTATTTGTATTTAGTTCTGCAATGAGTACTTCGATACAAGTTTGTGGGGGGACTACGTCTAGCGTGTCTCTACGAATAACGAGAGTTTATATACTGCTGCAGACCTAGTCCGCAGTTGCACAGTGAGCTGCGATACACAGTGCCGCAGTACGAGACGGATAACGGATATCAAATCCATTACCTTACACTCCGACTATGCTACATCCTGTCGTGATCCCTCCTCACCCCTCTCGTATCCACCATCGTCGTGTCTACCACGAGCCGAAATTTCAGCAGGATCAACACCTGAAGAAAAGTCTCCCCGATGTATTCCATCTGCCAACTGCCTCAACTGGAATTCGATCTCCTCCGTGTTTACACACTGCTCGTGTCGATATGATACCTCCCGGATATTGAGGATGAGCCGACAGCCTAGTGTACAGGTCGCAGTGACACCCAAAGTGGCTAAGATCCCGATCCAGGCCATCTGTTGATACAGGTAGGTCATTGGTACCCAAAAAGAACGGAAAGGTGCGAACTCACGGGTAAAGTGAACCAGGCAATGACTGCAAGACACTCAATCGAGAACATACTGGAAACTGAGGGATGAGCTAAATCAACAATAAAGGAAATCGGGTAGACGAACACCAAGAAATATAGGATGCTATCTCTCACGAGAACCTCAACGGCGCCGTTTCTTGTCCAAGGATGATTGAGCCGGAGTAAATGTAACACCGTCTTGTAGAGGGCGAGAAACAACAAGATTCCTTCAAAAACCATCATCGAGATCCATGTCCCGGCTACATCCTTTGGAAAATTGGTCACTACACAGTTCGTCCAGATGCCGAGCTTGATGTCGATGACTGGCGAGAAAAGTCAAATCAACAAATCACAAAAACAAATAGATGAAGGCGCAAGTGATACCATGCACCTCTCGATACTTGGCTAAAACAGCCAGTGAAGTTGCCATTTGGAAGATGAAAACCGTGAAGGTGAGAGCGAGGACCCATTTTGCGCGGTTATACAATGCATAGGCTCGGAATTGCATGACAACTTTGGAGGCAGAAGCAGGAACACGAGATGAGATTCGATCGAAGTGCCATGTAGTATAACCATGCAAGGGCGAACCCAAAACATACCTTGCACAATGAAGATAGGTATTGTGGTAGCCCATAATTGTAGCAGAAAACAGCTGTGACCTGGAGCATAATAGTTTAGTAATTGGACAACAGAAAGGACGTGTACTAACATCTATCTAGCCAATGTTGGTGATAGATGACATATGTTACACAAATTATTGACTCACGCCTGACAACAGTGGCAAGCCCATGATGAGTACTAATACGAACAAAAGACGAGACGGGAAGCTCACCTTATCCGAGGTTGCCTCAGTGAGGAGAGCTACGCAGTTAAAAGTCAATGGTGGGCCGAACGGACGGAAAGGCAAACGGACGGATCAAAACTGCACTGCCACAAGAAAGGGGACATTGGTATGAAATAATCATTCATCTATCCGAATTGGCGACTTACAGAACGACGCCATCACCACAGTATCGAGTCTGTACCAAGATCAACAGTAGCTTCGCAGAGGAGTGGGGAATGGTTGTACCAGGAGGAAGAATATCTTCGCTGCGATTCCCGGACGCTTCTACCGACCCCAAATTCTCCAGTTCAGTGGTCGAGAACGCAAAAGACAATAAATAACACACCCAGATGAGTTCGACCTAACCCGGTGGACATCATACATTCTTAGCAAAAGGTCCGGGGGAAAGGACGACATCGTTGAAACTACTTACCTTTTGGTCAATGAGGATCACTAGCCAAAGGATGTGAATTGGGTGGGGCAGAAATGTGGTAAATGCTCACGGTGATCGTGGCAAAGGTTGCCGAAACTAGAGTAAGTGCACACAAAAGATGGCTGTTAGACGCCAAGTGTCGGTTTTCCACATTTTTCCACTCTGAACTCACGTTGGACGAAGCGGAGAAGCTGCACGTGTTGAACCAAACCGACGGGATCAAAGTCTTGCATGTGTGAGAATAAATATCTGAGGAACGGGGTTGAAATGGGCCGCAACTAAAACGAGGGGGGTCAAAGTCCGCGAGAATGTACTTGACAGCGGTCAGCACAGCAAGATAAGGGAGGTTTTGACAACGGCGGTAATGGGCGGGGCCAATTGACTGACGGCAGTTCGCTGCAATTGGTGCCGCAAGTACCTGAGGGAATGAATGTAGGGAAGTGAGGGAGTGATGCGCGTAACCAGGTGGCACAGATATTCTCATCCTAGCTAATTACCGAGGTAGGCCAAATAGAGGCTTCAAAAAGAAGTCGAAGTCAGGTCACAGGATAATCGTCAAGCTCAGATTATACTTGAGGTTGATTGGTGGAACGAACGTCCATGAGCAAGGCTATCATGCAATAATCAGTAGCCACGACGAACTTGTAGTGTTTGGTGCAGAATGCTTTGGGTCGCTTTCGAACATGCCCGCGATGGGCGCCAACGGGGACCTTGACTCAAAACTACTGGGATATCCATTGCAGAGTCCGTGAAAGCTGCGGCGATCCGCCTGGAAACTCGTAGTGTTTCCTCTTTCGCCTGGGAAGAGGAGGAAGTACGTTCCAACGCCGCCATGTGGACGTATTGCTGAACTTTTCCAAACGTTTGGGCGTCATATCCGCCGTGATCGCCCCCACTGCTGAAAGCCGTTGAGCTTCCAAGACTGTGGTCGCCCCTTTCTCCAGATAGAAATTCGTCGTGTCCAGGTAAGTGGTGTCGGAGAGATTGCTCCAAATGCAATGAGCATACCACCAGCAATTATATGTATAGACGTTGTAAAAGTCGGCATGATCCATGATGACAGAGAGGAGGGTGGTGAACGACCAGAGATTGGTGGTGGAGGAGGCATGAAATGAAACGGAGGTAACAACTTGATCATGGGTATCACGAAGATTGGCGGGGTCGTGTGAAAAGGATATATCGCCTCGCAGGATGAAGGGTTGTATGATTGAGCGCTTGTTGCAGCAAGCGGCTGGCCTCGACAATCCAAGAACAAACATACGTAGGGCGACATCCAGACATTGAGCATCTGGACAAGAACCGATCGATCATCAGTTAGCGGCTCACGTGGGATGACGCCACCGCATTAGCAAGGACATCCTCACCGCCCTCCGCATTAACCACTTGTAGTCCGACAGTCACTGCGGCTTACCGGTGCACGATAGCCTTGATTACAAGCCTGATAAAAATCACCAACAGCCCCCTTTCCGCCTGAAACTTATTAGCCTCCCTTCGTTTTACTATAAGTACAGCTGAATTTTATGCTCAGCCATCTCAATAGTATCAGACTCTCCCTAGCTTCACTACCCTCCGTCTTTTCTAGAACACCTATCGACAAGAGCTTTTACATGGCTTCCGCATCTGGTACGCTCACCTTCACCCCTTTGCGCTAATCCTTGGAATCACTCTCTCCATCGCTGACCCCCGATGGCTCACAGGCAATACCGAAGTAGCGACATTCGCCTCTGGGTGTTTCTGGGGCGTCGAACACATCTTCCTCAAACACTTCCCTCCATCTCAGAATAAGGGAATTGTCAACACTGCCGTGGGTTACACAGGCGGCAAGGAGAGTGCGAAGAACCCAGACTATCAGAGTGTTTGTACGGGGAGGACGGACCACGCAGAGGCTGTCAGGATCGAGTTCGATCCAAGTATTGTGAAGTACGATGAGCTGGTTGGTGAGTGACTTACCTAGTCTACGCGTGGCTGCTACGAATGGTCGAACTGACCTTGAACTGACTTTGATGGTTCAGAATTCTTCTATCGGACCCATGACCCTACGACCAAGAACCGTCAGGGAGCCGATACCGGGACTCGTGCGTCCTCTCTTCCTTCTTTCACCATTTATTTTCTTTAATCTCCAAATTCCGGTCTAGAATACCGCTCAGCCATCTTCACCCATTCCCCAGAGCAAGCTACCATCGCCAAGCGAGTAACGCAAGAAGTCCAGAAAGCCCACTTCGACTCTCAGGGTACGCTTTCTCAACTATCCCGTCACTTCTCCCAAAAGCTGAACTTTCCCTTCCTGGTCAAAAGGAAAGTCAATCGTCACTGAGATTCTCGAAGCCGGTCCGTGGTGGGACGCAGAAGAGTATCACCAACTCTATCTTTTCAAAAACCCTTCTGGTTATCAGTGCCCTACTCACAGACTTCACTGGTAAGATGTTGCACGGCCGTTGTGAGCGGAAGCAATTGGCCGCGGAAATTTGGGGAGTTTTATGGTCTCAATATGATGGACGGAGGAACGGCTTAACCTCATAATACATACGCTTTGCATACACTGTTCAGCAGAATCAATCATTCCTTTCCGCCTCAGTGAACGGAGAAGCGACTAGAAGGACAAGCAATGCTCAAGTCATGATGCACGAGGAGAAGTGAAGATGAATCAAGCGAGCAACGTCCTCCACCCTCAAACGACGTTGGCCCGTTGGCTTGTCTCGCTCATGCATTGGCCCATCGGGCTTCGCCTTCATACCCCAGCTACTTACACGACGACGGTCGCCAATAATCTTCCGGTTGCTCCATTGATGGGAGGCGCTTAACTTGGTCTTTGAAGTACTGTGATGATGGCTAACAGGCTATGTCACATGGAAGACGTCCCGATAGCGACACCCTCCCGCCACTCATTCATACCGTTGTTAAACTCCCTAACCAACCCCTCCTTCCGCACACGCACCTCCGGGTTGCGTTTCCAGAACCACATCACAGGATCAGGTCTGGTCTCACCTCCCGACACAGCAGAAATCCCATCCACATCATACCCATTGTCGTACTCAGCCGCCGTTGCGCCTTGATCGGCTTCATCTTCCTCCTCACTGTCTTCCGCTGGCTCATCGTCCTCATCACTCCCTTCCGGTGACTCCTTTCGCGCTTGGCGAAGTTTCCGTCTAGCAGACTTGCGGTCGTTAGGTATTTTGGGAGCTCCAAAGTCGCGAGGAGGAGGAGAAGGCGGATGGATAATGAAAGGATTCTTCTCGAGGATCTCCACGTTTTTACCCCAGCGTTGAATGACTGCAGTGCAATATGTGTAGTGCAGGATGACGTCGGCCGGCGGGGCAAGCTGCGCATTCGTTCGGAAGGCGGCATCCACGTTCTGTCCATCTCCCAGTCTCACAATTGGCCGATCATCAAGCCACTGGAGTGTGTAACGCGAGGTTGTTGGATAGGCTGTTCCGGGCAGAAGTGCACGTTGATGGCGTGGTTGTACATGATTGGTGGTGAGAACTCGATTGGGTGTCTGAACGTTGAACGTTGTTAGAAGAGCACACCACCGAAGGAAAGCTGCACTGACCTTGAGAACGGCCGCCGTCTTCCCATCAATGGCACGATGAATATTCGTATTCGTAAGCAACCCATTCCGAATGTCATCGATGCCTGAGATAGTCGTCGAATATGGATCGTCGAGTTCGACAGGTCGATGTTCAATCACGTTCTCCATACACTTTGAGGATAAGCATTTAGCCGATCGCAAACGCCGCAAGAGGTTACAGTGCTTACTGCATCACCTCTAGCGTTGGGAATGAAGTGAATACCATCATAATACAACCCCCCTGTGAAAACACAGTTCGAATCACGCGCCTCGAGCAGGGTAGTGAAGCTGATGCGTCGTTGCCCGCTGGTGATCGCCGTAGTTGACCTCGCAACAACCACAATGTCCACCGAAGCATCTGAGAGAAGATAGGTAGGAGCTAAGCAAGGCATGAGCTGGACTAAGCGAGTCCGATGGAAAGAGTAGGACAAGAACGGACCATCATCCTCGAAAGCCACATAGCGATAAACTCCTTGGTCCGCGAGGTTGCCCTGCCCTCCGATGTCGCTCCAATTGCCGGGGTCTTCCACCGCCACAAACCCACTCCCCACACCCGTGATGTATACACCTAAGTAGAGCAGATATAGGCGCGGATGCGTACAAAGTGCTCTAATAGCACTGAGGGGAATTTGGAGATAGAAGTGCTTGTCGCCTAGGGTGGTAAGGATGAGGGCGACGTGGCCAGCGGGAACCTGCGGAGGTGAAGGGAAATCATTGTACATGCTTCGTCCCAAAGTCAACAGATGAATTTCGGATTCCTTTGGATGAAGTGAGGACGAACGTCGAGGTGGTGGCTCAATGGAGAACGAGGTCAGGATCGTTCTCGAGACTCAAGGTACTCGCTCGCTCCACCTCGTAATATGTACGCTTTGTATACACCATTCAATCATCGTCGAAAATCCGAACAAGTATGGACTTGGACTGGACACATACGGTCGCAGATCCCCTGTACATCCCGCGAAAAATCGATTATTCTACACTTTCCTCGAGGACCGCTCACTGAGCTTGACAGGTCGGAGTATTTGGACGTGATTGAGGAGGAGTCCTACCTGTATTATTTCTTCATGACCTCGATCTTGGGCGGAAACGCTTCCGGGCCGGTCGGGACAACGCCGATCTCCGTTTCGGGAGCTGAAGGGCGGATAGGGGGTGGACAGACGCTCACTTTCATCCTCCCTGTCGTCTGAGCCTCTGATGTCGTCAACCCAACCTCCCTGCGTCAAATGCGAAAAACAAAACGCGACCATGCGTTGTTCCCGATGTCGCACTGCGTTTTACTGTGTAAATTCATCTTTCCATCATAATCTCATTAATCCCTCAGAGCTTACCACACAACAGTCCTCAGAATGTCAAAAGGCCGACTGGACAAGCCATAAAGCTGCATGCTTCCCAGAGAAAGTGATTGGGATCGTCATTCGTTGTGAAGGAGAACGGCGTGGAGGGGGCCCATTTCAAACCATCGAAATTCGTCCAAACCATGAGATCCATCGCTCCGGGATGATTTGTCCCCTATCGAAGAAGATTGGACTTCCTCTGGTGATTTATCGTCATGAAAAGGTTCCGTGGATGAATAGAAGTTATGAAGATGCATCATTGGACAACCAGATCGCGACGTATCTGATGATTGGGCAAGATGGCTTTGCTCCTGCAGAGTAAGTCCCTTGATGGCGAATCGGTCCGACTCTCTTGACGACCACTTTGGTTTGTAGTTGGCAGAAACAACTCGGCTCGGTGCGTCCTCATTCTTGGCATCATCCAGCGACCGCCGCCAGCTAACTTTGCGTGCCTCTGGTTAGGTTACCGTCATGCGCAAAGATGGCAAGCCCCTGACCCACGAGGCTATCGAAACCATTTGGATGTATCACGACAGCCTCATCGAAGAATTCGGCGACGACCCGATGTTGCCTCAGCGACGCATGAACCCCAATGCTTTCCAGCGCTATTGCAAGCAGTACAAGAATGAAAGGTTATCGAATGGGTATAACCTGTTTCGTGATATGCCTGTTCCCATTTGATCTTTGGGCCATTGGGTCATCGCAGTGTTTGTATCATCATTGTATACTACGTGGTTTCTGGTCTTCTATTCGAACTGAAAGCTGATGCTTGGAGCAACCTCGTTAGGCGGAGAAACCACACGATGTTTTTATGTTTTCTTTCATTGTACTTGTACGCAAGGACCTTGTATGTAATTGTAAATACAGAAAGGGCTTCTTTCAAAATGTCAAGATGGTGAAGGTGGGGTCGCTCTCTGAATGACCCTGGAACAATTGTTAGCACGAGTCTCCCTCTCTGGACAATTTCATGGACGTACATCGACAAGGATCAAACTATCCTCCGAGATCATGACTTCAAGATCGGGGCGTGCCAGACGTGAAGGAAGGCTAATGGTCTTCATCTTGTAACGAAGCGCGGTGAGGTATGCAGTTAGACCGATAGGCGAGTCGATGGACACAACGGTGTCAGAGACGATATCCTCCAAAAGTCCATCTCGAATGGCACGCCGAAGAGCCAAAGGATTGAAATCATACACGCTAACTTCCCAATCCACTTCATGCTCATCATCACCGGTATCATCATCTTCGCCCTGACGAGCGATAGAAATGAACCTCGTTCCAGATACGTAGCACGGCCACGCCTGGGAGAATTGTGTATCGAGAAAACACGTGTTTCTACGTCCCCAGTCGCCCCATTCCATGGTGACCTGTTTGAGATGCGACACAGAGGTGAACACAGAAAGTGGGACTATATGAATCCAGGAGACCATGTCATTGCGGGTGTGATTGAACAACCCAACACCTATAGCGACTATCCTCGAATCGGGGGTGGAATGGAATGGTGCTTTGGAGAGGTTGTCTGGGACCCACGACGGGGATGGATCCACTCTAATTGTGAGGGCACAACAAATGTATGAGCTGAAGCTGGGGTAGCAGAACGTGCACCGAGCAGGCGAGATACAATTCACCGTATCTCCCGGATCTGTGAAATCGTGCAGGTGCAATTCCCCAGTTCCTCCTCGTATCGCAGATAAAAGGACACACGAGGAGGTGAGAAAGGCGAATGATTGCAAGTAAGTTGAAGATGTGGCCTTGATGCACTGGAAGGAAAAGTTATTCAGAAGATGAAATCGTGATGGAGGAGACTTGAGGCCACCTTGGTCAGAGTTCCGACCCTCCAATTCCAGATGTACAGTTCGTTTAATTCGAAGTCGTTGATCGGAGCTTGGAAGAGGATCCCCACATTGTCCTCAGACACTTGAATACTGAACTGCCAATGTCGATGGAGTCCGCGCACATCACATTCGAAGAAACCTGAGGAAGGTCCATGGGGATGTTGTTGGCCCGTCGACATTGAACGTATGTGAACGCGGCATAAATGGGTCAACGGAGTTGGCACGTTCCCGGTTTGGCTTTCACAATCAGTCAGTAACCAGAGAAACAGGAAAAATACAACGCGCGAACCTTGGAGCACGTCTGACGATTTCAACCAAAACCAACAAATCCTGGGCTGGGTCTATCCCAAAGTCCCGAACCTCGCATCCAAGTTCATCAACGACCCATTCCCTCGATTCGATTCCTCGCGTGCATCCACCCAAGCTCTTGAACGAGATGCCTTTCGATCCATTCTCAATCGCCAATACGCCTCCGAACAACTCCCATAAACCGCTTCCTTTAACTCGCCAAATTTCCTCCTTCTGCCATTGAAGGCTTGCCCAAGCATTCTGGTAGTCCCTCAATCGTGTGCGACAAGCTTTGAACCGGGAGGGACCTGTTGGGTCCTTCAACCATCCCAGCGACACCCAGTTCTATCGTGAGCTGGAGACGTGGGGTATCATCTATGAGTTTGCGAATAGTTCGCGAGACCTATGTATGGGAAGGGATCACGACTCAGAACCTTGATGGAGTGAGTTGTGCAGTGATGCCAGACGAACCTGTCGACATGCTACCAGTAAGCGAAAATCAAGGCAACTCAGAACACTAATGATGAGTTCTGTGGGGAGGCATTCCAACACGAAGGAAACGAGTTCTGACTGCATCGTCGCGGCAGACAGAAAGCCTGAGATCCATTATAACAAACTCAAATCGAGTTCAAAATCTCGAAAAATATTAATCTCATCATTTAGATTGTGGATCGAAACGGTCAGCGCCTATGCCACTGGTGGCTCTTTCGACTGCCATAGCCACCACGATAGAAGTACAGAGCGCTACAGTACAGGTCGGAGTTACGTTCGCAGGTGCTTATCAGGAAACCTTCGACAAGACCAACGGGCAGCACGACTCGACGAACAGACAGCGTCGAGGTTGACAGAAGGTAAGTGCTACTCAGAAGGATAAAACGGCGATACCAACTTTCGACTCATCATCATCCTAGGACGAGGGTTAGATGCAGTGAAATAGGCCGTAAAAGCGGACTTACATCAACCAAAATCAAGCTATCTTTGCTGATCATCGCAGTTCCAAACACGTAGGGTCCTATCGAAAGTGGGGGTATCACCACCGTCTCCTTGCGATACGGAAGCCTGGTGACATATCTCGAGTAACCGAGCAGCGCATGATATTCATCCTCGTCACTCGATTCCGCGTCGGGTAGCTTGAGCAAAACTACACTAGCCAGTGTCACGCCACTCCGACGCCCATGAGCAAGATCATGACGGATTGCGAACTGATTGAAGTCGTAGACTGAAACTTCGAAATGGTGGTGTGGGTGAAGGCCAGTTTGGTTGATTATCCGAGTTGAGGTGACGAAGCGACTGCCTGATACACAACACGTCCAATGTAAGGAGGGAAAGGGGTTATCTATAAGACAGGTCCTTTCTGACGCCCAGTCAACCCATTCCACACAAGCGTGGTCACTTCTGGACTGGTGGAGAAGTGATAGGAACACGGAGACCGGGATGATGTGGGTCCAGCAAACGGTCCCATTGGGGGTGAACAACTTTATCATCACAGCGATAATTTTCGAGTCAGGGGAGAGATCGAAGGGGGCTTGAGATCCCGAGAGACCCGCGGGTGCCAGAGGAGTTGGGAGATATCTGATGGATAGACAGTAATCGCATTCCGGGGGATTCGGATAGAGGAAATAGGGGGTGAGGCCTCTTTCTCTATCCTCGACATCGTCTTTGAGGGAGTGAACACTGAGGCCCGCCCGTCCACCTGACATAGAGGCAAGTAGAAAACTGTCACGAGTCAAAAACGTGAAAGAATGAATCTCAATGTCATCTATCGACTGCAAACACTGGGAAAAGGTGTCAGAGAATGGTAGCTGGTGTTGAGATGGTGAGAAGCTACCATTTCCAGCGCTCCCACCTTCCACTGCCACATGCAGAGATAACCATGGGGGTGATAAGTGGAAAAACCAATGGCAAGTCTATCGCCTAGGACATGGATGTGGAGCTGGGTCTCTTGGTGGCGAACGTTGAGAGGCTCGGAAATGAAATATCCCACGGGGAGCCCCGCGGGGTGTGGTTCTCCGGTTGACAGGGACCGTGTATGAATGCGGCAACGACACGGTATTCGGGATGTAGCTCCAACATGTCTAATGACTCCTTCAGTATGAGTTATATGAGTGGTGAAACGCGGCGTACATGGGTGGGAGCATCTCCACAAGCACAACCAGGTCTTGCGTGGAATCGACTCTCAGATCCTTGAACTCAGGACCAACGCCTTTGATCTTCCAAGTCTTGCTTGGTTTACCACGCGCGATGCCAGGCAGTTGTCTCAAAGAAAGAGAGTCAGACTCTCCAGAGAGTGCCAACACGTCTCCATCCAGTTCCCATAGATCCGAGTCTCCATCGAGGGCCTGTAGAACTTCCTCTTGCTTCCAGCGAAGATTGGCCCAGTTTTCTTGATAGGTTACCAACCGCCGCCTGCGTTCCTCGGTTGTCATATTCGAGTCGGGGCCGTCCACCATACCGGCAATGGCGAGCTCTATTTTGTATTGTAAGCCAGGGGTGGCATCGACGAGTGCTCTTGAGTCGCGCGAGACCTGGTCGACGCATGCGGAAGCTTGTAAGTTGGACCAAACCTGAGAATGAACAACTGACCTGTCGGAAAATGAGAAGACTCCGAAAATCTAGTTCGCTAAGCACTGCGATAGTGAGCTCAGAAGGTAGTGACCCAAGCATCGTAAAGTGTCCCGTCCGACGGTAAACGCGACCTGCAGATATCGATCTAGTAGGGATGCCCAATGTTTGTTGTCGTTGTTCACCGTTCGACTTTCAGCTCAGTGGTACGAGCTCGCGATCCACAAGTTGTACAATATGATAGCAGAGCCTCAACCCGTTGTAACCATGTTATTTCCAATCGCTGTATCTTCCTCATTGCTCTTGCACACCCCCTCATCTCTCAGGCTTTCGATCTGTCTTTCCATTCCTCATTTCTGCGTATCACCACTGCCATTGTTGAGATACTGGACACGTCGGTCGTCTAGATACCGAGTTGCGGTATATTTTACATCCAATTTTGTCAACACCACCTTCTCTGGTGCGATGTGAGCTATAGTGCCCATCACGACGGGGACTCCGCGTTCAGATCTCTTACTGCCACTCGAATTATGCGCTCTGGTGATGACGAATCACTGCTTGCGAACAGAAGTAGGGTAGCACAAATGCATACACGCCCTAACTTGGGCGATGGAGTTGCCAGATTTCCGAGCGTCAAATTGAATGTGTGATACACAGGATCCTAGGTAGACGGTCTCCTATTCCAGGCTCAGAAAACACCCTACAGGCATGTCCCATTTCCAAATGCTTCCCTGTACCGCTACCCGCTGATATGGAGAGTATCCGAAGACCGAGACAAGCATCATCCAATCAAGCCCGAGCAAGTATGTCAAAAGCTGGAAATGATGGCAGGGCAGGGGTGGCTCCATCCTTGGGCCCCATCGACAATCCAACACGACCCAGTACCGCCAATTTCGGGCGACCGGACCAAACTCACTCGGTAGAGCGCCAAGGCGCACCATGTTGACGGTGCTGCTGCTGCTGGTTCAGTATGCGAGCGGTGGGCATGTCAGCCGCGAGAGTTGCAGCGACGAGGACGGAGGTGACTGCGGCGATGAGCGAGAGGGCGAAGGTGAGGGCGACGAAGACGGCGGCGGCGAGGGCGAAGATGCATGCTCACTGGGGATTGCCTAAATTAGCGCTATGACACATGGGCGGCATCGTGCCTGGGCTCGGGGACCCGCAATTCTATGGAATTCTCGCCCAGCGGCCTACATGTCCTCCACTATACAGTCAGGTAAATACTGCAGGGTCTTCGGGAAGTGGATCGCGAAGTTACAGCTGAATTCAGAACCTCACAGGTACAGAAGAACAGAAGTCGCCATTTTGGGACATTTTTCGGAGACCAAGCCCCATCGCAACGCGCTCCGGAGCTCCATTTTGCGAGACGACACCGAAACCATGCCGCCTTTCTAGAGAGGTCATGCTAGGAAATCACATCCACATTAGGTTCTCAAAGAGCTGCTTGTCTCGATGTCGGCCCTGGTGTTTAGCAGACAACTTGAGGAATGTTGATTGGGTGGGGTGGGCGTTGGGACGGCCGGTCAACAAAAGCACCAAAAATGGCTAAACCGGTCAGAGATGCTGACTTCTTGAATTCCGTCCCTGTGAAGGGCAGAATCCAAGTGGTCTATCGTTCTGAATTCAGCTTTAGTAGAAATCCATTTGTTGCCATTGAATCTGTCGAGACGTAAAGCATCATCAACAAGGGTGCTTCGAGCCAATCCGGCTGTGTGGACAGTAAGCACTTCTTCATCGAACTCCTTCACGGCAATTGATTCAAGAGCCGGAAACTTGTGCTGATAGGCAATCGTTTGGACGGATCTCCTGGTTGAATACACATTCGCTGATGGATGTCGCGCCCCGTGGACTTGGCGGCGTCGGCACCTTCGGCATCCAACCTAACCTGACAGTCTCCTGAGTAGTCAATCAACCCCGGCTTGTTACAGCCCGCTCAATGCAATCATAAGTATCTTCATGCTCGTGGCCGTCGTGTCGCGCTGGCTTGGTGACAGAGTTATCCACTTGACCTCCTCGTTCTAGCTGGACCATTCCCAGCCTGTGGTATTTCTTCTCATATGCAAGACTTTGACCCCGTTAGCTTCGTTCAGAACTTGCAGCTTGTCCACCTTTTCCAACGTGAGTTCAGTGCCGAAACATTGGAAAGCCACCCTAGCGCCTCACGAGTCACAACTATCTTTGCGTATGCCAGTTTCGGCAGCTGTTGCCACCATTTACGATCACCGTGAGCATTCACCACACTTTTGCCTCCCCGAACTACTGGAAGCCCAATATCTCTTGGCCAGTGATTCTCTTTGACCAAGAGGTCAGTAACGACGTCTTCTTTTCTCTGAGACTCAACTGAGAAGGACTGACGCCTAACGGGTTAGGTCGAACTTATCTGGGTATGCTATCGCTCTCCTTTGAGTTATCGATTGCTGAAGCATCGGGTTGGCAGAAACGTCCGGGAATTATTGCAAAGATCTTCTTCTTCCTGGTACAAGTAATTCCCACCCCACCGTGAACCACGGTTGATCTCGGTGCAGACTCGATACTGCGGCGATTGTTTCGTCATGTAAGTCTCCCATTTACCACAGATGATCAATTTTATGCTGATGTCCTTCTCTCCCTCGTAGCATCATTTTGATTAGTGTGTTTGACTTCATGTCCAACCGACCCACCCGATTGACTGGATTGTCTAGTTACCTTTACTGAGGCAAACTCGGATAGCGTGAGTTCTCGTCTTACCCCTCATTCATCTGCTCACATTTGGCGACCTCAACTATTGTCAGTCGTGAGTTGAAATCAATTATCTACACTATATAATCTTCCGCCCACGTTTGTCGCATAGATGTTAGCGCACAACTTCTCCATTGACAATATCGCTGAACTCTCATGTTTCAGGTCGTAGCCGTCTTCTCCTGCAAATGTGGGTTACCGTAATACCAGTCTGGGTCGTGCAAGGTGCGCACCAATTCTCCCTTCGAGGGCATTCCCTACGAATCTCATCTCGCGTTTGGACCTCCACCCAAGTTATCTTGCAGTTTCGAGTCTATGCAATGTATAACCGCGAGAAATGGGTCCTCGCTTTCACTCTAACATGTTTTCTAGTTCAAGTTGCAGTTATATTGGCTTTTTTTGTCTCGCGCGACTATGTTCCAGGTATCACTTACCTTGCACACCCCTCTGCCGATCTTAACTTGCTGATTGTACCCTCCTCGTTAGTCGTCTCCGTTAAGTTCGCTAATTGGACGGCCTGTGCAACTACCCAGACGTCGGCAGATACAGTTGGGCCGGGGTTCTCAATTATGATATTTGAGGGAATCTTGTTTTTATTCGCCCTCTATAAGACGGTGATGCATGTGCTACGGCTGAATTATCCTTGGACAAGCGATGGCGCTATTGAGGTTCTACTGAGGGATAATATCCTATATTTCTTGATGTTCGTCTTTCTGATTTCCTTCGTCATCGATTGAGCTCATCCCACTGCTTTTAGTATGTTCTCGATTTACTGCCTGTTGGTCATTAGCTGGTTCACTATTCCCGTGCGTTCCCAGATACTCCCCATCATTCTTTCCCTCTATCTTCGAGTAACGAGGACCTGACCCTCTGTCCATGTCAACAGAGGATCTGGACTGAGCTCTTAAGCTACTTGAATATCACAGCAACCTGCACGCTTGGGTGTCGACTCATGCTCAATATCCGAGAAGTATCGTATCGACACGAGGAGTGTGTAAATACACAGGAGATCGCCTTCCAGTTGAGGGAGTTGGTGAATGGCGTTCAACGAGGAGTTGTGTCTTCAGGTGCCGATCCTACCGACAGCTTGGCTTGTGGTAGACGCGACGACAACGGGGTGGAAGGGGGTGAGCACGAATCGCGCGAGGTGGTTGTGTAGTTGATCTATCTTGCACACCCAGAATCTGTCACAGACGGCGGCTAATCGACTGTGAAGCATCACTTTTTAGGAACTTGTAACAACAGGCTACACATATTTGATCCCTCAAAACTTGATCTCTATGATACAGAACACTGATCGAATGAACGGCTTGACAGTCCCCCACCTGCTGATGGATGGGTATGATCACGCACTATGAGACTTTGAATAGGGATACCATGTTGGATACGAGCCATCAAGAGTTTGCACAGTGGTTTGAGCCTGACACTGGACAGTCTCAGGGGGTGGACATGGGCCAAGAGAACGAGCAGCAACCGGGCGCCGCAGGGTCTTCAGGAAGCGGCTCTCAAAGAAACGCTAGAAGTGCGTTCGCGGAGATGGAGTCCGTTGGGATGTAGAGGTTCTTCAGCAACGGAGTGCTCCGAGCCAGTTGAGGCATGTGGATCGTGGCTCTTTGTCGCCGACCTGCTTCATGCTGAGTGATTCGAGAGCCGGAACTTATGCTGCAAAGCAATGATTTGGACCGATCTCGGGATTGAATATCTGCCGAGGGAAAGGTGTTGAACAGCAGGTGAATGCAGATATGAGATTAATTCGGAAGCGTCTCCGGAAACAGTAAGCGAAGTCAACTGGGGGAAGTGCGCTACAGTATAGGCCGGGGTTACGTTCGCAAGTGCTCATCAGGAAGCCTTCGACAAGATTAACGGGCAGCACGACTCTACGGGCAGACAACGTCGAGGTTGACGGAAGGTAAGCCCTAGTCAGAAGGATAAAATGGCGATACCAAATTTCGACCCATCGTCTTCCTAGGACGAAGGTTAGATACAGTAAAATAGGTCGTAAAAGCGGACTTACATCAACCAAAATCAAGCTATCTTTGCTGATCATCGCAGTTCCGAAGGCGTAGGGTCCTATCGAAAGTGGGGGTATCACCACCGTCCCCTTGCGATACGGAAGCCTGGTAACATATCTTGAGTAACCGAACAGCGCATGATATTCATCCTCGTCACTCGATTCCGAGTCGGGTAGCTTGAGCAAAACTACGCTAGCCCGAGTCACGCCACTCCGACGCCCATGAGCAAGATCATGACGGATTGCGAGCTGATTGAAGTCGTAGACTGAAACTTCGAAATGTTGCTGTGGGTGAAGGCCAGTTTGGGTGGATATCCGAGTCGAGGTGACGAAGCGACTTCCTGATACACAACACGTCCAATGTAAGGAGGGAAAGGGGTTATCTAGAAGACAGGTTCTTTCTGACGCCCAGTCAACCCATTCCACACAAGCGTGGTCACTTCCAGACTGGCGAAGAGGTGATAGGAACACGGAGACCGGGATGATGTGGGTCCAGCCAACGGGCCCGTTTGGGGTGAACAACTTTATCATCACAGCGACAATTTTCGAGTCAGGCGAGAGATCGAAGGGGGCTTGAGATCCCGAGAGACCCACGGATGCTGGAGTTGGGAGATATCTGATGGATAGATAGTAATCGCATTGCGGGGGATTCGGGTAGAGGAAATAGGGGGTGAGGTTTCTTTCTCTATCCTCGACGTCGTCTTTGAGGGAGTGAACACGGAGGCCTGCCCGTCCACCTGACATGGAGGCAAGTAGAAAACTATCACGAGTCAGAAACGTGAAAGAATGAATCTCAATGTCATCTGTCGACCGCAAACACTGGGGAAAGGTGTCAGAGAATGGTAGCTGGTGTTGAGATGGTAAGAAGCTACCATTTCCAGCGCTCCCACCTTCCACTGCCACATGCAGAAATAACCATGGAGGTGATAAGTGGAAAACCCAACAGCAAGTCTATTGCCTAGGACCTGAATGTCGAGCTGGGTGTCTTGGTGGTGAATGTTCAGAGGCTCGGAAATGAAATATCCCATGGGGGGCCCCGCGAGGTGTGGTTCTCCGGTTGTCAGGGACCGCGTATGAATGCGGCAACGACACGGTATTCGGAATGTTGCTCCAGTATGCCTAATGAATCCTTCAGCACGGGTTATATGAATGGTGAAACGCGGCGTACGTGGATGGGAGGATCTCCACAAGCACAACCAGGTCTTGTGTGGAATCGACTTTGAAGTCATTGAACTCAGAACCAACGCCTTTGATCTTCCAATTCTTACTTGGTATACCGCGCGCGATGCCAGGCAGTTGTCTCAAAAAAAGAGAGTCGGACTCTCCAGAGAGTGCCAACACATCTCCATCCAGTTCCCATAGATCCGCGTCTCCATCGAGGGCCTGCAGAACTTCCTCTTGCTTCCAGCGAAGATTGGCCCAGCTTTCTTGGTAGTTTGCCAATCGCCGCCTGCGTTCCTCGGTTGTCATATTCGAGTTGGGGCCGTCCACCATGCCGGCAATGGCGAGCTCTATTTTGTATTGTAAGCCAGGGGTGGCATCGACGAGTGCTCTAGAGACGTGCGAGACCTGGTCGACGCACAGTGCGGAAACTTGTAAGTTGCACCAAACTAGAGAACAAATTGGCATGAATAACTCACCTGTCGAAAGATGAGAAGACTCCGAAAATCCAGTTTGTTGAGCACTGCAATCGTGAGCTCAGGAGGCAGTGACCCAAGCATCTTGCCAAAGTAGTCCTGTCCGACAGTCTATGGATATCGATGATGTTGCGAATGCGTTGTCGTGGTCAGTGTTTAGCGTTCAACTGTCAGCTCACTGGCAATGACACGAGCACCGAGTGGCATGATCGCCTTTGTACTTGCAGACTTCGTGCACCACCGGCATTTACTGATGGGCTCAGGCTCCACGTGTGCAGCTGCATGTCCAGACTCGAAAGATAGGGAGAATAAGTAGTGAGTAGAGAAACTACCGCGCGACTGTTTTCTAAGTTATGCATCAAGGGAGGTACGGGGTCTGAGATCTGAGGCCCAGGAAAAACTACAGTCAACGCATTTTTG
Source organism: Jaapia argillacea MUCL 33604 (assembly GCA_000697665.1). NCBI lineage: Eukaryota > Fungi > Basidiomycota > Agaricomycetes > Jaapiales > Jaapiaceae > Jaapia > Jaapia argillacea. The sequence goes on from KL197723.1 coordinate 611,958, forward strand.
CTTGAAGCAGACTGACGAAGATCCCCCTAAACCCATCCTTCAGACCTCCGATGGTGATGAAATATACATATCCTTCAGTGCACTCTCCAGGCGACTCGCAATAATTCCCTGAACAGCACTCGTGATATGCAACTCATCGCTCCAGATCTCTCCGCCGTCTTCCTCCGGTGCATCAGATCCGAACTCATACTCCGTCGGATCGTCAAGGATGTCAGAGAGGACCCGATGGGCTGAGAACACCACAACCGAGGCTTGCTTGCTTTCGTCTGCGAACGAGCTTGCCTGGGATCTAAGCAGTGTGTTCCAGGTACTACATCTGCCGGCCAGTTCTGTTTGTTGATCCACGCCTGGATGAAGAAAATGGGAGTTCCATGAGTTGCGTACTGGGAGGTTGGTGTTACTTACCACCGGGAGACCTGTCCATGGGCGGGACATCAACGAGAAGAAAGTTTCGAGCTCCAGCTTTCACATAGAGATCGTGGAGGGCATCCGAGACTACCTCCATTATCTCCTCCAAATCATCCTCCCATGTTCGCCTAGGGGAAAAATCAGCTTGGACGCTAGACACATCGCTGAGCGCTTACCCACAGTCATTAATGCCAATCCAAATAACTGCCGGATATCAGTACGGCCAACAGATAGCTGGGTGCATAAAGTGGCTGACCATAGAGTGTTTTACCCGGATTCAATGGGGGCCCGGATTTCTGCGATACCTTTGCTGGGAACTGTGCAAAGAATCGTTTGAGTTGGTCAGCGAGATCGTCCTCGGCAGTGTCCCCTGCTGATGCGAAATTGTGGAACTCGATCACGTCACCGCTGCTGGTTCGCCGCGAATGAGCGATGTGTTCTACCTATCCACTACCCATTAGCGTAGACCATGAAAGTGGGTGGCAGCCCACGTACCCAGTTTCTGGATTCAGTTTCTGCAGCGAGCTCGTCGCTTCGCGGGGTCGAGCTATAAGAATCTCCACTAGGAATGGACAAAAGCGTGTCAGGCGAGTACGTCCATGCCGTCGATTCATGTCTGACAATATTACCAAGTCCTGTATGCTCGCCCAACCAGGCCACTGTGCTCGCTTCACACACACAGGCACATCTCCTTTCGTCGAAGGTCAGCGATTCCTTTATGAGTGGATCCTTAGTACTGCCCGAAACGCACCTGTGGTCTTGCTCCTCTTGAGGGCAGTCCCACGGAGATCGTCGTCGCTGGGTGCACGCTTGCTTGCCATGTCTTATGGATCCGCGGGTTTTTGAGCTTGCCAGGTGAATCCCTACTCGTTGGTCCTCCGAGTCGACGATTTCGACTCGCTAGATGCCTTGAGAGTCAGCTGTACCGTGGACGAGAATCACAAATCAAGAGTAGCCCCACGAGAGATAGTATGGTGCAGTCTTTGAAACCACAGAATATTCGAACGCTGAGGTAGTACTAGTAGTAAGTAGGTATGGAATCGGAGGCGGGCAAATACTTGACCCCACGTGTCACCGTATAGAGCTAACATTGACAAGGACAGTTCCACTGAGTGGGCCAGCGCCCCTATCTTTTAGGACCCTTGAATAAAGCCCCTCGATTGAGATTGTTAGTGATAATACAACAAGTGTGTGCTATGTCATTGATACATTTCCGAGGTCCGACCCCTTAATCCCTTCGTAACACTCCTGTCTTTAACTTTCTTGCGATAGTTCCGGCCATCTGCCCTCCTGGATCCTTTCCATCCCCTCCATCCATCCCGCCATCCCTCCCTTACCCAACAAGCAAAATATCAATCCCCGTAACCCGATCATTATTCTCATCCATCTGTACAACAGCCCCAAACTATTCCATCAGTCACTCTGCCACACACAAAAAGGGGAAAAGGGATCGAAGAAAAAAGGGAAAGACAGCCCAAGGAAACAAACTCACGGTCATCCCAATAATCCTCTCCTCATCCATCAAAACAGCAGCATAATCATACTCCTCCTCACTCACACTCTCCACATACCCAAGCTCACTCCAAACTTCCACGCCCTCCTCTCCACCAACATACAACTGTACAGGCAAAGCCGTACGTTCCGTCACCAACCTCACTTTCTTACCTCCGCCAATATCGATTACTTTACCTGGAAGGGATGAATCCATGGTGGATGAGATAGACATTCGGTCCGGGTCGTATACGGGATAGGGGTGGTAAGAGGAGAAAGTGGATGAGGTGTCTCCGTCTTCATCGTCCTCGTCCTCCTCTTCTTCGTATGGCTCGAGGAGACTGGAAGGCGCCAACCGAGCTAGGATAGACCTGAACCGACTTACCCCTGCGCTCGCAGCGGCTTCTCCTTCCTCAGTAAGAGCCCCAGAGAAGCGACTACTCCCCTCGCCCCTCCCCTCATCAAACACACCAAAAACAGCCTCTCCAACCCTCCTCTCTCCATCTTCCTCAAGCTTCCTCCATTCCCCCTCCCTCACCTTCCCCAACTTCAACCTCTCCTCCTCCAACTTCAACTCTTCCTCCTTCCTCCAAGCCTCCATCTCCTCTTCCTCCCTCCTCTTCTCTTCCTTCGTCCTCCTCTCCCTCCTCGCCTTTTGCTCCTTCCAAACTCCTTCCATTTTCTTAACTGCTAGCCTCCCGAAATCCCGGACTACGATGGGACTGGCGTTATCTTCTAACACGCTGACGTAGCGTTGGCCACAAGTCGTCGTGATCCATCGCGTGGGTGTGTTGTCCGTTAGGAACCAACGGGTTGCGGGGGGACCCCAGAGGGGGAAGTCGAGGGTGGGGCAAGGTGGGTCTTCAGGCGATGAGGAACGCGATTGTGATTCAGGATCCAAGTCCATTTTGGATACGCTTGGCAGTGGCGGGAAGGAAAGAGGAGGAGAGGGAGCACGGAAGTACCGTAATAACGAACTCCGATGAACCACAAATGAAACAGAGCTAACGTGTCCAAACCTCAGCGGGACCGTATCCTGAATCAACATATTGAAAATCAGGATTGCATCTTCCGGTGCATCATGAAATCCCTGCGTATCCTCGTTCCCCCCCGAATTTGCTTTGCTTTCGTAGTAGGCGGCGCCGAGAGGATTGGGTTCGGCTCGACATGCCATACGGATGATTGTGCAGATTGATTTCAAAGGTGGGAGGCCGAGGGATATGGATGTGCGAAGACGGGTGGGTGCAGGTGGGTAAGAAGACGTAGGGTATGAGGCGGTGGGAGGTATTGGGACTAAGTCGAGGGATTGCGTCGTTAAGTTTGGGAGGAGGAGGACGTGTTCGGAGAGGAAAGCGAGTGTCGTATATGTCATCCAATCTGCATCGTACGTCTACCCAGAACCAAAATCAGTTTCGTTCATAAGAGATATAACTTCAACAATTCGACACTCACAGCTTTCAAATACCCCTTCTTCCAATCCCAAATATACAGCCAATCTTTGGTTGTTGGACCCGAATAAGGGAAGGTTAACAACAAGGCGAGGGTGTCACCCACGATCTCGATACCGAGACTGCAATGACCTTGTGCGCCCATTACTTTGCATACGAACAAGACTGGCTGGGAAGCAAGAGGGTGCGGACAGGGTTTTGATGAGGTGGACGACGCCGAGAACTGGAGGAGGTGGATTGTTATTATTTGGGGCGTTAGGGGAGTGGGGAGGAGGTCGGTTGGGTCGTCATGACTGCAGGATACAACATCAGACGTCAAAATCTTGGAAAGACGAGAGGGCAGAAGATGGGCTCACTATGCAACGACTGCGAGCAAGTCATGTTCCCGTAAAGCCAACCCAATATCGATGATATCCTCTCCAACCTCAATACTCTTCCACTCTGGAGACTTCACCTCCCCATCATCCAACGAAGGTAACTCAACATACTTCAACCCCTTCGTAGGCCTCAAACTCCCCACCTCTGCCACGCCAAGCAAATATACACCGCCTGTAAAATCATAGATCCCCGAAGGCCTATGCTTGATCCTCACCCCCACAGTTTTCGCGATACTCAATTTCCTCCATGCTTCGCTTCTGGCTCGAAGTTTGGAGAGTTTTTCGGAGAGCGAGAAGGGGGAGAGAGGGTTATCGGATGTGGAAGTTGATTCGAGTTCGATCAGGTACTGGAGGATGGTGGAGGTTGTTATTAGGGTGTAAAGGGATTTGCAGGTGAGGAGGCAGGATGTGAGGGAGGACAGCGGGAGGTAGCACAAGATCCGGATGAGGAGCTCGGGGGGCAGCGAGATGAGTGTTTGGCTCATTGATATTCAAGTTGGGTTTGTCGTGATGATGATGGTGGGTGAATGAGAGACAGCAACGACAGCAATGTAAACACCCAGCTACAGTGCAAATGCGCTGGAAAGCCTGGAATCGAGACAGGTTTTGGGTGACGACGGACCTTACGAGGAGATGCACACGCGATCAATATGTGGAGCAGGTTTTCTACTCGAGCTCAGCTTCGAGCACATCCATAGAAATCATGAGCTCAATTCCATTCGTGCGTATAAGTACATCCATAACAATCATCACGGCCGTCTCAAATGTCATCACAAAACATATCTAAAATCCCGGTTCTGCCTATCCGTCAAATCCAAGAATTCCTAGACGAAACGAATCCAGCGTCAGCACCGCCCACATCGCCAAAGCCAGGATGACACGACGGAGGGAGTGCTCACCTTATCGACCTTCTTCTCGACCCTCTTCCCATTGACATCGACACTCTCGATATAAACATCATCATAAGTATCATCTGGGGGCTCATGGTCTCGCTTGGTGTTCTCAGCGGCGAGACGACGGCGGATGAAGAGGAGGAGTAAAGGGCAGATGGTGTAACAAATAGCGATGACGATCCAAGGGACGTGGTTCCTATAATTGGGCGGATCAGTGATTGAGCCAAGAGCGATCAAGGGAACCCCTTGAACGAAGAAAGGAACGTACCTCGGTTTATATTTGGCTTGCCACAAGAAAGGACCAGCAGCGTTACCAACACAATATGCCGACAACATGATCGCATTAGCTAGAGAACCAAAGTCAACAATGCATAGTGTATAAGGAGACTCGGACACGTACTAGTCACCCGCTTGGTATGTCCAGCAGTAGTTTGCGATAACCACGCCAACGACAAGACCTACACCAACAAGAGAAGACGATCAACAAAACCCTTCGCACGCAAAAACTTCAAAACATACAAATCCAGTAGTTCCAACACCTACACATCACCCCCAACACAACCGTCAGCAACATCGTAGTGAAAAAAAAGTCTCACTCACCAGTCAACCATTGCGAGAATAACAACCCAACTTTATCACTCCATGGCAATGTATTGATCAAAATACACCCCAACAAATTCGGCAAGAAATAAACAGCTCCAACATACGCTCTCGCATCTTTCCACCTCGAAGCAAAGATCACTCCAGTCCAAATGGTAGTGATCTCAATGAAACCATCTACACAACCAAGAAGGGTAGTTTGGAGAGGTGAGAAGCCGAATGAAGAAACGATGATTTGACGTTGGTTCGTTAATGAATTGGGGACATTGTCAAGGGCGGAGAAGAGTGCGAAGAGCCATGTTTTAGGATCGGTCAGAGCTTCTATCATTTGTTCTTTTTTGAAATGTTTGTTCTCCACTCCCGTTTGGTTTTCCTATTATTTTCGGATGAGTGGGTTGTGGTACTGACACCGGATGAGTGGTAACGTACCTTGATGCGCTGAACGGCCTTTGCGCGTTCATCGGGTGTGAGGAACCAAGCGTTGGTGGGAGAGTCGGGGAACAAGAACCTATCGATGGCGAACGTGCCATTCGTTAACGCCCCTGAATGGCGATGTGAGTCAAGACATGACAAACCAATAACAGATGGCGCAGATGAAGGTAATGACCCCAGTTATAATCATCAACCTGTTTACAAAACCAAGACCCTATGAGATCATAGTTCGCATCAAGGTAACAGAGGGCATACCATTGCCAAGGTTCAAAACCTGTAGTCTTGATATGCAAACTCCCAAAACTAATAAATCCCGAAATAATTTGCGCAGTCCCATTCATCAAAACTAACCCACCAATCAGTACCACCCCAACCAACACGCATACCGGGAAAGGGTACTCACACCAATACCCAGTCCTCAACGTCTGCTCCTTCCTCGTATAAAACATTGAACTGACAATCATGAACCCAGCCGTTATGCTACCTTCACAAGCCCCTAGGATGAGACGGACGATGAAGAGACCAGCAAAGTTTTTGCAGGCTGCGTGGGAGGCGAGAGCGGCGGACCAGATTAGGATGTTTATGCTGGTGGGAGGGGTTAATAGGGTAAAGGAGGTTTTAGATGAAGGGGAGAGGGGAGGAAGGAGTCGGGATGCACCCACCTCATCCATTTTCCGACTGGGAAGCGTTGTAGGGCCAAGTTTTGTGGGTACTCAAATAAGAGGTAGGAGAGGTAGAAGATCGTTCCAAGCCTTCAACACGCTCCAAGTCAGTCCCCACGAGAAGAACGAGTAAACAGGGAGCGAAGGCGCGCTTACCAGTTATACCTGACAAGGACTAGTCGGCCATGATGGAGTAAATGAAGGTAGGAGAGAGACGTACTGGTTAGTGTTCAGGTGTGTTGCTGTCCTACATGCAACGATGGGACGTCAACGTAGGCTCGTAGGACGAGAGGCGGGAGAGAGTACGTACTCGATTCCGAGAATCGCGGAGCTTCCGAGCGTAGTCTTATCCATAAACTGAACCCTATAAAACCGAGAGGTGTGAGATCGGGATGATAGAGGGATATTTGGCGGTAATCTACCAGTAGAGTGCTAAGGTGATGATGAGTCAGTGATTTCATGGTCTTCAAGAACGGTGCCCAAGGGTAGAGCAGGAACTTACTGCACATCAAAGGTAAGATATGCCAATCAATCTTCTTTCTTCAAACACAACACACACCGATCAGTACCCCACACAAGCCATACAACGACCGTAAAACTCGCCTGATCCTCAAAGCTTCAGCCTCGTCCAACTCGATCTCACCACCCGCAACCAACTGCGCACCGGTATCGACTTCAGACACCTTGACATTATGGGCATGATGCTGTTGTTGCTTCTCATCCTCGAACCTAGGTTTTTCGCTGCTCGTTTCTGAGCTCATCTTGGATCCAATCGCAGCCGAAATGACCAAAGCACGCGACAGGAGAGGTGAAGGTAAAGGGTGAAAGAGAGACAGAAATGAAAGAAGGAGGTGGAGATCGCCCAAGGAGCGAGAAGGTCGCCCGTCCGAAGAGAAGATCCACTTAAAGTCCTCTGACCTCTTGATCCCAAGAATGCTATCTTCCATGGCTTAAGAATGGGGCACAAGACTCCAAACATGCCCACGGCAGGCAGCCTGTCATCCCCAGGCACGCCACCTTGTACAGAGATATGGAGATAAGCAGCCTTGAGCAGCCCGTGCATGGAGGGGGAAGCATGAGAAGTGAGGAGTGGATGATGGCAGAACTCTTGTCGTAACGAAATCGTCCCTAGCATGGAACTTATCTTTGCTATCAACCCTCCAAGCGGGGGAGTATCGTGCTGAGTTGAGCGAAGAAGTTGGTCTGTCGGACAGATTACGACCTCGGCTATGGCCCATGGCAGCAAGATATGGCAGGATTGTTCGCTATTGCGCGATGAAAAGCAGAATGCCTAGCTGGATCAGTGTGGGAGAACACTGTTCGCGCAGTTGTGCGGACCGGGATGGGTGCAATGCAGAAGCCTTCGGCAGGACGACAGACAAAAGATTCTTCCGCTATCGCTAGTTCTCTTCAACGCCAGTGAATTCGAAAAATGCAGGTGGAAATTCAAGGAAACAATGAACAAAAAATTGCCGTCTGGGGTGAAATGATCATATTGGCATATGGTCAATTCAACATTGATCACTAAAATGTCGAGATGTTCCAATTGCTATGTTTCACTTTCATTGTTTCGACTCGCGGAAACCGTTCGAAAGGTTACCGCAGGGGCCTTCGAATAGGAGGCCCTCCCCACTGGGTTCAATAACCGCCGTTTTGACACCGAACACTGCTCCAAACATGCCACCCAAAAGATTGATTGATCGCCCCAGTCTTTGTACGAATAGCTTCCAAGCACCTCCCGAGCATCGATTACTAAGCCAAACAGACAAAGGACATCCTGAATCTTCAATGTTCGTTGAGTGTTCGACGAAATGTTTGTTGAGTGTTAGGAGATAGAGCAAACTCTCATTCCCATTGGATGTTTGGAGGATTTGTGGGGTCCCAACAATGGTCATTGTACCCAGTGCCCCATATATATATATTGATTCGCCACGATTATCACAAATAGGTTGGTGGTTGAGGACATTGGGGGATCGGATGCAATGAGATCGAGTGCGATGATACATACATAGCCATCAACTTCGACGGCGGCTATGTAGTGGTACCACAAAGATACAATATAAAGCAACGGAAAGGTACAAACGAACGCTGCATGAACGAACGCACTCAAGGTAACCCAACATGTCTCTTTCACCTGGGATGAAACTCCAAAGCCACTGCCAGCACATCACCCATATCAATAGCGCCGTCAGAGATGAACAGCCCGCCCCTTTTAAAGGGTGGTGTAAACGACAGCCGGGCGAGCGATATCAATGCTTGACCCATCCACGGAGGAGGGTCCAGCTCATTTCGCTGCTGAGGTTTCTCGTCATTAGCGTTTCGATGATGAGAGATTTAGAGAAACCGCTGGTGTGGGAGGCGGAGGTTTATGTAGGTTTGTGAACTCGCACGGACTTGGGAGTCTGATGGGAGACGTTGTAGACCATATCGTAGACTCTGGACTCGTTGGAGCCTCAGGTGCCGCTCCTTTTCATCAACCTTTTATTCCACACCCTCTCGCTGGAATTGTCATGGAAGTCGAATGCTGAACTGCAAAGAAAAAGTCAGGTGGTATGGGTTGGTATGGTCAGGTCTATACCTCTGCATACCATGTCAAACCACCTCGCGATTCTATGGTGTTGGGTGTCTTGTTTTGCTGGGCGATTAATTGCCAAGTTCTTTCTCGTGGTTTCTTCCTCCTCTCACACGAACCCAAAAACACCCTGCCACGTTCTATCGGTGTATTCTGTGAAAGGAGGGCTGTGGTCAAGCAAGATTTAATATCTTGCGCGACTACCACTCGTTTTCGACTTTCTCGCCTATCGTGAGATCAGGGATCTGGATTGTGACTGCCAGATTACAATGAATCTTCTCTCGCGTTGCTCTGCCATGACTCGCCTGGACGATGTTTCCTTTTTTCGTTCCTTTCACAGATCGTCGACGGAGAGAATTTAGCATGCCGTTGATTCATGGGCGCCTCCGGTGTTGCCTTAAGGCTGGCTCATGTAGATTCCTGCGAAATCCCGGAGAGGCGTGTTGAAAAGGTTCGGAGCTTGCTTTTCCCTATCGGTATTTGCATTGCGTCTTTCTCTCAACTACCATCATGGCACCACCGACGGACGTTCTCATACAGGACTACATCCCAAGTCTACCTCGTCCCGTTCCTGTTCGTCACTGTGGTTCGAATGAAGCAGGTGATCACGTCGCCTACATCCTAGGCACACAACCTGATGTAGTCGGAGTGGCGATATCACTCTCTCCAACGGGCTATATTCAGACCATGTCCTTCGCCAGCCCCCAGCGTGTTCTGTGCGTCGCATTGGACCATCGTAAAAAGGCTCCCTCTGCCTCCACCAAATTGTTCGAGCACTTCATCTCTGGAGAACTCGTGCCGTTTGCTGGGTTCGGTTTTGCGTATCAGGCGCTGGCACTGGCGTGGGATTTGAAATGCCCGGTGCAGGGAGTTGATCTTTCGACCTTTCTATCCAAGTCCACTAGGGAGCAGCGGTCACCTGGGGATTTGGTTCGAGAGGAGGTGTATCCGAAAATCGATCGCTTCAAGGTCGATTCGTTGTGGGATATCCGTGAAGATGAAGAATATGATAGCCTTTGTATTCGCGCCTGGATATCAGCTAGGTTGTTTTCTTTTCTGAACTCAACGGTTTCCAGTTATTGACGGGTTCAAATCTCGTTTGCGATTCTAGCATATCAGCCCGCCTAGTCGATAAGATCTTGGCGTCGACCAAGGTCGACACCACCTACCTATCCCCTGAGGTACCCGTTGTACCTTCGATCTCCATATCCTACCGCATCGCTAACATTCGCCAACAGCAACTAGTGTGCCTCGCCAAAGTGGCAGCCGAAGTTCATCGCCTCCGTTCGCTTAGGCCTACCTCTATCGAGAACGACTTCCTGCACGTCAAGGAAACCAAGGACGGAACCCTCGACGTGCAGAATGCTAGATACAAGTCTCGAATTCGAAACAGTCGCAAGGTTAGTCGCAAACCACTCTTCCTTCGCTTCTATTCAGAATTGACTCTGAGAGTTCTACGAAAACGTTAGACGCAGATAGAGATTCAATATCAAAATGGCCAATCATTTCGGGGGAGGAGTATTCGATCCGAAGGAAGACAGACTCAAATCAGGACCGCACGGGGGATGCCGCACGGAGGGTCGGCCCAAATCCAGAGCATAACGATTCATGGGAGGCAGGACTTGACTTCTGCCGAAAAGGCTTTCGACGAGTTTTTGCTGCTCGTCCTTCAAGGCCAACAATATCTAGATGAATCTGATTTCATCGCGGGTGTATGGTTTCCTAGTCCGTCCAGTGCCAATGCGAGAAAGGTTCATGTCGCACCGATGAATCTAGGGCAGATTTCGGATTTGAGCCTGAACGCCAGTCAGCAAGAAGTTATTCGGGCAATGATAGACGAGATGAAGCCTATCGTCGTGACTCATGGTAAGAAGAGCACCTAGTAACTTCGTTAGTGTGTTGCAACTGACTGGTGCGTTGATGGTAGGGCCTCCCGGAACTGGGAAAACAACGACGATTTCTGTCGCCGTCAGTCACTGGGCGAGGAATAGGCTCCCTGTTTGGATCATCGCGCAGTCCAATGTCGCTGTCAAGAATATAGCAGAATCCCTCGCAAAACGTGACGTTGACTTCACTCTCATTGTCTCAAAGGAATTCTATGTGGAATGGTGAGCCCGGACCGCTCGGCCAGTTCCGCCGCCGCCGATAGCTGATGAACTAATGGTATTAGGCACGAACACATCTATGAAAAGATCCAAGAGCGCATTATCCGCTCGGACGAAATGCCAGAGGAGCCTTTGGATGTTCAGCGAAGACTTGGTGGTTGTTGTGTCATCTTATGTACCCTAAGTATGCTCTCGAATCCAGTTGTCGAAGACCGAGGCATCTTCGAACTTGTCCGACCGGAGCGGCTCGTCATCGACGAGGCATCCCAAATCAATATCTCCGATTTTATGGTACGCAGCGATTGTCAACTCACCGGCCTTAAACGGTTGTTGGCTCATACGTTTCGTTTCTGGTAGCCGATATTCCACAGGTTCAAACGGCTCATCAAGGTCTGTTTCTTCGGTGACCCGAATCAACGTGAGGGCTTTTGAAGGTTTTTTTGCTCCAAATTTACTAATACGATGAAATCTCGAAGTTCCGCCGTATGGACAGGACAAAGTGCATTTGAGGAGCGTCTTCGAAATCAAGCACCTCCGGGACTCGGCGTTTTTTCTTAATATTCAATGTGAGTGGCGTGCGAATCTCTTTCATGAATATTGTTTGATCAACAAGGGTAGATCGAATGCCCGAACCGATTGGACATTTCTTATCAAGGCAAATGTACGAATCAAAACTATATTCGGAGCATCAAGTCAAAGACATGTCCTGTATTCGTTTCATCCACGTATCGAAAGGATGCGAGGAACAAGCTGGGAAAAGTTGGCGGGTGAGTTACCAGCGGTCATTTCGCAACATTCAAGAATGCGAGCGCTGATATAGTACATTCGTTACGGCGAAAGAATATGGAAGAGGTTCATACTATAGTCAATCTCGTGCGCGACTACTATCGGCGCGAAAAGTTTGTCATCGTGACGCCGTACGATGCTCAGCGAGCCGAGTTGGAACGACAACTCAAGGCCGCACAACTTCCATGGGAGCGAGTCTTCAACGTCGACAGTTTCCAAGGTTTGGAGCCCTCTCCGTCATTCCTCAGGCGACAAATCTGAATCTTTGTGCATAGGAAACGAAGAGGCATTCGTCATCATCTCTGTAGCGCGGACAGCAAGGCCAGGTTTCCTAATCTCCGACAATCGTACGAACGTCATGCTCTCCAGGTGCAAGCGGGGGATGGTCATCGTTACGAATCAGGTCTTCCTCAGGACATCTGGGAGGGATACCCTGATTGGACGATTGGCTTCGCATTGGGAAGCACATCGTGGGGAGCACGAAACTTGGGCGGATTGGAAGCATGTAGCGGAAGGCAGGGCTCATATGCCCGGTATTCCTCCTCGTACACCACGCGCCCTCCCTGTGGGTACATCCATCCCCGCTCAAACGAGCACCGGGACCTCGCAGTACGCTCACGATGGTACTTGGAACCCATTTCCCAACTTTTATTCTTCGAATTGGGAAAGCTCTTTTGCCGACCATCCACAATGGATGAGTCATGGCTTTGGTCCCAGTCCGAGGGCAGAGATCGTAATCGATGATCAGAGCTTCCCGCCTCTCCCTCCCCCTGGCGCCCCGATAAGCGTCACGCCATTGCCATCTACTAGAGCGAAGAAGGCAGGGGAGAAAGATTCACGCCCTTCCGGGCGACTGCAAACTCCGAGCTCTGGCTCATCTGGTCGTCATTCGATCCAGTCGAGTGGTTGGGGGCAGCCACGACCACAACTGCAACTGCCACCGCAGCCTCATGTACAGTCCCCCCCTCAAGCTCGCCCCCAAGTAGTTCCCGCCCCGGTGAAAGAAGCGGTCTGGCGGATGGTGGACTCGTCCAGCATTCCTACACCTCCGATCCCAGCTCCTACCCCACTAGTTACCCCTCGAGCCAGACCGGCCAGCGGACAGCCAATCAGGGTTCTCCGAATCGTGAATGGTACAAGCTATGTGCCGCCACCAGCGAAGATAAAAGCTGATGAAAATCAGCTGAGTAAGGGAGGTAGGGGCGGCGGGAAGGGGGCCCGGATGAAAAGTGGGATCCTTTCGACAAGGAGATGGTAAACGACGGTGATACGCACTCGCGTCCATGTATACAATATATACCCTTGTCTTGATTTGAGCAAAGCAAAATATTAAGATATACAGTGGGCCTATGAACACTAGCGACTCGGAAGCGATGAGAACTAGCACCGAGCGTCTAGCTGAGCACGAGCACATTCAAACGTAAGGAAATTCTCCTCGCACCGCGTCCGAGCCAAACTCATCTGGCTCTTACCCAAACCTCAAGCTAACATCGCCTGCTGGAGGCTCAGTGCTCAGGGCTCAACGACAGAAAGCGACGAACGCTATAACGGCTTGTGGCGGAGTTTGAATATGCGACGCTCTAAACCATGTTTCCAACACGAATTATGCCAGCCTGACTACCGTCGTCGTGCACCGTCAGGTTCGGTTACAAGCCTATTTCACCTGACCTCCGCTCAGCGGCACTGGCCCCTGGGCAATTTCTGTTCACATGCAAGGCCTTGATCCCGTCGGTTTGGTTCAAAACTTACGAATTCTCCGCCTTGTCCAAAGTAAGTCCAGAGGGAAGATGTGGAAAGTTACACTCGGCACCTCACAACCATCTTCATGTACGCCAGTCTCAGCAACCGTCGCCACCATTTACGATCACTGTGAGCATTCGCCATGTTTGTGCCTCCCCGAATTACTCGAAGTCCAGCATTCTTTGGGCAGCGATTCTCTTTGACCAAGAGGTCAGCAACGACATCAACTTTTCTATGGAACTTAACTGAGAATGATTGATGTCCAATGGGTTAGGTCGAACTTATCTGGGTATTTTGTTCAATTTCATCTTAGTTATCGATGTTTTGAACCGTAAATTCTGTAGAAACGCCCGGGAATCATTGCAAAGATATTCTTCTTACTGGTACAAGTAATTTCCACCCCGCCGTGAGCCACTTTTGATCCTGGCGTAGACTAGATACTGTGGCGATTGCCTCATCGTGTAAGTTTTCCATTCGCCTCTGATGGTCGATATCATGCCGATGTTCCCCTCCTCCGTACAGCACCATTACGACCCGTATGTTCGTCTTCATGTCCATCCGACCCACCCGATTTATTTACAATTCTCTAGTTCTCTTCACGAAGGCAAACACAGCTATCGTGAGTTTCTCTTCTTATCCTTCATTTGTCCGCTCATGTTTGGTGTGCTCCCACTCTCAGTCGTGAGTGGAGAATCATTTGTTTATATCATGTAATCTTCTACCTATGTTGGTCCCATAGATGTCGGTACACATATCCTCTCCATTGACAAGATCACTTAACCCTCATGTTTCAGGTCATAGCCGTCTTCTGATACTCATGTGGGCTACCACAATACCGGCCTGGGTCGTGCAAGGTGTGCATCAAAACCCCCCCCCTTGAGGGCTATCCCCACGAACCTCATCTCGTATTTCAACTTCCACCCTCAAAGTTATCATGCAGTTTCGAGTCTATGCAATGTACAACCGCGCGAAATGGGTCCTCGCCTTCACCTTCACGTGTTTTATAACTCAAATGGCAGCTGCATCGGCTTTTTTTGTTTTGTACGAGTATGTCCCAGGTATTGGCTACCTTGCGCACTCCGTCGATTTGATTTATTGATTACGCCGTCCCCATTAGTCATCTCCGTCAAGTTCGCCACCTTGACGACCTGTGTGACCACCCAGATGCCAGCAGACGCAGTTGGAACGTGGCTCTCAACGATGGCCTTTGAAGGGATCTTGTTTTTCCTCGCCCTCTACCAGACGGTGTTACATTTGCTGCGGGTGAATCATCCCTGGAGAAGGAGCGGCGCCATTGAGGTTCTACTGAGGGATAATATCCTATATTTCTTGGTGTTCGTCTCTCCGATTTCCTTTGTCATCGATCTAGCTCACTCCACAGTTTCAGCATATTCTTGATTTATTGCCTGATGCTGATCGCCTGGTTCACTTTCTCCGTGCGTTCCCACATATATCTGTCCTCTCACCCTCTTCCAATTCTCTCTGAGTACCGAGGACCTAACGCTCTGTCCATGTCAACAGACAATCTGGATCGAGATCTTAAGCTCCTTGAATGTCACAGCAACCTGCACGCTTGGGTGTCGGCTCATTCTCAATATCCGAGAAGTATCATATCGACACGAGGAGTGTGTAAACACACAGGAGATCGACTTCCAGCTGAGGGAGTTGGAGGATGGACGTCAACGAGGAGTCGTGTCTCCTGAAGCTGACCCTGCCGACACCTTGGCTCGTGATAGACTCGATGATAGTGGGACTCAGGGTGGTGAGGGAGAATCACGCCAGGAGGTACTGTACCATTTCGATGCATTTGACGCGCCCAGCCATCGGACGGTTTCAACATTCGGGACAGTAAATACTTATACACCATAGAAAGGATATGTAGCGTAATGTATAATGATCGTCTCCGTTCAGTCCCTCCTAGGCTAGGACCAACCTATCTATGAGGACAACAAATCCCGTATCAAACTTGCGCCACATGGCCGTGAAAGATACAGCACCAAACCAGTTGTCTGACCGGTGTCGCTCCTCCCACCTTGAGCCAGCGCGCGTCCATGTAAGTACATGTCACTAACTTCGGCTACCAGCCTCCTATTGACACCCACCATTACCCCACCCGGTTAGGAAGCGTACCGCAGAATGTTTGACTCATTGCCAATCGAACTTCTCACAGCGTTGCTCGACGGGATAGGTTTTCGCAGCCTGCTCAACTGTCGGCAGGTTAGTGTTTCTGCCTTTTTCCGGGTTTCTTCCGTCGATGTTCATAACTGTCATTTGGCTAGATATCCCATAGATTCAAAGCAATCATAGATGCTACTCCGCGCTTACAATACACGATAGAGCTCGCCGTTGCCGGTATGGTGGATAACCCGAAGAGGTCGATGGCAATCGAGGAACGGAGGCGTCGGCTCATAGTCTATCAAGAATACTGGGCCAATACAACCTGGAAAAGAGAAGAAATTCTACCAGGGTTTGACGAAGAAATATGGGAACTGAACGGTGACGTGATGATGTTCATGGTTAGAGGCCCGGATACTCTTTCCCTGAGGCAACCACCTGGAATCTCGCGTGGTGCACAAGGCAGCATTTGGACTATTGAAGATGTTGGACCTGGGTTGTTGACATCACAATCGATGCATCGTAAGACTTGCTTGTAGACTTGTAAATCCTCCACCACCAGTCGGCCTAAGAGCCACTTCTTTCTTTCAACGGACTCCTTCTAAAGGGAGTCATAGGGACGCTGAAGAGTCACGATTCTTCGATGGATGCTATTGTCGCATTCATACGCGGTCCTTATCTACAGGGGCATCCCACCCCGAGGGACTCCCTGTCGGTCCAACCTGGATTACAGCGTTAACACCAGAGCCACGGTGAGCCGTCACAATACCATGTTCACCCACAGGCAATTCTCTCCATCTGGATTGTAGGACTCCGGAGAAGGTAAGTCCAGCCATACAGGACTCGGTCGTGTCGGGATCATGAACCATCCAACGAAGTTCTTGAGCAGTTCGATAGCAGACCCATCAATGCATCACGAGCCGAAGTTCGCCATATAAGCTAGCCTGATTTATAGCAGGCGATTATGATGAAAGTGGAGAAGATGGCGAATTGCGGTGCCGTACTAGCTGACATATTTCGGAAAACGGTGCGTTCCACATGTATAACTGACGAGATAGGAGGAGTCAACGGAAGTATCAAAGGAATGGGAAGGCGAGGCTACTCGTTTGGCAGTATTAGTGAACATCTCGCCACAGCGTTCCCTTCCCAGACTACCAGTTATAGTGTTTGTTGGGCTCCCTCAGACGAAACCGTAGATAGGTGGAAACAATGCTGTGGGTCGAAAGTCCCTGGGATTGGGCACGGGTGTCTCCGTAGCCGGAAGGATCGTTGTTCTTTAGAACGTCAAGACGTTATAAGTGAAATCACCGTTTTCAAGAGTCTAGGTAGACGATAATCAGATATGGCGGGACGAATGTGCAGTCAATAGGACGCACGTAAACCAAGATCACACAGTCTTCGCTGATCAGAACGTGATGAAGTGCGCCATGCAAGTGCGGTGGAAGGGTGACTACCTTCCGCCGATATGGCATCTTGGAAGGAAACGTACACCTCGCATCTCCGACTTCCAAATGGACGCTCCTAAACTCGGAAACTTCGCCTCCTCGTGGGTCACGTCTCAATGCAACAGGATTGAAGTCAAGGACCTCTACTTCCAATTCATCAGGCGCAAAAAAGTCTACGTTGGCTTCGAAGGGAGGAGGGCATCTTGTCCCGGAGATGACGCAATGCCAGGAAGGAAACCGACAATCGGACACAAGGCAGGTTTGGTCAGGTGCCCATTTCTCCCATTCAAAACACCCTGGTGTGGTGAGATGAGAGTCTGGAGATTGGGATAGCGCGGAGGTGAAGACGGTAATCGGAATGAAATGGTGCCACACGCCACCCGTGTCAGCATCATTTGAGACAGCAACTGTTATAGCAACAATCCTTGAGTCGGGGGAGAAGTGGAAAGGGACGTCGACGTGCCGAGCTCGAGACGATAGAGGAGGGTCTACCACGATGGCGAGACCCGTGTACCAGGATATAGGAATCGCAGGATAGAGCAATTCCAGTCGGACACTGAACGGTCCCTCGCGCCAAGTGGTTGTGGGCCCCTCGGCGAAGTTGTAAACTTCCAGTTTTGCAACAGGGTAAGTCACGGAGATGAGAATCTGGGATTCGGTCAAAAATGCGAACGATGAATAAAAGACGGCGGTAGTGTGGCTGATCGAATTTTCGGGGTAGGGTTTGAAACACTAATTCGTCACGGTAAACCCATGAGATAATATCTCGCAGCAAGAATGACAGACCTTCAGAAGACAACTTGTTTTCCAGTTCCATACGCAGATTTCCCTTGCCCCAAATTCATCCAGTTTGAACAAAACGCCGACATAGTCCCCTGCCACTTTGATGTCGAATCCCATGTCGGTGGGAGCGGCATGGAAAGGGATGCCAGTAATATGTGCAATGTGGTACCCAGTAAATGGGTGGCTGTCACCAGTAGTCATTGAGCGGAATTGAAGTAGAAACGCAGCGATGTCGTCGGAGGTTTTGTTATCTAGCCTGAGGTGTAACCCCATTAGCAAGAACTCAGACGCCATTAACCTGGCAGCCAAAAGCTGACCTTTGTCCATAGGTTTCCACCAGCACTAGGAGGTCTTGAGGAGGATCCAAAGCGAAGGCATCGATTTCGATGTCGACGAGGTCTAGTTCCCATTCCCTACCTTCCACACCACGAGAGCATCCTTCCAACTTCTTGAAAGATAGGCCTCCCGTGGAAGTCTCCGCCACCATAACATTACCAAAAAGGTCCCAGGGCTCTCCTCCAGAAGACACTAACACCTCCTCTTTCTGCCAACATAGATCGGCCCAACCTGCTTGATACGTCTCCAATCGTGCACGGTGTTCTTCGATACCAAACTTGCTGCAAGGATTATCTTCCATTCCTGCGATGGCTAACTCAATTTTGTATTGCAAGCGTGGCGTGTGGTCCACAAGATTCTTGACTGACCGACATAGCTGGAGACGAGGTGATTGAGAGAAGGTGAATATACGAAGTGGTCCCAGTGAGGGAGCTGGGGCTGCCTATGTAGTAATTACTCACCTGCCTGGATCTTAATAATGTACCGACATCGAGCTCATTGAGGGCGGCAACAATTAACTCCTTGGGCAAAATTTCGATGCTGGAGTCAGGCTTTCTTCCGTGCGACATAGCTTTGATACACTGGCACATCCCCGACGCAAAGGAGGGAGAGCAGGGTGAGAGTCGCGACTGGTCACGAACCTTTGAGGACGAGTGTGACGTGTGACGTATTGCTCATCCTTCTTCAGTCCATCTTACTCGACAAACACTCCACATCGTTCTACTAGGCAGGCAGCCACCCTTACCCTGTTTATTTTGGAAGAATATCGCAGAATGTTTGACTCGTTTCCAATCGAACTTCTCACAGCAGTGCTCAGTGGGATAGATTTTCGCAGCCTGCTCGTCTGTCGACAGGTCAGTGTTTGAATCTGCCTGCTGCCGGTCCGTCATGTTCAAGTCAATCTTTTCACTAGCTATCCCATCGATTCAGAGCAATCATAGATGCTACTCCGAGTTTACAATACACGATAGAGCTCGCCATTGCCGGTATGGTCGATAACCCGAAGAGATCGATGCCTATCGAGGAACGGAGGCGTCGGCTCATGGTCTATCAAGAAAACTGGGCCAATACAAGCTGGAAAAGAGAAGAAATTCTGCCAGGGCTCGAAAAAGATTTATGGGAACTGAACGGTGACGTGATGTTCGTGATGGGACACCCAGATACGCTTTCTCTGCATCAACTGCCTGGAATCTCGTGTGGTCTACAAGGTAGCGTTTGGACCATTGAAGGGGTTGGGCCCGAGGTTCTTGACTTCAAAATCGATGCATCGCAAGACTTGCTTGTGGGCCTGGAAATCCTCCATCACCAGTCGGCGTAAGAGCTACTCCTCTCTTTCAACGGGCTCCTTCTAAAGAGCGTCACAGGGATGCTGAAGAGGCAAGACTCTTCGATGGATGCTATTGTCGCATTCATACGCGATCGTTATCTACAGGAGCACCCCACCCCAAAGGACTTGCTGTCGGACATTTTCTCGATGGTCCCTTGATGTGTACCCACGACGATATGTGGTTTGACATTCATATCTCGGGTGATCTACTTGCATTTGGTTATTGCGATAATCTTGAACTATCTGTGTGGAAGTGGAAGCTCGGAGCCTTCGTCACGGTAGCTATCTCGATTCTTCAAACTACCCCCTGTTTTCTAAGCCTTCCGCCAGTACTTGGAGCCTCAAGTAAATACCAAGATTGACACCTTCACGTTTCTGGGTGACGACGCTCTCCTCCTTGCATCGGTCTCCGGCGATCGGGCTGGCCTCCAAGTCTGTTCGCTTAGTGGCCCTCGTGGGAACAAGATCCTAGTCAACCCTCATTATCTCTATCCCCCCTTATCAGACGGCGCGTATGCCAGCCTCGAAATCAAATATGATTCTTCAGGCTCCCCATCTCCCACCTACCCCAACGAATCCCAAGCTCCCTTCTACAGCTCCCCTGAATCGCGAATCTTGGCAGTAGGCGTCCAATTGACCAACAATGGGGAGGAAGTACATTGGTTCCATGTCATCCCCGTCTCCGTGTTTCTCCATGCTGCCCGACACCCTCAATCCATCGAAGACCAGAATGGTTTCGTAGCATGGGACGATTGGGGGCCGGAAAAAACTTGCCTCGTCACCGGCCAGCCGCCATTTCTGTTCGGTTCATCCGTATCAGGAACTCGTCTTGTTACCTTGGTTCCGGTGCACAACGATGTGGGACAACTCCAACCCGCCATCGAAGTTAGCGTGTACGACTTCAACTCCTTCGCAATTCGACGTGATCGCACGAATGGACGGGGGAGTGACATCTTCGAGACAAATGCCGTCTTCCTCAAGTCACCCGAACCTCAGTCAGATGGTGACGACCAGCTCGGGTACCGCAAAATCATCACCAGGCTTCCCTTTCACAAGAAGACTGTGCCACTACCTTCACGATTGATGGCACCCCATTCGTTCAAGCATGTTATGATCACCACAGACAACTTAATCTTTGTAGATGTATGTGCACTTTTTTCACTCCTTTCAGGCAAAGCCTGACCTAAATTCAAGGATGAGGATGAGGACAATGTAGTCCTAGCCATCCTATCATTTTAATATTTTGGAGACCTCAAATTCAAAACATGTTATGGCCGTCATCTGCACCGGCGCCCATATCACCCTCCGCCAACCTGACTGGGGAGAGCGAATTCTGAAGTACAACCACGCTTAGATCCAATAACGCAGGCAAGACGTAACGCGAACAAGCACGAAGGGGCAAGGAATGAACTTCGGGGCCTGTGAAGGGCTAGCCTGCATCGTTGGAGTGACGATTATCTCACCCAGGCGATGGCCTTCGTCAGCTCTCTTTGGACCACGGCAAAAAATCCTCCACCTCCATTCCAGTATCCATAGTTTCATATAAGAATTACATAAAGAATCCCAGAAATAAGAATTTAACAAAGGCAATACTCGCGCGACGACTCTGAGAGCTCTGATCGATTATCTCCGAATCGTATCACGAACAAGAAGACTGGGTAAAGGCTGTTTATCGGGCAACACCATCTCTTCCTTCGCCTTTGGAGACATCATGACATCCTTCGAGTAATAGTCGGTCCACAGGTTGCTGTCCACCACATACGGATTGATAAGCAGGAAGCGGAAAAAGTCGTCGGTGGAGGGAGTAGAGGGAGGGACGGCGCCTGGGGTATCCACCAATGTCGAAGCATCTGACATGCTTGTGAGGGTGGTGGAAGAATCACTATTAGGAGGAGGTTGGTGAGATGAAGTTGCAGCGCTACTCCGGATTCCGAAATGGACGAGTTGGATCCAGAAATATGTCATGGTGACATGGAATGCTCGACTTGTTGTCTGTTTGCTGTTGGCGATGTAATGCTGGAGACCGTCGAAGATCATATTTTTTCCTGCGTACGTGGCTTAGGAAGGGGCCTCGTAGAATATCGAGAGAGGCGTACCTTTCTGGCGACCATAAGTCGTAAGTATCACATACGCAAGTCGAATATGCGTGTAATGATCCCAAGCGGGGAGGTTCAGTTCCCTGAATTGTTGCAAAAAGACTTCCGGGGAGGAATCGCTTTCAGCACGAATCAAGAAATCTTCAAGACGCCTGGCGAGCTTGTTCGTAGAGCCCGAATAGGTCGTCATCTCCTTGACATTCTGTTCCTGGGTCTCCGTGGAGGTCTCTTCTGAGGAGTGCTGCCCGAGGAGCTCTGCGGCTTGAATTTGGCTGTAAAGCCAAGCGAGGACAACGGGGACGCCACTCTCTTTATATGGACGACGACAGGTTGTGGGGAATATGGCGAATGGATGGGTTTTACAATGAGGCCAAAACATGCGGCGGAGCTCGTCTAAAGGGATGGGGTTTGTTAGGTCTGACTTGTGTGCCAAGCTGTATATGGCGTTAGCTGTTTGCTCTGGAGATTGGGCCGGGAAGGAAATGAGTTTGACTCACAGTACAACAGGCATCTCAGATCTTTGAGACCTCTGAAGAAAATCCATGATATGCTCGAATTCCTCCACACTCTCACTCAGCCGTGTTTTGTCAGAGGAGTCAACCACCCAAATAACTGCCGCTGAAGTGGGCAAATAAAATCTGGCTAATTGTCCGGCAAAGCGAGGTCCACCACACCCTCCACCGATATCGAATCCTGTAATGGAGACGTTTCCTTTCGCGAAATGGAGAGGGAGGCTCTCGATGTTCATTCCCATGGTGGGGTATGGGGTGATGACATCGGCTTCAGATTGGATATAATAGAGAAGGGTCGTTTTGCCAGTGAAATCGAGACCGAGGAAGGGGACTCTGTAAGAAGTGGACGGCCAGAGACGTTGGGCCAAAGTTTGGAAGGTGAGCATGGCTGCTAAAGATGAAGGGGTGTCGGCTTCAATAGAGTCTTGGTCGACGACTGGACTCTTTATACATATATGATCTGCTGATGGTCAACTGTCAGTGGAATATAGCCACGTCATGGAGGCGAACTTGAGACGTGTAGACAAGTCAAACCGCAGCTGTTGTATCTGTAGCCAGCGGGACAGCCTCGACGATAGCTGTGAGTCCGAGGGCGGGGAGTGACTTGGCTCCCGGAAGGTCGGTTGTATTTGGTCGAGATGTTAGGGCATCGTCGTCAACCCGATACGAGACGCTAATGACAACACTTATTCGCGAGGTAATAGGCAGGAGCAGGGAGGTCAGTGGACCTCCAGACGGCCCATAGTAGCGCACTGCTGATTTCAAGCGAGCCACGAAACCGACTCAAAATTCTGAAGGCCATACATTGCGAGTGTCCTGAATAGATGAGGAAGAAAGTCAAATCGTACACTAGTACACGGCTGTGTAGGGAAAACCACGGCGTGAACAGCTTCAGCAGCCCGAGAACACAACATCACATCATCAGAACAGTAACATGACCATCACTAGATCCCAAAGCCACGACGCCCAATTCCTCCGCATAATCCATCGAAACCCAATTCCCACCCGACTCATTCACCCAAATCGTCCTCGCAACTTCCTTCGACTCCGAGAGATCCAACGGTCCAGGAAAGACCGTCCCCACAAGTAATTCTTCGTTATTCGAGTCTCCAGGCGATTGAACTTCCGAAGAATGAACGTCAAAGTAGGTTAGGCCGCGACGACTTGATTCTCGTGGTTGGACCCAGAGTGCGGTGCCGCATCTTCCGAGACCGATCTCTGAGCAGCTAAGGAGAGATCTTAGGCCTCGGACGGAGGGGACTTGTGATCGGAGAGTTGGGGGGAAGGAATAGGAAGGAGAGGGTGGAAGAGCGGAGAGAGTGGGTTGTATATGACTTGGAGGTTGGGCTGAACTGGGATCGAGTTCGTGAAGGTTGAGTGTGTGAGTGTTGGGTGATAATGACCACGGATCTGTGCGTTCACCACGGAGCAGGAAGGCTAGGGTTCCGTGGGACGACGATTTGGCCCGGGAATAGGCCTTTTCCGTGACTGCTACTCCGTCCATCCAACCGAAAGAGTGCGACGAGGAAGATTGGTATGTGAAAAGCTCCTCGCCAGGGAGAGACATCACAGGTTCGGGGAATATGTTCACCGAGTGAGCGCGAACGACAACAATGCATTTACGGGCGAAGACGACTCGGAGACATTTGTTGTACTGGAAATCTCAGTGTTAGTTTGACACTATGGAGATAATGTGAACTAGACTCGCCTGCCGACCAATGTCGCTTTGGCTTCGACAGTCAAGTAAGGCTGCTTCTGCAGCCGTTTTCCAGTTAACGATTCTTGTTTCGTGTTCAGAGTCGCTCAGAGCAATCAACTCCCCATGAAACGCCATGGGTTTCAGACGAGTTGGGATGGTTGAAACCGTTGTGAATGATGCTGAGTCTTGAGCACGTTGCACGGACAGTATTGACACTTCCATCTTCCTGGAAGGATATTCGTCAGATGACCAAAGGATAGAATGGATAGACTGTACTCCTTTATGAGAACTGATATGGCAATTGTTGCAGGTGACTTTGGATCTGAATTCACGACAAACCCATTGAAGATGGCTCCCTTCAAACTCCATTCTGCCATCTTCTTCGCGTATGCTAGTCCAAGGTACCAACATGACAGAACGGACCAGATGCCTTTGGAGATGGCGAACATCCATTGACCATCAGAGCCGGGCAAGAACTTGATGTCCGTTATTGGGTTACTGGCGTTCGCTTTAAACACCAGATGTGCACGCGGAGCGGGAGAAGGAGATAGCCAGTTCTCGCCCAGCTGGATTGCACGTCTAGTTCTCTTTTCCAGTTCAGGAGTGGCCAGGGAATCGACATTTTGAGTGACGAAGGGAAATCCTCCATTCAATATGTAAGTCGTGTAGACGTTGTGCCATACGATGCGTAGTTGGGAGATGACCATCATCCGTCTGCATGTCTTTGGCAAGATGAACATGCAAAGTCCATGACGCTACGGCTAAGATGGGAAATGACGCCCACCTGTCTGAGGACGACGATGTCTGAAACCACGAGAAAGCCAAAGAAATAGATCAGTGTGTCGTCGTCGAGATTCTCCAAGTAGCTTCCCACAGCTGTTCTGTTCTCTGTTCGAAGACTCTCTGACATCTCTGCTGCGATAATTCTGGGTGAGATAGAAATAGAACTTGAAGGCAGTTGGGAATATTGACGAGCGTCTGATCAGTAAGTGCAGGCTGCTGCGGCCTCGTTGCCATTTCCAGACTGTGTCTGAGTCTGAATATTTACCCACGATCGTGAACTTGTGTATTCCGGGCACCTCCGTCTGCAGAAAAACCAAATTATCGCACTTGAGCTGGAGATTCAATGAGCGTCACATCGTTCCTGTCGTCTTTCTTTTCTCCTCTGAACGCGGACGCTCCGGAGAGCAAGGAGGAGGAGGAGAAGCCAGAGGAGACGAGCGAAGAGGCCGAGCCCGAGGCAGAGGCAGAGGAAGAAGAAGAGGAGCCTGAGGATGTCAGTTCAGTCTTCTACTTCTTGCTTTCGCGTCTGACTTGTTTGCAGGCTGCCCCCGCTATCCGGGAGGAATGTGAGGCGACAACCAAATGCGCACCTTTGGTGAAACACTTCCAACATTGCCAGGAGAAGGTCCATGCCGGTGAAGGTTTCAAGCATGAGGATTGTGTTGAGGAACTGTGAGTATCGCGTCTACCTCCTGACCTTGTCATTTTCTGACGATATTTCTCCACCAGCTGTACGTGTCCTTTCTTTTCCCCGTTACTTTGAACTAGTGCTCAAAACTGGCTCGCCCTTTTGTTCTTCAGTCCAGTAAGTCCCATATGCCCGAATTTTTGCTCGCATTGGTACTGAATCACGCTTCTTGATCACAGTATGATGCACTGCGTGGATGTACGTAGTTTGACTGCTTACTAGTGACGATATCTCAATGACTCCTCAACAGGCTTGCGCCGCACCCACTCTCTTCTCCAAGCTCAAGTAGGGAGTCATCAACACCCGACATACCCTAGGTTAGTCTCGTCCTTCTTGCGTCCATCACCGCTCAAACTGATTCCACGTGTCAGGTGTTTCAAAAGTCCTAATAGCATATCTAGAGTGTTTCGGAATGACATCGTCTTTTCCTTGCCTGCCCGTCGCTCGGTGCAATGATTTCTGGGTCGCCGTTGATACACAACTTCTTTACTCCTGACGTTAAATAACGAGTGGGATGGTCTAACACTGCGACACATCTAAACAGTACAAGTATACTCTTGCAACACCGCTCCATCCAACGGAAAACAGCATGTACAAAATCAAAGCGTGAAGGGATAGCAACCGGGAGAACAGTGAACCGCAGCAACAACAACGCCAGCTCGCCACGAAATATACGACGTGTCCATCCACAAACCCCAGACCAACGCAGTGCACCTGGCACCTAGAACGCGCATATATCAGGCCAGAGAGCGTCTTCACACCCCAACCACTCCAACATCTCAGGCGCGTTGTACTTTGCTCTCCGCCGTGGCCATTCCTCCATATCCTTGAAGGTACCATCCGGTTTCCGAACCACCGTCCAGTATCCATCCCCAACACGTACGATGCGAACCATTGGGAATCCTCGGTCGACTAGGTCTATCACGTCGCTGACGGCGAATTTTGGGAATCCGATGAGGCGGAGGGCGGGTGGTACGCCTGGTTTCATTTGCTGGATATCCGATTTCAGATTAGGTGTTCAAACGTTTCGAGCCGAGATAAACTTACTGAGAGGAAGGACGGAAGTTCGGAAGGTTCTGGGAACTCTCCTTCGAGGAAGAGGGACGTGACACCTCGAGGTATCAGCCAAGTAGCCAAACCCGGAGCGACATCTTTCGGAAGTGTGATGTGTATACTCTTCAAATTGATCAAGGAAGGTAGGACACCCCATACGGCCGCGTCGTAACCCAAGCGTTGTCGTGATGCAACCACAGGAACGGTAAGGTGCAACGTGACCAAATGTTTCCGATCCCGCAAGAATTCGGATACAGCAGGGAACAAATCTGGATCAGTCGCAAGTCGACCCACACTTGTGATGTGTAGAGCGAATCGTTTCAGGTAAGGAACCGAGGTCCTCTGAGACCTAAATTGCGACGATGGACTACAATTGAGTGAACATGAGAGTCGGAGTGATTCGAGTTGGTGGCCGTTTGCTAGGATTTCGGCGAATACTTGACGGTCTGCTGGGAAATGGCCTGCGAAATCGAGTTGGGTGAGGTGTCGGATTGCTAGGGAGTCGGTGGAGAGGATGCATTGGGAACCACATAAGGAGAGTTCGCGGATGGAACCGTGGTGACGGGAGACGAAGCTGAAAGCTTGGGAGGCGTTGTCGCCTAATCCGTGAATGGATAACCGTTTGATGGTCTTGATGGGTGGGATGACGAGGCCTTGGGCGCCATTCGTTGGACTAGTGGTAGAACTAAGAAATCAACCATCAGAAGGTTGAGAAGAAGAGTGGGGACGTACTTTAGTGATAGACCGCGGAGGCGTGGCTTAGCCGTTTCCATCACCCTGAGAACGGAAGCTAGCCCTTCGCGGGTCATGGTACAGTGGAAGTTGATGAGGTTCACCATCTTCGGTAGGGCATTGGCCAGCATGCCTAGAGGTAGGCTTCACATCGAGTCGGGTATGGCGGAAAATAGGGCTCACCTGTCTGGAACGCCATTGACTGGCTTTGTGCCGTGAGGGGCGCGAAGATACGTAATGTCTTGATCAAGCTGGCAAAACTTGGGTCGGTGATAACGCGCGTCAAGATGTCGGCACTTCGCTGGGCATGCCACTTGTCCAGGACGGGATCGGGTCGGGGAGACCACTCATCCTCCTCTGCCCACACAACGAAATGTAAATCGATCTTTTGGAATAATAGCTGGCTTGCAACTCGGGAGAGTATGTGGGGAACCAATAGACACGTCTTGAGATCGTGTCTAGGGAGGAAAGTTGCGATTTGGCGCCATATTTCGATCGAGAACATCGGACAGCCTCCTGGCTGCTTGAACAACTGAAGGTGTCGATCAGAGATGATGAGGGTCATGGAGAGGTCCTTACCTTCTCTGTAGTTACGACACGTCTACTTATGAGGGAACTAGCTTCAGGATGATCAGGTTCAAATCTCAAAATCGCCTCAAGGTCTGCGGAGGCGCGGTCCACGATAAATTACCTCAACGGAGAAATGCTTCTTGAAGACCGACCTTCATGTGCTCCCACTCTTCGCCCAGCAGCCAGCCTCGCCTTTGCTCGAGTCAGGCGAGCCTTGCTGGCGTTGGCCGGCGAAAGATCCGTAATTTGTAGTATGGATTGCACCGCGTTCTCGATTGTGGTTCTAGAGCTGATGTATCTTTGTCAGAAGGCGAATACAACGCAGAAGGAGGGGGGAAAAGTGAACCTTTCAGATTTCAGATGCTGCATTGCGTAGAGGAGGACATCAGCCTTCTGGTCGTCGGAGAGGCCGACAGTGACGTCTCGGATGCTTGCATCTAAGATCTTTGGATTAAAGACCGCCATGCTGGGCTGCCTCGACGTTGAGGCGTCGGAGACGGCAAATTTCTGAACAGGATATGAATGGGAGTGTAGGATGTTCATGAGAGTGGATTTCATTGGAGCATGGCGACGACGTCAAAACTAAAGGGCGCTATATACTCTGGCCCGACTTTCGCCACCTTCAACCACCGAAAATTGCAATCGACGCACAAGCCTGGATCGACGCGGCCGCTTCCCATGCCCAAAAGCCGTGTGAGCCATCCAACCTAATCTTGCCTTCGCTACGCAAGCCCTTTCTATCCTACCATTGGTACTACCATCATGGTAAACATAACAATAAGAAAGAGACCCCAGACAGACGCGGTCATTACCCAGCGAAAGTTTTTCAAAAAAACAGCAAGGGGAAAGGTAATCAAAGGCAAGTTGAACCCTCTTCTCGTTTAAATGTCTCACCACGAACGGTCCGCCTTTCCACAGTCCTGAGAGAGAGGTATCTTCGAGACGACGTGAGCTGTGGAATCCAAGGGTGCACTGCGTGCCCAGACTCTGCGAGGAATACCCTTCCAGCTGCAGGAGACCTTGCGCACAACCTCTTCCCGAATGGCCACTTTTTGTTACCAGACACGAATGTCTTCCTTTCTCAGGTAAGCAATCATACTATTTCACATCCATCTCGACATGCAGGGGCACTCGCGGGGGGAGTTTGAGCCCCCCGGCGAGTATTGAGCTTGGAATGGATTAGCAGGGACGATCCTCATCCGTAATCTCTACAGATGGACCTCATTGAATCAAATCTGTTCACGTCACCTATAATCCTCCTTCAAACTGTCTTGGAAGAAGTCAGGCATAGGTCTTTACCCCTGCACAACCGTTTGAAAGCGCTCATAACCGCCGACGACAAACAAGTATGGGTGTTCTACAATGAATTTCGCTCGTCAGTTGCGTCTTCATCCTGAATCTCCCAACCTCAATGTTCAGAATCCTCTCAGTGAAACCGCAATCGTTCGAGACGAAGATGAGACACCTAATGATCGTAATGACCGAGGTAAGCTCATACATACCCTTCTATCCCTTGCCCCGTCTTACCCATACCCCTCATAGGCATTCGAAAAGGCACAGCGTGGTACGGCACCCATATAACCCTCTCCCACCGTCCAATCCGTGGCCAACCCTCCCGTCCATCCCCAAAGGTGGTCCTCCTAACAGACGACGCCGCCAACAGACGTAAAGCAGAACAAGAAGGTCTCACCTGCCTCTCAGGTACACCCTCCCCCCTTTCTTTCCAAGAAACGGGCTGATTGAAGTTTGTGTGCAGTGAGGAAATATGTGGAGGGTATGAAAGAAGCTACTCAGTTGTTGGATTTGTTGTCGGCTGCTGGGGGTGATGAGGTGGAGCCTACGAGGAGTGTCGCTGCTCGGTCTGCTCTATATCCCGAGGTCTGTATTTCAGCTTATCAATTGACTCGAACTATGTTGATGACTTGTGAATAGTATTTACCTTCGTCAACCGTAATGGCTGGAGTGAAAGCAGGTCAGTTACACCAAGGACACTTTAACGCCAATCAATACAACTACTTGGAGGTGAGTGCGGCAAGACTCGCCCAGATATCACGTTCCTGGATTGACGTGTGGTGATTTTACTAGGGAAGTGTGTCGGTACCGGCGTTCACCAAACCCATCCTCCTCGTCGGCAGGGAAAACATGAACCGATCGGTACATGGAGATGTAGTTGCCGTAGAAGTTTTCCCGGAGAGTGAGTGGAAGGCACCTGCTGATGAGGTAGTCGATCAAGAAAGTGCGTGCACCCCTTTTTTCTTTTGGTAGATATGCTTATGTGTGTGTGGGTTATAGCGACGTTGAAGAATGACGACGCGGAAGATTCTGAGGAGGAAGGTGAGGGTGATGAAGTGATTGATAAGGAGAGAAAAGTGTTAGGTACGGGAGAAGCGAGTGGCAGAGTGGCTGCCGAGAGACAACCTACTGGACGTGTCGTAGGTATCATCAAGCGTAACTGGCGAGCGTAAGCCCCACCCATACTACCCACCCCATCCTTAAACTAACCACCTATTTGTTTCCAGTTACGTATGCCACATCGACTCTACCTCCCTCTCCTCAACCCACACAACCTCCCTCTCCCTCCAAACAGTCTTCGCAACCCCAACCTCCCGTCTCCTCCCCCGAATCCGTCTCCGGACCCGCCAAGCCCCAACCCTCCTCTCCCAAAAAATCCTCGTCACAATCGATAAATGGGATATCGCCTCACGTTACCCCGAAGGCCACTTCGTTCGCGCTTTGGGAAAAGTAGAGAGTAAGGAAGCGGAACAGGAGAGTTTGTTGTTGGAGTTTGATGTTCCGTATAGACCGTTTGGGAAGGCAATATTGGATTGTTTGCCGGTGGAGGGGGATAAGTGGGTTGTGCCTGTTAAGAGTGAGAGTTCTGTGGAGTGGAGGGGTAGAGAGGATTTTAGGGAGATGATCATTTGTAGTATTGATCCTCCTGGTGAGTAGACCTATCTTTTTGTATGCTGTGATTCCGCTAATCCTTGAGTTGCTAGGTTGTCAGGATATCGATGATGCACTTCACGCGCGAAGACTACCGAACGGTAACATCGAGGCAGGCGTCCGTAAGTATTTCTCTGGTTGTTTGCTTGTCCTCGCTGGCGCTAAGCCTATCCATGATACTTTAGACATCGCCGACGTCTCACACTTTGTTCACCCCGACACTCCCATGGATTCCGAAGCCGCAGCGAGAGGAACGACCGTCTACCTCGTTGACAAGCGTATTGACATGTTGCCTTCCCTCTTGGGAACCAATCTTTGTTCATTACGTCCCCACGTCGAGAGACTAGCGTTTTCGGTCATCTGGGTAAGGTCACACCACCCCTTTCATGTGGATTGGTTGACTTACGGTGCCCGTAGGAATTGAGTCCGGATGCCGAGATTGTGAACGTTAAGTTCACAAAGTCGGTCATTGCCTCAAAAGCTGCTTTCACTTATGAGGAAGCACAAATCCGGAAAGACGATCCGTTAGT
Source organism: Jaapia argillacea MUCL 33604 (assembly GCA_000697665.1). Lineage (NCBI taxonomy): Eukaryota > Fungi > Basidiomycota > Agaricomycetes > Jaapiales > Jaapiaceae > Jaapia > Jaapia argillacea. Next base: position 643,084 of record KL197723.1, read on the forward strand.
TCCTCGTCTTTTTCAACCCAATATGCCAAGCCTAATGTCACCCCTCATAGAAATCTCCACGATGAACTAACAGAGAGTATTCGCTTGTTAAATTCGCTCGCCATAAAGCTCAAAGCGGGAAGGATGGCAGCTGGCGCTTTGAATCTTGCTTCACCTGAAGTGAAGATTCAAATGGATAGCGCGGAGTCTTCAGACCCCATTGATGTTGAGCAGAAGCAACTTCGAGAGACGAATAGTTTGGTCGAGGAGTTTATGTTACTCGCCAACATCAGCGTTGCAAGAAGGATCCAAGAAACTTTCCCGCAAACAGCAGTCCTCAGGTACGTGCATATATTCTCCGCTCTTCTGTCGTTGGTGCTTACGATTTATCCTCCAAGGCGTCATATGCCTCCTCCTCGAACCAACTTTGAAAAGCTCCAAGATATCCTCAAAAAGCGCAAAGGCCTTGCATTGGACGTGTCGAGCTCAGGCGCCTTAGCCGCGTCCCTGGATAAATGCATCGTGAGTTCACCATAAAAGGTCATCCTCCCGTTCGAACCTGACTTTGCATGGTGAATCTAGGATGCAAGTGAACCAGCATTCAACACACTCGTGCGTATCATGGCCACAAGATGTATGTTATCAGCGGAGTACTTCTGCTCGGGAAGTGTCGGACGTGATACTTTCGGACATTATGGGCTTGCTACCCCCATCTACACCCATTTCACCAGTCCGATTCGAAGATATGCAGGTAGGTCGCTCCGACACATCTCATGGACCGCCAGACTAAATCTCGTTGTCAGATGTACTTGCTCATCGTCAGCTTTCGGCTTCGATTGACTACACTCCCCTTCACGCTACCTTGCACTCCAAACCCCACGTTGAGCGAGTACTGGAGGTCGTAAATCGCCGTCATCGAATGGCCCAGATGGCTGGTCGGGCGAGTGTCGAGTTTTATGTCGGCTTGGCTCTAAAAGGACGCAAAGAGAAGCAAGGAGGACAGGTGAGGGAAGACGCATTCGTCATCAGGACCTTTAGGAATGGGCTCGGTGTATTCGTTTCAAAGTGAGCTCATTCCATCTCGCCTCCTCATTTACGGCAGCTCAAAGTCTTGTCCTCAGGCTTGGGATCGAAGGACTCGTAATGTTCAAACGCGACATCCAATTCGATGCAGAGAACTACACGATCACCATTCCGGCGAGCCTCCCCGGCACGCAGGATGTTACAATCGCCGTGTTTGACAAGGTGGTTGTGGATATTGAAGTCGAAAAGGACAAAAACACCCAGCGAGGGAGGGTGAAGATGACTCTGGCCAGTCCGATCAATTCTAGCGCTATGTGATCGCGTTGACCGGTTGGAGATGTGGCATTGATGTATTTTTCGTTGATGTATTCTTTATATGGTGTCCATACGCGCACAAGTTCTGGGCTATACAGAAGCATCAAAACTCCAGATTTTTACTGACGAGTCCAGTGTGAAGGGGTGAGGACGAATTCTCTTTCGAATGACAGGGCGAGTCTCTTCTTCAGCTTCCGACTCGGTAGAGGACGAGGACGAGGACGAGGACGAGGACGCATCAGAATCGTCGAACTCTCGATCAGGTCGGTTGGGAGATGATGGTTGTACTGATCCCGCCAGGTTATCATGAGGAAGTTTTGGCTTTTCGTCATGGTGGAAATGTCTCGACCCTGAAACCGACAGAAGGAGTGATTGCAACGGATGAAACGCGACGGATCCAATGCCATCTGGAGGAGTTAGAATTAGGCGGGGGAAGACAATGAGAATGCTGCGATCAAACTGGACCTACCATCATGCGCGTAGAAAGTTGTGTTCGGTCCACGCTCAGGAACAGTTTCCGCGTCGATCTCCACCTCTTGGCGATCCAGATCAAAGAAAGATATATCTCCCTTCTGCCAAGCCAATGTTCAGCCAAGTAAATTCATGATGATAAGAAGGGACGGCGAACTTGATCTCCAACAGCTAACCATTTCCCACCAATATCTACGTCGAACCTCATCTTCTGGTTGGTATCTGAAGTCTCGCGCCGCCCATCGTCGTTCTTGCGGAATTGTTGTATGGGTATCGACATGTTGCCTCGAAGGTCCCAAGCGTATATCAATCCGGTACGGCGGAACGAAGCGTACAAGAGCTGGGGTTTCGCTGGATTGAATTGGAGCTAGGGAGGGAGTAAGCACGATGCCTTTCAGGTATGAGCAGAGGATAGGTGATACCTGTGTTACAGAGGCCCTTACCCCACCACCATTTCCATCTAAGCCAAGATAACCGATCGCCTTTTCGCCAGTCGACTCACTGAACAAGGCGATATTGGAAGAGGTGGCGGACGAAGGGGATAGACTTCCGGCCGCAAAGTAACCTAATTCATAGGATGGATAGAAAGCCAGGGCCGAGATAATCCCTGGTGTCGCCCGAGTTAATAGAGGAAGGGACCATACCAGGTGAGTCTCACCTTTCAGACCATCTTTTGTTTTCTTCGATGGTGTCGTTTGGAGGCGAGTACCTTCACCAGGGGAATGTAGGTCAAAAACTTCGATGGCATCTTCAAATCCACAGTACAACCTGACATCGTGAAATTAGTGAACGGACGATGGACCGAGGGCCAGATTTCTTACTTTGAGGCTGAGACGTTGAAAGCAAGACTGTGAGGGGCTATCTGTCGTTCACGATGGTCCACGATCTTGTACGATGCGCGAAGCTATGAGTGAATGAACCGTAGTTCAATATTCGCCGGAGTGATGGTGGTGATTGAGAAATACCCTGCCGTCCATAGCATCGTATAGTTTGACGGGACATTCCCTTACGGAAGCTACGAAGCAATACGACGCGGGGTCGTACGGTGATGCCGTTGGATACCAGAGAAAGTCGAGTATCGGGGCGGCCTGTTCGTAAGTTCGCGAAAACGACGGGGGAGATGAATTTGATGTCGAAGCGGATGTGGACGCCTCTTCCCCTGATTCTGTTGTGAGCTGAGTGTCAGGAGAGTGTAAAGCACAATGCTGAAAATTGGGGTGCATACGTGAAGAGGCGTTTCCAGGAGGAGCGATCTGCTGGGTCCTACACTCATTAGAATATCTCGGCTTTTAGGGACTGAACGGAGAACAGGGACTTACACGTCAAGAATTCGAAAACTTCGATTCTCGCATTGTGCGAGTACTACGGAACCGTCTGGAGACCTGTAAAGTAGATCAGACACTTGTTCTCCTCCAAGGCTAATTGGCGAACGAGCTGAGGACCCGTACCATTTCGCAGCTCTGGCAAAGTTGTGGTCGGATTCAGGGGGTGGATCTGAGCTCATCCCGATAGTCGTTGAGAAAACCCGTCTGGGTAGCTTGGACGGATCGTACACAGGTGGTGACCATGTCTGGGAGGGATCGTATCCCATAGTAGTGTCAACAGGTTGGGCGTTGTCTGCACTCATATACGACGTCGCCGAAGGTGGGGTGGCTGCAGATCGTCCGAGTAGGTATTTAGTCTTGACGGAACCAAGGAAAGAGACGAGTTGTGGCGTGTTAGATATCGATTTGGGGTAGTCCGGATTCTGCACTCATGCACATTCGACTCTTACCAGTAGATGGTCACGATCAAAAACAGACCAGGGAAGTTGCGATTCGACTGGCGACCCCGTCGAATTTCAAATCCCCAAGAACAGGGTGGCACCCTTTTATACATCAACACTAGCTGTTAGTACGAGTAAAAGACGGTGCAAAATCTATCATTAGTAGGAGTCCTCCCAAGTCCCTCCAGCGTAACCTCAGAGTCTCGAGAACATTGTGATAAATAGATCCAGCATGGTAGCACGGAGACGAGAGTGTCCTGACGTGTCCCCCTCTCCGACCATCAAACGAACCGGTGGGGAATCCTCGACTATAACGCAGTCCAAGCTCCACCAAGGAGACAGGCTCCAACTGCGCCAGCGATAGCGATGATCTGGGGCATGGATTGCCTCACAAGGAGGAATCCTGGAGCTTCGACTCCATTTGCAATGGCGGGGAATGTCGTCGCAAATGATTGAGTAGGATTTGGGCCGCTGGTGACGGTGACGGTTTCACCGGCGACAGGACTTGGTGTGGATGACGCTGATGCGACGATAGCGAATTGGTCGGAAACGACATAACCGACGCCGTGTGTGGAGTTTAGGAAGACGAGGAAATAGTCATCTGCCAACGGTACGTTGGAGAGTGCGACGTTTATCGAGGTGCTTGTCGCAGGGACTAAGAGTGAGCAACATGAGGTCTGTGTCAAGAGTGAGACTAAGCGATGGAGAGAAACTCACCATTTTTCGCAATATAGATCAGTCCATCGGTGGAAAGTCTCGCCAACTCGATATCGAAGCTAGGGATTCCATCATTGACGCCCTTGACCCATGTAACAGGATTTGTCGCGCCGTTGACCCACTGGGTCCCATTAGTGGGTGAAGTGATCTCAAAGTAGGCTTCAAATGGAGAGAAAGACGTCAGTCCGCCCGAACTAATGCAAAGGGACGCAAAGCATCAAGGAGATACGCACAATACGACGCGACGAAGGGTATCCAACACCAGGCGAGCACTAGGCTCAAAGCGGACAAGGACGTGCGCATCGTGAGGATGGTTTTGGTTTCTGAGGGGCGTAGATTGGGTGTAGAGTTGTCGACGATTAGAAAGATAGGATGCAGATGTGCCCCCGCGGTGCAGTCAGCTCAAGCGATGAAATGGTAAGAAGATAACTGTGAGCGAGCTGCTAGCAAATCGCGGGGGGAATAACCAAGAATAACGTCAAATGAAGGCCCTACTGCCACCAGTAACGGACACGGCTGTACAAAAGGGCTGTGGCAACATGTTTGGCCAAATTTGGATCGGTGGCGGCTATCTTTGTACATTTTATTCGTGTCCAGCGTTCCCGTATTCTCCAACTCTCTTCGATATTCAGAGCTGGTTCTTACCCTGGAGGGACCTGCTATATCTCCTGTGCTCGCATCGCATGAATTGTCCATCCACAAAACAAATCCAATCACTCGCTGAGAGTTCTCGAACAACGACAACTTGGTAGCCAGTCGCCGAAATCTGCGCAGTCTTGCCAGTCTCGGGACACATGTTTCAACTCCGAGTTCGCTAGCTTATCCGGCCGAGAACGCCAGACCTAACTGGTATCGGCCATCAACTTTTCCTATCATGGGCGGGAGAACCTCCTCTTATGACGCACACAGTACTACCAGTGCGCCCAACGAGTTCGGCAGGGTTTCGAGTGGAAGTCCATCTCCAATCCCGAGACCAGACGATCCGCCCATTCCCAAGATCCTCCGATAGTCTTTCTCTCCGTCAAGCCGGATTGCAACGATTTCATCATTGGGATAAGTATAGGTCGGTTGCTTGGATGCTCACCAATGCCGCTCCCCTTGCCGAGGAGACACTCTCATCCCATGTGCTGTCATGATGCTTTCCTGCATGACCATGGATCGTGCCATTCCCCTTGATTCGTGGTAACGTTGAATTCCGACCCACCAGGATGGTGGGTTCACTCTCCATCTGGTCTACGGAACGTTATGGTTCACCCCAACAACCAGACAAACCTGGAGTCAATGGTGCAGCTTCGACGGCTCGAGCAACCACTGAACTTACTTGACAACTTGCCCTGCTGGCAAATCCTTAGTTTGGCCATTTGCGATAGCCTGAAGGAGGTCTCATGACAATCGAATCGAGTCCCATTGTAAGAAGGGATGTAGAATGGGTGTGTCGTCGATGATCCTTCAATCTGCCTTGAAATCCGGTAGAGACACTGACGTCGACAATCAGTTGGTTTATATGGCTGAGACTGGTAACGCTACGACATCTGGCTGCAGAAATGTGCGGAAGTAGAGGTTATTGAGGATTATGATGATGATTTCCATGGGCAAAGATTTGAAGTGAGAAACAGGTTCCATGTCCATTGTTGTCTGATGCATGGTGGCACCAACATGAAATCCATAATCACAAAAGCGGATCCGGAGTATGACCTAGGGGACGCGGGCCACTTGTATACGTTGTTATCCTCTCTCGTCCTAACTTTATAGTGTCACGCACCTTGAACACCCTCTGGATCACGGATGAAATCTGACAATTTGAATCGGTTCAAATGTCTACCCACCGAACTGATAATATCCGTCTCGAGTGAACTTGACTTCCGCAATGTGCTTACATGTCGAACGGTGAGCCCCGGTGGCTCCCATCCGAGTTCACAGGTTCACAGAGATTGACCCTCCCTACGTTTCCAAAGATATCACGATATATCAAAAGCATCATCGACAATGCACCGCTCCTGCAGTACAAGATCGAGCTTGCGATCGCTAGGATGTCAGATGGTCCTAATATCACAATGACCATCTCGGAGCGTCGCACCCGATTGCGAAACTATCAGGAGGCTTGGGCCAACCTTCAGTGGAAGGCGGAAGAGTTATTTTCAACAGCAGAGGGCGACCTTTGGGAGCTTTCAGGAGGTGTTTGGGCTCTTGCAAGCGGGTCGGAGCATCTCCTTTCACCGATTGCCCAGCGTGTCGCGTGGAATAGACTCGAAAAAGTGGACTGTTCATGATGTTGGGCTCGAAATTCGTGATTTTGTGATGGATCCTGGACAAGACCTCCTCGTGCTCGCTGAGTCTGTTGAATATGGACCCGGGTCTGTGTTCTTCTCGTCCGAAAGCGAGCTGACGCGTGCTGACACGACCGATGGTTCGTTCCCTAGCTGTGTTCCACAACCCAACACCACCAGCACTCACCATTGCCGAATTCATACTCGATTGCTCTCTACTGGCGAAAAACATCCCCTCGGTCCCGCACTTGGGTATTTCGATCACGAATTGGAAGAATTTAATATTCAGTGGAGTTTCGATATGGAATTGTGCGGATTGTATCTCGGTGCTATCTTCAAATCGCCTGACCTCCAAGAGGTCTGTGTATGGGCGTGGCAGGGAGGGAGGCTCCTGATGGTAACGTGGTCTTCCCGAGGTTGATTGCCTCCCTCTGACCGTGCTCTTGTTAGTGCTTGCAATCGGCGACCAGATGTGAATTTCACTCCTTCACGTTTGTTAGCGAAACGTTGCTGCTGCTCGCTGCCAACTACAAAGAGTGTGCACGCTTAGAAACACATAACTTCTTGGAATATGGACATGGAAGAGTTGAGTGGACGTATGCCTTGGCTGTCACAGTTTATCACTATCCGAATTTGCCCTCGCACCTCTATGGCGAAGTTTTCGTCAGGTCTGATCCGTCTCCATCTTGGAGACCCTCGAGCAATTCCCAAGTTCCATTCTACACTCGTCCAGAATCCCGACTGATTTTCGCGGCGATCGACACCATGCACAGGGATACATGGGAGGAAGAAACTTGGGACCACTTCATCCCCAGTACCTTGTTCTCCAGCAACAGTAGCTCCTTCGTTCCCGAACTCGAAGGCAGCCCAGAAAGGCGTCCCCTCCATCTGCTTTGGGACATGTGGGGTCCCGAGCATACGCAAATCACAAGATACAAGCCCAACGAGACGTGGGTCTGCCATGTGTCTGGAACGCGGCATGTTTCTTTGGACTGCGATGGCGAGAGGATCCGACCTTTTGTGTTGACGACTTTAATCGTATCTCTCTCAACCACTGTTTGGCTGAGGGTACCTGGAATGGTGCTCACTATGGCGAGAGAGCTACCGATACGCTATTTGACAGCGACACCACATCATTGAACAACAAGTTTCCATGCCACAGGACAAAATTCAAAATTCCGTCACACCTGACAAAAGACTGCCACTTTCGGTGTGCCATGATATACGAAGATGGGGTCATTCTGATTGATGTAAGTGGCCAGGATTACCGCATTCCCGCAGTTCTCAATATTCAAGTTATCTGCTTGCCAGGATCGGGGTACGACCACGGCTTGCTGTGTCCTGACTGTGAATGAGGGATTTCCCCCAAGTAGATGTGTAAACAAGCCTTGCCTAGCTCTTGACTGTTTGTTAGCTGCACCTTACCCTGGTTGGACGTGGTTGCTATATCATTCTTCCCTGTTCTTCGGCAACAATTCCGTTTTGCGGCGGACGATTGCCACCTCTAGGCTCCAATGAACAATGCTCGGTATCGATAAAGCAGCCAATCAGTCCTTGATAATAACACATGACACAAGTAAGATCAATTTCCACCAAAGTGTAGGATTTCTTAAGAGTCCAAGCTTCTCGAACGGGGCAATCCGTCAGTGAGAGGGATGGCTCAGCGGAAGGGCGCCAAAGTTGGAAGGGGTTGAACTCAGGGTCGATTCAAAAGGTCAACACGGTAGACTTAGGATTGCCGAGGTGAGACTGTTGGGTGTCAGAAGTGTAGAAGTCGAGACACAGCTGTACGCACTTCGACCAATATTAAGCTATCTTCGCTGAGATTGACGTGGTGGAGTAGTCCTGTGAGGTGCGAGGGGAGTGTAACTTTCTTCCTTCGATAAGGTAGTTCCGTGACTATAGTGTCGTATCCTTGCCCTGTCCTGACAGTGACAGTGCTGAAATACGCTAGATCATGGTTGCGCCTGGCCAAGGACCCATGTCTGAACGCGAACTGATTGAAGTCGTAAACCTCGAATTCCACCTTGTCGAGTGGTTCCTCAACGCATTCAATTGGGGTGATACACCTCGTTCCAGAGGTGAGACAGGGCCTGGAATTAAATGTGGGACCAGACAGAAGGCAGGTTTCCTTGGATGCCCATGCCTCCCACTCGAAACTGGAGGGCGGCCGATCTTGGCGTTCCAGATGGTTAATGAGTATGGAGAGTGGAACGATGTGAATCCAAGTGCAGTGATCCTCGTTGTTTTGCACTGTACGAATCGTGATAGCAACAATCCTGGAATCATTTGCGATATGGAATGGAGCGCCGGTACATTCGTCATCCTCCGATCCCGAAGAGGAGCTTGACATAATAGCGAGGTCGCGATATGAGGTTAAGGGAAGGTGCGGATAGTGAAATTCAATCTGGGGGAGTGACAAGCGAACCCAAATGGTGGAGGGAGCTTCGGTGAGCTGATACACAACCAACTTTCCCTGAGTTTCTGCTACTAAAGCGACAAGGATATGCGAGTTGGTCAAAAGTACGAACGAAACAGGGACAACATCAAAGTGTGGTTTGATGCACTAAAATTCAAGTTAGACAACCGTTCGATGTTCGGCAATGGCGAACAACCTTGAGGAGATGTCCTGTTTTCCAATTCCATACGCAGATCTCCGTCGTGCTTGAATTAGCAGATTCGAAGGAGATGCCGAGGTTGTCACCAAGAAATTGGACGCCGAATCGCCAGTCGCCGTTAATGACGTAGAGCTGGGCAAGATGGTAAATGGAATCCAAGGACGAAGGATGGTCTTCGCCAGTCGACATTGATCGCAGGTGAATTCGAAAAGGTTGGGTTCCAGAAATCGTGGGAAGACCGCCTAGGCTGTAACTGGCGATGAACTCGACGAAACATGAGGCCAGGAAGAGGGACTAACCCTTGACGCGTAGTTTCCACAAGCACCAGCAGATCCTGAGAGGGATCCAATGCGAAGGTCATAAATTCAACACCGAGGTTCTCCAAATCCCATGATTTGGCGGCGACACTACGGCTGTGCCCTGCAAGGCGTTTAAAGGATAGACCGCCAGATCTGGTCTTGACGGCCATAACGTTGCCAAAAAGCTCCCATACGTTTCCTCCGGACAGTGGTAAATTTTCCACTTGCTGCCACTGTAGATCGGTCCAATTTGATTGATATTTCATCAACCGTGTTCGGCGCTCCTTGATGCTGATATTGTTACCCCCAGCATCAATCATTCCTGCGACGGCCAACTCGATTTTGTATTTCAAGTGTGGCGAGTGGTCAATGAGATTCTTGAAGCTTTGAGAGACCTGGATATGATTCAATTATGTCACCAAATGGATGAGTAGTTCCGCAGCTGTACTCACCCCCCTACATTTAAGTAGATCGCGAAAATCAAGCTCATTGAGTACACCGACTATGAGTTCGTTTGGTAGACGTTCTATAGTAGGGGACTTTAGCTCCATTACCGTCAATATTTCGAGCAAGAGAGTGGAGCAAACAGCTGTACAGGACTGAGGAAATGGAGGACCACTGCTGAGAGTCTCCTGGGCGCCAAATGGCGATATGGCTCGATCACGACCAGTCACGACATTGTGACAGTTGGCTCGCTCGCCGGCAGCGGGCTCCTTTGGGTCTTGACGCAAATGTCGATACTTTACACCTCGTCCTCGTCAAGTTCGATCTGTTCTCATCGCCCACAAAACACCCAAAAGTTATGCTGGGGACCCTTCCTATCGATTTTGTATTGGAGGCTCGACGTACTGTCAACTTATGAGATCCTTCAAATTGCGACAGACCTGAATAGGCGGCGTGAGGAGCACGTTACGATACAAAATACCGAATGAATCCACTTGTCGACAGATGAACAGCCCAACGAGATCAATTTGGGCGAGGACCATGACAATCAACTCGCATATGCTGGGATGGTCGATGGCCCAGCCAATCATCTCACCATTGAAGAGCGCCGTTCGCGTCTTAGACGATTCCAGACTGCGTGGAGGGAGGTGCATTGGGAGAAAGAAGAGTTGTTCACGGTCACTGGTGTGGCGTTGGAGTATTTCGCAGGAGGCGTATTAGGATATGGCAACACTACGGAGGGACTGACTTTCAGAAGACTTGGAGGATACTCGCGCGGATTACCCGGGAAAATATGGCACCTCCCTGACTTTGGTATTACTCTGTACGGCTTTGCCCTGGATCCACTGCAAGACCTCTTGGTGTTACTGGAGGTATTCGAGTCAACAGAAAGGTATTTCGCTCATTTCTAAGTTTATAGATTTGAGCTAATGGAAAGATTAGTTCCCAGGGAATGCCTGCCCCTGACACGCCATTCCAATTACGAGTCCATCTTCGCTCATTATCGACGGGTGAAGCGCACCCAGCTGCATTTTCTCCGCGATTTATCGAACACCAACCCTTGCATTTTAACCCCATTAACTGGACTTGCTACACTTTCATCTCCGACAACCACATGGCCATATTTTTTGTGCCAGGTGCAGAAGTTGACATTGTTTCTTATCTTCCGGAAGTCAGCGTGTGGCGATGGAAAACTGGAGAACGACGCCTGGTACGAGTTCTATCTCGACTCTGTAGCATCTCCGCTCATTCCCTTCATTTCATCCATTCAGTGTGTATCTTACCCAGATATCGACGACTTCGCGTTCCTGGACGAATCGCGAGTGCTTTTGGCTATCCGAGGATCCCATGAAGCGTGTCTAGGAGTATACGACCTCACCCGCACTTCAGGCGAAAGACATTTCTGGACCGACAACGCTCGGGAATACGCACTTCTATATCCCCGGTTTCCGCGAACCATCGCCTACAGCAGGCTTCAGATTAGAGCTGACCAGCCGGTCTCACAGCACTCGCCTGAAGGCCTTCCTTTCCATTTGGACCCTTCTGGCAGAGTCATCACCGTAATGCTATACCTTTACCTTCCCGACACAGACAGCGAGCACACATTCGTGCATTTCATACCTCTTGCCTGCTTGTTGACGCCACGGGAGTTTGACTCTGCCCTCACAGGTAAGGCTCCGAACTACGAGTTCGAGATGTGGTCTCAGTATACTCGACTACTGGAAGAATCAAAGGGCACGAACTTCGTGTCCAACATGTCGGGAAGCCGCTGCGCATCTTGCTTCGAGTTGGAGGCTGGAGATTCACCTGGACTGAACATCACTCTATACGATCTCAACCCACTCGCTGTAAGACAGGACCTCGCGACTGGAGTCGACAATGGTGCGACTTGCTTCACAAGGGAGGGCCTTGTAACCATCGTCGTTGGTGACGGTTCGGAAGATTACGACTTGTGTACCGAGCTCCCATATCGAAAACGAGTTGTACCAATGCCGCAGGAGTTGATCACCCAATATCGGTTTCACGACGCCATGATTAGTGATGATAATATCGTTCTCGTCAGTGTAGGTTCCTTCATCCGATACAATGCATTTGATTCTGACGTTTGTCTTATCAAGGACCAGGACGATGATCGCAGGGTGTACTGCGCACTATCAATGTGAGACTCACTTGTCTTCATGGCGGCTCCACACACGCAGGTCCATGGACCTATCGGCTCATCTCTGCGAAAGGAATGGGGAAAATACTTTGCATTATTAGGGTAGCACCATGGCAGTATCCTGGGACTACTCTTGCAAACTCGACCCGAGCTGGCTCATGATGAGTGATAGCTGGCACTACGTTTGGGTGGATACCACGTATATTCTTCCCTCCGTCGCGCAGAGCATATCCACTGCAACCTCCTCACCTTATCGGACCTCCATGTCTTTGAATACTACCCTCGCGGCTAGCGAGCATTAGCCTCACCAGCCCCTTCGAATATACTCTGTGGGTTGAACTCATGTCCCTCGTCCAAAACTCCAATTCTCCTGTCGGAGCGGGCCGCGGCGGGCTGCAGCCTATGAGGATAACAGATGCGTCTCAAGAAGGCTTTTTAATTTAGGGGTCTCTCGTCTTGACCATATCACGCGTTCGCGATTGGTGAGACACGTGCTTCCAGGTCCCTATTATCGCAAGGTCCACAGCCGGTCTGTGAGGTGGGAAAAAGTATGGTGCATGGACCTGGGACCTTGTTGACCTCATCTCCTGACTTCCACCATTCACCGTCGCTGCCAGAATCTGAAACCCTCTGTCTGCTGTCCGCCACCATACCTCTGTTACAGAGCTCTAGCGAAAATCTGCTGGATTGATTTCTCACCTACACAAGGGCTAGCCGCAGATTCCGTGGTCTGCAAGAATTTCCCGATAAGCTGTGTTTCCTTCTGCCCAGCTGCTCACGTTCAGTCAGGAAAGGCTGTATTCGAACGAAAGCTGTTCCGCGCCCATCTCGGCCATCAGACTGGCTTATTGTTCAAGAGAGTCCGCAGCTGAGTAATTCAGAACCATTGCGGGCGACAGCGTTGTCCTTTTTCGTGATAGCTTCGAAAAGTGACCTTGACGTTTTGATCTTGCCCGTTTACACGATGACTTCCTTGAAGGAAACATGAGGCTCTGCTCATCTTGTCGCTGCAATCCCGTTTCCTCGCTTTCTTCACGCTCACATCGACGTCCTCCCGGTCTTGTCCCTCGTCCTCGATGGTGAGATTCACATGAATCGACCAGGACGCTACCCATTGCCCGGTGAGCTCACTAAGGGGCAACGGAGAGTACGAGGTGAACAGATCGGTGTGTAGTAAGTCAGCTTCTCAGCTCAGATATGTCCAGATCGCGGATCGTGTTCTGCTATCCTTCTCACTACTTTATGTGGCACCATCGCTGACAACGATTCAAGTACCGATCCAGACTCATCTCCCCCACGGAGTCGCTCTCCAAGGCATGCCTCCCGGCTCGGTCCTCTCGATACGCATGTGGTACAATCTCCGATTTCCCCTCTGTTGCGCACCCCGTGGCTTCGTTCCTTGCACGACAGACCGCCGTCTTCCCTATCTAATGGACGACAATCCCGACTCAACTCGTACCCGCCATCGTCTCCCCTTATCCTACCGCAGCCGTTTGCGCGATGCCCTTGGATGATAACTGCTGCTGTCACGGCGGGAACTAGTCACGATTTCCACGTTTATGGCTGGTTCCAGAATGGGATGGAAGATCTGCGGGTCACGCCCTTGTGGCACTCTGCATCTGGATCCGAGCTCAGCGGCGACATCCCCAGCGCTCGATTTGATTGCGGTGTGGCATACTCGGAGGGCAAGTTTATCTTATGGGGAGGTCACACAGGTACAAACCGAGATTCTCGAATCATCAATGAACTCGATGATCGTGTATATATCCTGGATACCGGTGAGTTTTCCCTCGAGTACGATGATCTGTTGACCTCAATATGCGTAGTTCGTGGCACGTGGACTTCTTCCCAACACCGTTCTAAATATCCCAGTCAACCCACTGGTCGCTGGGGCCATTCCGCGACAATGGTCGGCAGGAAGTTCACTGTGTTCGGCGGTCAATTCCTTCACCAACTGCTGGATCATTTGTGGGTGTTAGATATGGAGTCCGGTATGTTTTGTTGGTGTGATCAGTGTTTGCTCTATTCAAATGTTCCATCAGGATCGTGGGATCTTGTCAAACCTCGACCTGGGTTTCCGAAGCCTGCGGCACGTCTTGGTCATTCATGTGTAGCTCAGAGCGATGAGATTTTTATGTGCGTTCTTTTCATCGCCTACGTGACGGCACTAACGTCGCCTTCCAACCCGTAGATTTGGCGGTACCAATGGAAGGCAGTGTTTTAAAGATTTGTGGAAGTTTAACTTCGATGACCGACAGTGGTCGGAGCTTTCGCCTTCTGGTGGTTCGCCTCCTCCCAGGCACGGTCATGCCGTCGCCTTATTGAATGGTGTATTGTACATTTTGGGTGGAAGAGACGGCGATGATAAAGAGTTGGCTGATTTATTTGCTTTGCGTCTTTCTGGTAAGGTCGCCTACTTTCCATCTCAAAGCAGTTCCCTGACTCATTTCGTAGATCTCACTTGGCATGATCTTTCTTTCATCTTGGAGTCCCCACCCACAGCTGGTTTCGGCCCTCGTTGTGCAATGGTTACGTCTGGAACAGACTTGTTTTTCTTGTATGGCTTCTCCCGTCCACGTACCGTGGACCCCACCAGGTCGGGAAACGACGCCATGTTGATCTCAGTCTTGAAGACTGGTGAGTTCGCATTCCCTCTTCTCAATCCCATCCCTGATCAAGTGTGTCTTGTAGAGCTTCTGTGGCATCCCGGTTGGGCGTCCCCTGTAATTCAAGCAGGACGTGAAGTGGGGAAAACGTACAGTTTAGAAATTGAGCGTCGTAGCCCGCTGGAAGGGTCGACCTATCCCGTTGTTACCTTGTGTGCCGATTTTCCGCAGCTCGATACTGGTGAGCGTTGGCACCCTCTTCGAACACGGAAGCATAGATCAATAATATATTCAATTTAGCGTCAACGAGGTGGAGCAGTCTCACATCCAAATGGTTCGGTAGACCTCTACTGTTCCCCGAGGTTCATCGGGTAGGCCACACACTACTTCTTTATCCCCTCCGTCGCTTATCAAAACTAGACACTATCACTTTTGACTCTGGAAGTCATCGCTCGGACACCTAGCAACGCAAAGTTGAGGTCAGATCATCCCATTGCCCCAAATCCCTTGATGATACTCAACGTATTCTCGGACCTAGGTTATTAGGAATGCTGGAATCCAGTTTAGTGGCATTTACCTCTCATGACCTTGTTCGCTCTTTGGGTCAGAGTAAACCATTTTGTAGAGGTCTTTTAGACGTGAGTGCGTATCCCGTCTTCGAACCACATTTGGTGACCGTCCTTCAGATTTTGAGCATGGCAGGCATATCCAGTGACCACGAAGTCGTCCAATGGGCGATTGATTTGGGCGACGCATCCGACGCTTCATCACTCCAAATCATCATTGACTCGCCTACCTTGAAACAATTGGTGCTCTCGTTGCGCGGAGACGATGCCGTGTCCTTTTCTGACTTTCTATGCAACGTAAGTCATCGGCTGGTTCATGGCGATCGAGTCCATTAACATTTTCTAAACCTCCCAGATTATTGGCAAACGAGCGCTGGCCAGCCACCGTTCTCGGTCGAAGCTCAACAGGAACCGAATAAACTATCCGTTTCCGGATCACCGATCTTTCCCTCATGTTTTACGTCGTTTGTTAGTCGCACTTGCTGAGGCGTCCGAGGCGCTTCCGTCTGGGTTGTTCCTCCAGGGGGTTCAAGCACTTCAGAATCGGGACCCTCTATACGGAGGGGGGTCTTCTGACATATTCAAAGGGAATTACGGCAGCGCCGTCGTTGCGCTGAAGCGCCTAAGATTCTTTGAGCTAGCCCCCGAGGATCGGCCGAAAGTGCACAAGGTGCGTATCTCGAGTTTTCCCCTCATACCACCCACTGAGCCTCGGGCTACAGCAATTCTGCCGAGAATCGCTCCTTTGGCAAATGCTGGAACATCCCAACATTCTTCCTTTCCTCGGCATCGACAAGGAGACATCCCAACCCCATTTATGTATGGTCCTGCCCTGGATGGAAAATGGCCATATCCTCCAATACCTCAAGAAGAATGACATTCCGCCTTCCTCGCGCCTCAGAGCTCAGTTAGTGAGTATTGCTAGAGTCCTACTTGGAAATTCTCGTTTTGACGATATCCCACAGCTCTTGGAAGTTGCCGAAGGACTTGCTTATCTCCACTCCGAGAACGTCGTCCATGGCGACATGCGAGCTGTAAGCTATCCGAATTCTCTTTAGGCCCCACTGATTAATGACGCCTTTCGCTCAGAATAATATCTTGGTTGACGATCAAGGGCACGCACGAATCACAGATTTCGGTTTGGCCGTTTTCGCAGAGGTTACACGACAGTCGTTGAGTAGCGATTATCGTGGTTCTCTCAGATGGTTGGCTCCAGAGCTCGTGCGTTCCACTGGTCAGCAAGGTGCGATGGCAGGACAGAAAGTACATCGAACCCGAGAAAGTGATGTGTGGGCGTATGGATGTGTCTTTTTGGAGGTAGGATTCGGTCTCAGCCTTCCCATATTCCCTTTCCCTTACGTCGTCCCTTAGGTGTATACCGGACACCCACCTTTTCCTGAGGAAAAGAATGACTATCAGGTCGTTGTACAGATTGCGCTGGGCGCTCGTCCGACATGCCCTCCCTGTAGGACGGCAACTGATCGTCATCGGTGGGCGCTTGTCGAAACATGCTGGCATCCTCAACCCTCAGAACGTCCGACAATGCAGGCTGTTATCGAGACTTTGGAGTTGGATGTTGTGGTCTACATGGACGAGTAGTGCTGTAGCTTGATTGAGGTGTGGGCTGCTCGGCCGGCCCCATTTCTCGGCTTTTGGCTTGCTTTGTTACTATGTCTGAATCACCACATCAATTATGGTTGAATCCTTTGATTCACAGTGATAGAATGGGCGCCCCTTCAGAATTCATAGTTTCTTCAAGGGACTCAAGATAGAGCAATGGGCACAAAACAGAACGTCATTACCGAACAATCTTGTTCTGAATGCCCAGCATAGAACAGAATGCCTCCGTTTGTGGGTTAGGATAAAATGGCGCTGCAGAGGATCGAGTTAGCAAATCCAGTCAATTATAGTAAGAGGACTCGAGAAGGACACACGTTGTTGGCCCTTCTCCGGACTTTGAGGATCAGGTGGAGGAGCAGTCGCCGAGAAGACTTGACAATCCGTGATCTCTTTCAACAACTTCTCTAGCCCCACAAAGCTCGTGTCCAACTGCTTCCCTTTACCCTTATCCTCGTGCATGTCATCGCTACTACCAGCCTTCCCTCCCCCCTCTCCGTCCCACTGCCCTTTAATCCCGTAAACGTGCGTCCTCACCCACTCCATCTCCTCCCTAACCATCTCCCGAGCACTCTTCTCATCTGGAAAGGGAGGTTGTGTCTTGCCAGTCGATAACCAAGGGTGGAAGGCACGGGTTATAGCTAACCACTCGGGGTCGAAGGTAAATTTCGGAGATTGCGATGATTGGGGGGAAGAGGATGCGTATTCTGTGGAAATGGGGATGTCAATTACCTAGAATGATCCAAATCAGACATAGAACGGACGATGGGGATGAAAGGAGAAATCGCCAACCTCGAGGAAATGTCGGTTCGGAAGACATTTATCCAGAGCAAGGAATTTAGTCACTTTCGGCTCTTGCGGGCGCTCCGGCGCCACGGGAGGAGGTGGAGGTCGGATGACTTCTTCCTCCTCTTCGTCTATGGTGATCTCGTCTGGGTTTATTGGTGGATGGTCCTGTGGCGGCTGCGCAGCAGGTACAGGTTCAGCGGGTTTAGAAGGCTGGGCGCTCGAAGGAGTGGGGGCTACAGGAGGGTCGGCAAAATCTTCATCGTCGTCGATCACGATCTCATCCGGGTTAACTTCCTTCACTATTTCCTTCGCACCCTCTTCCACACCTTCAACCTCCTCTCCTCCCCCATCCTCACCACCTTGTGGCCCATGCCTCACCGCAGCTTCGTATCTCACATGCAGATGCGCCGCAAACCACCAATCAGGCTTCAACGTCGTTAGTAATCCCCACATTGGTGGGGATCCCAATTTTCCTGAATCGATGTCTTGCCGGAGGAATTTCTTCATGCGTAAAAGGGAGGGGAGGTTGCCGTAGTGTTCGATACTGGCGGGCCAGTCGTGGGAGAGGAATATAGAGGGCGTGGAGAGCTAAATAATGTATGAGCGTGATCGGGAGGTAATGGATTAGACTCGAGAAACATACCAGAGATAGTCTGCGAACATTAAATTCGCGTATGTGATAGATGCTTCTCATGGAAGAGCGATCATATGGAAGTTTCTCCCAATGACCTATGGATGAAGAAGTCAACGGATGGGGTCAGGCATGCTCATATTTGGTCCCCTGAAATAACAGGGCTGGAAATGTGAGACAGACCTTGCTTAAAATCGAACCCTTTGAAAATCCCTGATGCGCCAGCGATGCGGACTCCGTTAACCTGGACACAGCCAGCGTGCCCGAGGAAATATATATTCGACGCTAACCAGCCTCCGTGATATCTTCAAGAGATGTGAAAGTAACATGAGATGAGCCCAGAAAAGGAGGGACGAGGGGAGGTCCAGAGGTTAATTGGTCGCGGAGAAAGAGGGAACTGGACATACAGTTCCCAGAAGAAATTCGACGCTTCGTGATTCCCTCCGATCACAATCGTGAGGACTGGGGCTGCCTCCTCTCCCGTATAATATCTAGATTCGAAACCGACGAGATATCAGTATTCGGAGACCCTTATATCTGCAATAGATTCGCGAGAAATACCCCACCTACTTGTAAAACTCCCCCAACTTCCTATACTTGTCTGGAACTGCTAGGCATTGCAGGTCCCTCTCATTCCGAATGGCCTGGAAATCACCACAAACGAGTAAGAGATCAACTTTGTAATTGTTCTGTCGTTCGAGGTGCTGTATTTCGGAGTAGATTTTGGGAAGCTCTCCGTGGCAGCAACCCTCGACTGCAATCTGTGACGAGGTTTTGATGTTGAATCAGGGTCAACAGCAGCCAGTTGAGATTGAGGCGCTCACCTTCATGGAAGGCATAGTAGGAGGAGATCTCGAACAAGAGCACAAATAGCAAGGTCGAATGGAGCCTGCGAGTTGGGAGGTCGTCCGGTTGACTGAGTATGATCGCAATGCGAGTTGATTGCCAGTGTTGGAAGCGGATCAGACAACCACGTGGCTTGGTCCGTTGCGTCTAAGCAACCTTTAGAACGCCAAGGCTGCAAGAATCCAACGTGGGCCGCGCAATTGATATAACGGAAGGAAGACGAAGACCATAGTACCCTTGTCCAAACCAAAGAGCTAGCCAAGAGAGTGAGCAAGAGTGCGTAATTGATCAAGTTTGTACGAAGACACCCTAATTACAGAAGAAAGCGTCCAGCTCCGTCACCACCATATCCAATCTCTTCTTCCTGGCCAACATCTCATCTCGCTTGTTGACTATCTCACGGTCCTCAGCGAGGAGAGATGCACATCGTTCACTTGCACCCGGAGAAACCAGACCGATTTTCGAGATGAGGAAGGGCTGCAGCTCCCGTGCCATTCCTTTGACAAACACGAGATCAATGAACATGGGGATGTGGTCGATAATGCGCTGTCAACCGATGTAAGAAGTTGATGGTAAATCGGAGAGGTTACTGAACCGACCTTATACGCGACCTGGAAGTACGCACGAACCTCCGCCATCACCTCCATCTCACGCTCATACTCATCATAACTATGGAGCCTACCTAGGTCTTCTACGTGGAGACCAGTGTAGCCAATGTCAGCCAATGCCGTTAAAGCTGCTTGAACTTTAGCCATGTCCATGACATTAACCCCAGATGAGGTAGGGGCTGAAAAGCCTGTAGAGGTGGTAGCAGGGGTAGATCCCATCGGACCACCCCATGCAGGAAGCTTCGATTTTGATGGATGTGGGACGAATGCAGGCAGTGGCTCATACATCCGCATGAGGAACGACGACATTTGCGAGCGTAGTTCGTCGATAGAGATGCCCTCAGGATGGGATTGGGCGACGGAGAGTAGTTCGTCGAGAGCGCGGTCGGCATCATCGAACCTTTCCCGTTCATATTCAATCTACCAATGTCATCATCGCTGTGAGGCAACACAAGTACGGTCGAAAGGCGCTCACATATTCACCAAGCTTTCCGGCGATCGTGGAGCGGATCGCCCTTACACGCATCTCTTCTGGAGATTCATCAATCCCGAGGATGAGAGTTGTAGACCTGCCGTCTCCATATGCCGATGGCAGCCAAACCAATCCTCTATCGTCGCTTGTGCCCGGCAACGATGGGCGCTTCAGGTCACCAAATACCCCAGATAATAGTTTGGTATTCCCTGGCGAATAAGTGAGCGTTTTCCTGGATAACTTCTCCCAGGCGCTCACCATCCTCGTTCCCAAATACGGTGGGCCACGTTGTCATGGCGCCTCCATATCCTGCACCGAATAGGGTTGCCATACCTGTACTAAGTGGGCTGTTGACTCCCAGGGTTTGAGGAACTGCGAGGCGGCCCTGAGAATATTCGGCAACGAATTCTAAGAACCGACCTACCAGTCTTAGCTTTCGTGGCCTTGGCCTCCTTGTAGATCCACAACCACTTCTCCTTGCATGATTGAAGATAATGCGTGTTTTGCGTATAGGGCGTCTGCTCAACTTCCTGAAGAACTTTCACGTGCCCAAGGCAGGTTTCACTCATATTTTGGACCAGCTCCGAGATTGACGATCTAAAAACATGAGAAAAGGTGACGAAGCGCCTCGTTGGGTGGAAATCCACGAACCTAAGTAGAGCGTGTAGTTTTTTGTGCTGGCGGACAGAAGATGCGAGACAATCGTAGAGCACATCGACAGTCCGCTTGCGCACGTTATCGAAGCAAGCCTGGATGGATGCATCCCAGGAGGTCTGAAACGATTTGATGAGAGACGATTTGACAGAAAAAGGTATGTTATTCGGCAGTTCTCTGGTGATGGACCTGGTGCAATTGTTAATATGAGAGGGTACCGGCGAGATTATCGGTAAGAAGTTTACCTGTCGATTAACCGACGCAGATCCTTCAAATACAGGGTCTGTTGGCCTGGCATCAATTCCCCTTCCTCGTCTTCTCCCTCGTCGGCCGAGCAAGGTATAGTGGCGTCGGTAGGATGGCTATTGACATCTGGGTAGGGCATAAACCTTGGCGCGGTCCCTCGAATGGCCCTTTTGAAAGTTGTGAATGAGTCATTGTTTCCATGGATTAGGCGCTCGTTGCCGGGACCGCCATTCACATAACCATGGAAGTCAATATTTAACGAGGTTAGGAGGCCTAATATGTAGGTAGTGGGCTCTTCTTCGATAGGTTTTGGCAGAGCCGCCAGTGTTGCGAGACACTGAGCCAGACCAGATCGAGCCTCCAGCTTCAGGCGAGGACAACTACGGCGAAATCAACATCCAGTCAGTTCAGCATCAATGGAGAAGTGTAAAATTTTACGATTCATCAATGATTTGGGTAAGCAAATCGCTCAACGTGGAGACTAGGTTGGTAGTGCCACATCGATCTCGCACAGTTGATGATGACCAAGGCGGTGTCCTGGAGAAGAAATCTACCTCCGCGTTCCTCGCTTGCTCGTCATTGAGGGTACGCCCTCGCTCCTTATCATCCGGATGCCGTGTACAGAAATATCCATGAGATAATGGGTGGCGCCGGCCTTCCATCACGTCGAGCCATATCGACAAAGTGCTCATGCCCGGATGGAGCATATCTGGCTTTGTAAGAACACCTGGTAAAACTTCAGCGCGAACCCAATGAGAGGGCGGGTGATGAATTCACCAATCGTCCGGGAACCTGACGGATCTACTTCGCGTGTGAGTCGAAGCGCCTTCTGGTTTTCGATATCATCTTGGTGATTAGGTCAGGTAGAGATGGAGGGGAAGTGATTTGGTTAGATACCTGTCATAGGGAGTGCCACAAGAATTAAGCAGTTTCCTCGTATATGGGAAACGACGAGCTCCTCGATCATGGCAACGATGTGAGGCTCGGCGTTCTGGATGATCCCTCCAGTTCGCAATCAATAAAGGGATCACGATGAAAGAAGAAAGTGAAGCTACCAGGTAGATCAATGAACGAGAGCTCAGGCATATCAGGTCCACTGATCTCAACGCACAACATATTGCGTGAAAAATCAACCACCCTTTGAGCAGAGGTGAGTTCTGCCTTGCTCATGGAAAGAAACTGGGTCGGGGGTATCTGAGGGTTCAAAACAGCTGATTGCGCACGTCGTAGCGCAAGTTCAACAACCCCATGGTCAGATATTTCTTCACCAAATGGAACTTCTCGTATCTCATCCAGACGCCTTCCGCTCCTGTCAAATTCCCATCGAATGGAGATTCGACATGACCAAGGGTTCATGGAAGATGACAGGCGAAACTCCATCGGGCATCGTGTGCAAGTTCCCGCATCTCGAGGCACATTGATCTACAATCATCAAGGACGACATTAAATTGGCGGCCGAAATATGCAGCAAAACTCACTCCAGATATCGCTTCGATGATGCTGGACTTTCCTATGCCACAAGGACATCAAAATTCGTCGATTCGAAAATAATAAATCAAAGGCTCTCTACCGGCGCTTTGATTTCCAATCACGGCGATGCACGGTAGATCCAAGTCCGCCTGCGCCCTAACAGACTGTCGTCATACAGTCATTGTCTCAGTGACAGAGAGAAGCTGACCCAATAGTTCGCAATTGGTTGACCAGGGACAAAAGAGCCTTGCGACGTGTAGTGTAACTTGACCTCGACAGTGCGCTTGGATCGAAAGCCATAACTGGAGCGTGATGCTTGCGAAGAGTGTAGTGATGGTGTTCAACTCGACCACGACCGTAACCAGACGGAACAAGACGTCGGACGGCAACAATGGCGACGACTAGGAGGTTGGCCAATACGAGCCACGTGGACGACATCCGAAGTCAGACTCCGACATACGCTTCACAAATGGGATCAAGATTCAACTTGAAATGTTTACTCCTCCGCCGCTGCAACATCGATATCGTTCAATCATACCCCGGTTCGTGGACATGGCGAAAGGTTCCCACTTGATGTGCAGGACTGAGTACAACCAACAAAGTCCGAGTTCATTCGTCACGCCTCCATCTGTTTGTCTCCTGAAACGGTTACTTTCCTGAAGTCACCAAGCAAGAATCGCTGTTCGAAACCCCCCAGACAATGCACAGATGGCAGAGTATTACTCCCGAAGTACTGTCCACAGAATTCCCTGCAACGTTTCCTGTGGTAAGCAGAGCCAGAATCAACGAAGATCTGAGCCCTGCCCACCGATCCCATCCTCCAATGTCACATATTGGCCGCTCGGTGGCCGCTTCTCCCCTCGAGTCCATTCTTTCAACCTATGTACCAGAGAGCAGACCCAACCCCAAATTGCCTTGCAAAAATGGTACATAGCGGCTCCCAGAATCCATAAAATCATCGCGATGGTAATAAGGCCTTCAATTATCGATGGAAGTGAATCCCACATGGTCGTTAGCGGAAGAGGGTCGACTAGAGGGATGGAAGCTCCAATCGTGGTATTCAAACACGTGAGTAGGGATATGTTTAGCCCGCTTGGAAGAGGCGAGTCGGCATCGAGTGGAGGTGGAGCTGTGTCATTCGAAATAGGCATATTCGATGGTAATGTAGCGGTATTGCTATAAGAGTCCAGGGATAGACCGAAGGTAGATGCGCGATACCATTGGATAACTTGCTGCGGGAGCGGGAATGAGCGTGCAAGGGGGTCTAAATCGAATATGGTGGTGTTTTCAACCGCACAACTTGTTACGAGGGCATTCAAGGCAACCGAAACCGAAAAGTGGTCGCCGATAATACGGTAGACCTCCGTCGCATTGATGCCGCTGTCGCCCTTGATCATGGCAACACTCACAGTCCCCCCTGGCCGTCTTGTGCCATTTTGTGGAGTGTACTGAGCATGGACACCACGATGTCAACCCAAGAATGACCGGAGCGGGGCGAGAGTAAACTCACCGCATCCCCGCCATAATAGTTCGGGTATATCGGGATTGGATAGAAGACAAAAGGCAGTGGTCGATTATCGATGTACGTGCCCCACCCGCCATATGGATATCCACTTCCATAACGCTTATTCCCGTAGATGAAGCTCTGCAGCTGTCTCAAGTCACCGGTGAATCTTGAGAAATGGCAGAACGCGCGCACCCTCGTAGCACCACCAGCCAAACTTCCTGAAAAAGGGGAGGCTTTACACAATTTGAATGGCTTGCCCCCTCCTGGTGAGTAAGCTGAGGCAGTCCTTATCCCTCCAAGACTGCAACCAGTTGGCATCTTTGTCGACGCAAACGACGACGAATGTCGTTTGTCAATCCTTTGAGTATGTTAACCTACGAAGGGTCATTCACAGAGAGTGTACGGACATTGGGGATTTCGGGTGGGTGTCGTTAATCGAGAAACCGCGGAAACACGAGGAAAGCGCAATACCTACAGGACCGACTGGGATGTATCAGTCCACCATGCAACTGCAGCAAGCCCGTGGTGGAAATGAATGGCTGTGGACTCGGGGCAGTGCGTTTTGTCATTGACAGCGGTTTCCTTGGAATAGCTTGGCATCTGATGGTTCAAATGTTTACTTCGAGGATGGCAAGTCGCTTGACGAGGCCATCCGAAACAAGCCTCCTGTCATGGTGAGCAACGTGATGCACGGGACAGGTACATCTTGTTCCCATGTTCGCGATTCATCTACAACTCCTGTAGAAACGGAGTTACACTGCACTGCGTCGGTAACATGGAAGCTTCCAAGACATCGATTGCAGTCTATACGACCCATGCGAATTGTAGTCCAAGACGATCAGGGCTGTTCAAATCAGGACATAAGGGATAGCCAAGGATCAAGGAATCAACTGAGTAATCCCAATCTAAGGAGCCAAAACATGAGTCCACCCCCAAATGGCGAGGTGACAAACCATCCAGAAAAGTCATAGCAACCGTCTGGGTGAGCGACTGGAGTTGTGCTCGTAGCCATGACGTATCTAGATGGGGACATTGATGGCACCATACAATCAACAGGAACCAACCCATCATGCACGGCGAATGAACCACGAGAACTCACAATGTGGACAATGCTCGAGAAGTCCACTACACACTCCCAACATGGACTCCAGGCCGATCCCATTTCGGGCTTTCACA
Source organism: Jaapia argillacea MUCL 33604 (assembly GCA_000697665.1). Lineage (NCBI taxonomy): Eukaryota > Fungi > Basidiomycota > Agaricomycetes > Jaapiales > Jaapiaceae > Jaapia > Jaapia argillacea. The sequence continues at coordinate 668,328 of KL197723.1, forward strand.
TCCGGCTCAGCTTGGGGTCAAATGGAGCTGGTGTGCGGAATCTCGGATGGAGTAGCAACGGTGAGGTGGGGGGATAGCTCTCGTGCTATCGCAGAGTCGCGAGCATCAATGATATGAAAATTAGCAGCGATGACGCTGCGACGTAGGATCGGCTCGGGTTTGCACCCCATCGGACCTGCAACACAATCTTCATTTGCCCTCGCTGGAATTGATTACTATTCGCAGAAAGACCAGGGCGGCTCCTGTGAACACCAAGTTCTCCATCGAGGACGCCACTTCCAAACTGTTGTACAAGTTGGGATACCCCCAAGGCCGAAAGGTAATCGCGCGACTCGCAGGTGAGTAGTGGATGGGATGGCGGTGTGGCGAATAGACTACTCAAGCCTAGTTGATGGGTGGGATAAGCTGTGCCAGTTTCGGGTGGCGTGTTCAAGAACGGCGAGAGGTGGGTAGGTCGACGGAGTCCGACAAAGACACGGGGCGGAAACTCTCCTCATCACCACCAACTTCGACCTTTACACCGCTCTGAACCAGTTCAACGAATTTCTGTTGAAAGAACGATGAATTGTCGGCTTCGGAACCGGGCCAGACGCGTGATGTAAGTCTCCGGAGTCGAGGGAATTGCAATAGACACCTCTCAACAGCTCGGGTGCAGTTCTCGGTACACTGACGGGAGTTGGTCATGAAGAATGATCGAATGGAGACCTCTGTCAGGTATTCGGGTCGAACTCGCGAGAGCAACGGGACGATGCAGGATAGTGCCTCGTGCTCTAGGGCGTCGAATTTGATGGTCTCCAAATGCGTTAAAGGGCTGAGATCCAGCTCATTGCGAAAGAAGTCTGAATTGCGAGTTAGACTGTTTCGACCAATTGAACGGAGATTTGACAAACCGAATTCATTTGCATCTTCAGGCAACGCCAGAGATAAGGTCTTCAAAGACGGTCCCACCTGACATAACAGCTGGCGTGCGACTCGTACAAAAGGTCGATACCCTTCAGTGTCGATATATAGAGTCCGCAGAGCGCTGGGGTCGAGATAGCCACGGACGAACCAGTCAACGACGCGAGCACAGCCAGCGCCAACATCCAAATACTCTATACGATGAGTGGGCTCAGCGGGCAACTCAATTTCATCTGCATTCTCCCAATCCGAGATAGTCACAAATCTGAGGCGAAGCTGGATCAATCTTGGGCAGCTTTGGAGAATACGCCAGAGGTCGCGTTGTACGAAAGAACAGTCGACCAATGTGAGGTCGTGAAGGTGTACCAATGGGCCGAATACCTTGCCCGACAGGTCACCCCAAATGTAATTGGTGCCGCGAAACTCGAGTGATTGGAGCGAGGTGAGCTTCGAGACAGCCTCCAGGAATGGTCGATCCGCGGTAATATCATCCTGAAGCCCACACTTCACGAACAGTCCACGAACATACATCACAGGACCCCAGGGCTGCGACTCCTCCACTAAATTCTGGAACTTCGAGCGCATTTGTGGTGTTTTGATGGCGATGTTACCGAATAGATAGTAACGACATCGCGGGAGGCAAGCTTGGCAGGCCACAGCACAGGCGAGAAGGAACGCGAGCACATCGGACGCGGTTTTATCGTGGTCGTGATATCCCGTGAGGAAGTTGGGTGCGGCGCCTGCTACAATATCAATAATCTGTTCGAGCAACTCGTCTGGGACGATTGGTTTTGCAACCATTACAAGGGGTATGTGTTGAACGGGCTACGGATGATGACCAAATACTACGCTTGAGCAAAACGTCGGTGACTGCAATGAGAGGCTCACTGAATGGGTGTCAACTGACTGGGAGCGACTCCACAGAGAGTGACTGGAGATCGACTTGGGAAGACCGAAGAACCGAACAATACGAAACGAAACGACAGTCGCTGTGCTGGCAAGAGTCAGCTCAATCCGGTATATAGTTTATTAGATTTAAAGTTTTCCGAGCATCCACCAGCTTTACCACATTAATATTGTTCATCCTTCGTGTGAGGAATTCTTACGGTTATGGTCTCCTCAGTAACCATCTTTTTCAAGCCCTGATGAAGCTCCTTAAATGGTCCAGTGCGCCGTACTCCCCTCTTCCCAACTCGAGTTCTCGTGTACAATATTCTCAGCTCCAGAAAGACGTGACAAATGTCGTCGCCTCAGGCCCATCCCCAACGATGTGTTCTGGAGATTTTCGACTAGCTTCGCACTTGTGAGGACTTGAACGAGACCGAGCGGAAAGCCACCTTCAGCAACCTGACCGTCGTCTGTCGCCTTTTCTACGTCACCTGCGCCCCGATGTTGTTCGAGTCAATCACCTTTGCGGGTAATTCGAACACCGACAATTCCCACCAACCCCTGGGAGAATGGTGCCAGAAGTTGATAGACGAAGAGGCGTCAGTCACTTCTCTCGCCTCCCACGTCTATTCTTGCACGTACTCTGAGTGGTTTCCTCTCAGGATGCTTTCCAATGGGTTTACACAGCGTTCCTGGAGACACATATCTGAGCACTTCCCAGACTTTGTAATCTGCGAGCGCTCCACGTCCATGCGACTCCAATTGGGGAACCTTTTGTCCAGGCCATCTCGTGTCTGGCGAACCTTACAAGTTTGGTCCTGGATGGGTGTGTGTTCCTTGGGGAGGCCCCATCCCACCAACCCCGCCCACTTCCGCGGTTGGACGAATTTTCATTAGAAGGGACGACACGGACACACTACCCGTTGAAGAAATCTCCGTCACGCACTCGATCATCTCCCTGCTATTAACTCCAACTCTTCGTTCGTGGCCGTTTCGAGATGTTTCATTCTCGCTTACCTTCGTGTTTATCGTGGCAAACGCCTCCAGGACAGCCTATCGATTCCACTGGAACGTTCGGAACTCCCTCGAATCACGGATTTCCTGAATCAAGTACCTTCAATCTCAATCCTAGCACTTCCTTACCTTTATAGCAGGTCGAGCGAATCTGCACCAATCCAGTTAGATGGCTTAAATCCCTCTTCACTACCGCTTCTTCGATCTCTCACGTGCCCTCTGCCCTTACTTCCTGTTTTCATTCAACCCCAACGATCTCTTGTCCAAACCGTCCACGTATACCAACATCACCTCGCGCCCGTTCTCCATGAAATAAATGGACCTCTCCGACTCGAGTCCTGGTTATCTCCCCTGAAGGATCGATCCCTTGAGACATTGTCATTGCCGACTAGTCTCCCACTTCACTTTCCTATGATGAGCCAATATCTTCCTAGAGTTCAGGAATTGGAGTTCCACTCTGAAGCGGCGCAAAATTGCTTGCCGGTGAGCCAACTCTCCACTCAACTTCACCACCTGTTCACTTCGCTCACTTGCTTTGTCGCAAAGTTATTCCAGGTACTAGCTACGATTCCGGAGGCAGATCAGCGAATAAGACCATTCGATGCAAAATTCGTTGCGATCTCCCCAGGCCTCGAGGACCTTGACCTGCCGGAGCAACACACCATCGCTCAATGGATGGGTTCCACCTTGTTTCCCAAGTGAACGTCCTCCGAATATCATCTTACATCGAATGGCATCGAGAGAGCCCAATCGACGTCGGAGACCAAAACAGTTGAACAGTCGCGGTGACATCAAGACGAGAAGTTCGTGAAAAAGTGTTGAAAGAGGCGTCCGGTACAACCTCCTTCTCGACGAAGGACTTTGAGGGAACACTGGCTGCTTTATTCCAACCCTCCGAGATCACACCTCGTCTTCGCATACTTCTGGGGTTGTAGAGGAACTGCATCAGTTCATCAACTCGTAATAGCTCGTCAATTTTGGACCAAATGATATACAAACTGTCTACTCCCTCCAGAGAGGGACGGCTGATACAGGGTGACACCCAAGGCCGAAATGTGTGACGCGCGGCCGACCGCTCTCCTTGGGAACCATCCAACCTTTCCACACAACGAAGCAACAAACCGGCAATCGCCGCGGGCTCTGGGGAACACCATAGGGTCTCGATGATGACCCAAGCTCAGTAGATAACCCTCCTTGAGCATCACATCTGATGGAGAGGATACTGCCTATGACCATGTGGCAAATGGTTTGTGGTTCCCGCCGGGACGATAACCATGTTTCACATTATCGATCCCTGGAGGCAGACGAATTGGGGAAGAAGCCGCTGCTACGACGAGGACATCTGAATCTTCGAATTCATCCTCCGAGTTTGCTTCCACTTCGTTGTCTTGGTAACCTGAGAAGTTTGTTGAGGATACTGAATTCGACGCGAGACATCTCGTACAGGACATACCTTCGCGATGACCTGGATGTCCCTCAGCAGCCTTAACGAGTGCTGCCTGAACCTGTCGCATGAATTCATCTCTGAATTCCACGCACTTTCTCGTTAGCGAGTTTAGGTGGGCGTGGTGTCGAGAGTCGATATGGCCTGAGGATGAAGTCAGTGATATCCTCACAAAGATGAAAGTAGCCAAGGACGTGCCAATTAAGCCCCGGTCGGCGTAGTTGTGAATGAACTTAACGCATTCCAGTGCGTGTTCGGCCGTACTCTTTGTAACATCCTTCACTAATACCACTCGAATACCGGTCATATCCCTCGACCATTCGAACAATTGAGACATCGCGGCCAAGAGCCTTTCGACCTGTTCGTCATGTTGAGCTTGGTTCTCGAGTAACTACAGACACCAATGCCGCACCCATGAGCAACTCCAACAAAATATGGTGCGGGGAGAGAACCTTACTCTAGATGTTGATACCATGAGGTTACAAGCCATCTTAAGTGGGATATGAACCTGGCGAGCATTCAACATCAGATCCTAGGGAAACGACAGAATGAACTCACATCGCTGATCTTCTCAAAAGCACAAGGGAAGACTTCCATTCGCCGAGAAACGAGACGCACAGGTACCAAGATAGACATGGAGTGCGACTGGACGAGACCGTACGCGCCCGGAATATCCTGGGCTGCCGAACCACCGCCACCACCACCAAACTGTGCGCCAACTCTTATATCAGAGATGCAGCACTTAACAACTCCTCGACTGCTCAAATGGGTGGATTTCTCCAACGTTCTCGTGATTCCTATCAATAAAACCATGAGTGCTCCGGCTGGGGAACGAATGAATCATTGGGTACTTACGGCGATTGGCCGATACAGATCCCATAAGCTCGTGATAAGTTATAATCATCCTCCCGATCTCTCTTTCGAGAGCCCGACCTCGGTTAACGACGAAGACCTTGATACCCTGACCTTCACCGACAATCCTAACCCGATGACATCGTGTCAGAGAAGGCACAAGCAAAAAACCGAATGAAGGGAATGACTAACAAAGACCAAGACTGTCCGTCCCAAGAGGGGTTCTGACCTTCTCGAAGAGAAGAGCGTTGTTGTTCGTGCCCGTTTACCTCGAAAACGACAAAGGAGTTGAGGGTCCGACTACCAGTTGGAGCTTTGAGTGTTTCGATTGAGAAATCTAGCACGCTAATTGAGGGCGAGGGTCGAACTTCGTTGGGTGATGGACAAACCGGTAATGGTAATATTTAGATAATGACTGCTGACGAGGGTCAATATCGGTGACGAGTCGACGCTGGGAAAACGTGATGTACGTACTGTGGCATGGTGAAGGAGGGATACTGAAGGAGGGGCTGCAAGTTACGAGGCCTGGCAAGTCCAAGATACGGTCCCAAATTGACGCTGCAGCCTATATGCGGAGAAGAAATCCCCGAGTCATAGGGCGCTAATCACATCGCGGCAACGAAATGAGTTCGATATCAAATCCGCAAATACCGGCGAGAAGGAAGGTTACAATGTTGCATGGGAGGAATGGACGTCGGGGGGTAAAACATGTTTTTTCGCATTCCTGCGTTGGCGGATAGGACTCCGACTCCACCAAATGAGAAAATAATGAGGGGATGTCATCGCATTTCGGAGATGTCAATCTCGAGAGTGATAGAGTTGCGAACCTTGTTTTTGCGTTTGCCAACCCTGGAGGTTTGATAGGGAGGGATCGATGAGATCGATAAATTAGACACAGCATTTGCCATACCAGACCCGGAGATTTTGAAGGCGAAAAGGAGGAGGTTTCTTAGATAACGCATTCCAGCGAGGCCCGTAACGGGTAAAGGACGATCCCCATCCCAAGTCGCCTGTGAGATGAACTACCAAGACCCATCAACTCGTGCCCTGCACGTTGGGATTCGGGGCGCAATGAAACGATCCGAGATGGGTGCCGAAATATCTGCAGGGAACGAACTTCGTGGGCGAGGTGATCACGGGTTTCGTGAAGAAACGCCACTCGACAGGGTTTCTCATCATTGGGTGGAATCTAAAAATTACTGAGGATACAAGGCCAACACCAAGTGCGTATACCCTAGTCGTCAAACTGAAACCTACCGTAGACTACCACAGCCTCATATCCTGCATGGAGATTACCAGCGAGAAATTGAGATATGCGCCAGGAGCTTCCATGACTTGGGCTGTAGAAGGTAAGTGCTAACTTGAACAGATAGGGTGACGGGACGGAAGAGATACTCACGAGGACCTAGGCAAGGATCGATTGGCGTGATTCAAAGGCCTTGCGCGCCTTCTTGGATTCGAGGGGTACACCCGCCGTATCTAGGGCGCTTAAGGGTGAGCACCGGGCCTTCCATTTGCTCTCTAGTCCAATCGCGGCGGTGAAGTCCAATCTCCCAACTCAATGGTGACAAAATGGCGGGATCTTATGATTTTGTGACCGTATTGGATATGAAAATCGATACTTTAAAGCACCTTCGGGATAGAGGATGACCTCCCTCAGAGTCCCAAGCTCAGCGGTGATGGTCCCGATGCGTCGAGCCTTGGAGACCTGTCTTGGGGGCAATGGCCTGAGATTATCGGATAGTATGCTTTAACTGGGCGATGCATATATTTAGTGGTCTTGATACATCGGAAGGGTAGGACGGAGTACTCACAGGTATGGATGGTGGGATAGGCATCAATAATCAATGCCCGGCGTCACTATCGTCGTTGAAAATTCCTTTCGAATCCGATACGATCCAACTGAGTAGGGTTCATTCCCTATAATAGCGGCATCGCTTTTTGTCGTCGGACAGGTATTGGCAGGAGTAGAAAGAGGTCGAATTTGGACTTACTCTTGGATGACATGAACCTAAACTGGCGGCTGGCAGTGACAACGACATCGTATCCATGCCTCGCAATAGTCCCCGGTTGCTGTCTGCTCGAGACGAAAGTCCCGGCGCAGCGACCTGGATCGCGGCCTCTGGAATGGATAGCAGTCCGTCAGCATGGGTCGAGCTTCGATGCGAGGTTTTGTCAGGTGAAATCGTAGGGCTCAGAGCTTGAACCGAGCGATATTGATGGACATAAATCATAGGAGTCAGTGTAATGGGTTGTGAAGTGATGTGAAACATCATTTCCATCAATAGCCTCGCCTAGGCGGATTGAAAGCCACTATAGATTCGCAATTAGCACAATGAAGGCCTAGAAAGAGAAGCACTGATCACCCATTGTCACTAAACCGCTTGTTGAAGAATAAAAGGCCCGCGGAGCATATTCAGTTGAGGTTGGACGCACAAATGGTTGAGAGGACGGATCATTAGCACTGAGAGTGACGCGTGACGCGCCATGAGGAGTCACGAAGACATGGTCACACGTTCGGCGATGGCTGGTTGAAGCTGTTTGGTTGCAATTGGACAGTTCCCGTTTTCCTGATGGCCTTGACATCCGCCACTTCCATCCGCCCCATAATCCCTACGCCCAGCTGTTATCCCACCACCAACACGACAGGTTATCAGAGGCACGCCCAGAGGCACGAATTTCGAAACACGGTCCTCGTCACTGAGCGCTGAACAGCAAGCCCATCTGACTCGGAACATAATTTACCTTGTCACCGTACAGAACTTAGGTCTTCAAGGCCGTATTCTTACGTCTGAACTCTACGAAATCGGATCTTCCGCCTTTTCGCCACCACCGTAGCCTCAGCGGCTAAAACGACTTCTCGAGCGCTAGCTGAACTTCCAACCGCCCGCCTTATCTCAAGTTGATCACCACGATGCAGGCCTTTTCCTCGAGTGCCCCATGCACACGATCGAGAGGCTGTATACCTGTAGCGGATAACGATTTGAAACCGTATGAGTTTGGGATAGGATACGGATGAACGTCGCGTTCTGGCTGCAGACGTGGGTCAATATTGTCTGCGGCTTTTTATTCCCCTCAAACACCCTCTGGTTCTAGACACATCCCAAGTAGGAACAGCCTTATCAACAGAATCAGACGCCCAATGTCTTCGTAGGTATGGATCACTTTCTCTTTTCAGCGCTGTTGGCGAGACGATAGGGTGGGGTTACCTCTGTGGGTGCTCCGATTCCAGGAACATTTATATTGACCATTGAACTTACCGATGCTTCGAGTCCTCCCGGTCTTACGGGTCTTCGAATCGTCCTGTATTTTGCGTGTTCGGTTTAGTTTGCTCTCAGAGAATGCCAGGTGTTCCTTTCCCGAAACGCACACGATACCTTTCGTTCCAATCACGCGCCCGGCGCCGTTAAACCCTAACGCATTTGCCACTCTACGGTTCATGACATATATCTAGTGGGCATTCCTCCCTCCTTCTTACGCGACCATGGCCACTAAATTCTTCCTGCTAGTTTTCATCACGAGTGTCCTTGTCGTATCAGTTGCTGCCTTGCCTCTCTCTCCCTACATATCCTGCCTAGAAAGTGTCTGGCTTGACATTGTCGTCTTCTTCACAGTCAATTACGTGGCTCACGCAGCCACCGTTCCCACAGGCGCAGGCATGCGGTGGTACGACACGACGTTTACGACCGTTTCTTGCCTTCTGCTGCCTTTTACTGGGCTTCAGAAGTCGGTGACGATGATGGCGGTGTATCGATGGTCGGGATCTAGTGATCTGGAGAAGGCGAGGGCTCGTGGGGCACTCTTGATTGTAGCGCGATCCGCGGATTGGCGCCCTGCAGAGAAGCCCGAAGATATTTATGTCAAGCTTCCCAAAGGCTTTTCTAACTCTCACGAAATGTATGTTGCTCAATCGTTATTCTCATGGTGTCATCTGTGGCTAATATCCTCAATCGCTGAAACAGACCCGTCGATCTTCCGTCAGCCACAATTCGCCTCGTGGATGATCTTCAAATAACCACAGTGTCGAAAGAGCGCTTCTATATCCATGGCCAGGCGGACCTACCGGATGGCTACACGCTTGCTCGTGCAGGACCTTATGTCTCCGAGATATTCCCCTTTCGTTCCCTTCCCAACTCGTCTACATCTATTTGTCGATCTCAGAGCTAGCTGAAGATGGCCATCTCCGTTGGCCAGCTCCTGTACTCCTCCTTCACTCTTTACAAGACGCAAGGAGACCAAGTCGACCACTATGGATACGCCGCCTACGGATTTTCCGTATTCCCATACGCTTTCATGTCCCTGGTCAACTTGGTATGCATCGGCCTGGTCGGGGAGTACCCCAGCCTATACGTTCTACGAACTGCAATAATGGAGGAAGCTCGTCGGCGAGGAGGAATGTTGAATGGATATGTCGGGAGTTGCAAGATAGATGAAAGCTCGAACGGCCCTGATGGGGGAATATGGCAAGAGTATACTCTTGCCAAGGTTTGGCAAAAGACTGAAGTGAAAGAGGGAGGCAGCGGCGAGGGCCAGAGCATTCTGGTGATTGAGGTGGACGGAATCCCTCGGGAATTCAAATATCGCCCCGATGTTGATGGTCAAGCGCATGTCGCGGATGTCCTTGAGTTTGGGATATCCCCTGTGGGTAATCAAAACGCCATTCCTAGCGGTTCCTATACCACTCGGATCCCGCCGCAGAGGATGTTCCGCGACGCCACGCTCCCAGTTCTAGTATTCCTAGCTCTCCCATATATGGTGATCTATGGTCTCAGTCGGTTTGAAGCAAGAGGGAGCACCTTGTCCGAGAGGATATGGATGATGCTATGGCTATCTTCCGGTCAGTACTTTTCCGGCGCGTTTTTGGTAATAGTGCCCATCCATGCTCCGCATACCCTTTTGACCTCGTGGAAGAGGCTAAATGGCCTCCCCCTTCTCACCTGCATTATCCTCCCAATTCCTGCGATCGGCGGTTTCATCACGGTTGGGAAGATGCTCCTCGCGTCTCATCCAACTTGTTAGTTGGCCAAGAGCATGGTAACGTTGTCCACTCGCCCGAGATACGCTTCTGACTGATCCCTCTTTCCTTTTGCACTATAGAGTCCAGCCACCGGGACTTATCCTAACGAGCTTTCTTGGATTTCGGTGTTCATTTCTCTCCATGACTTACGAAAGGGCTGCGCCCTTGTCCATACCCCTGTATTCCCTCATATCTGATACTCCGTGCCATCCACTTTCTAATTTGTATACGTAGTCGCTCTGCTCCCATTCGCCGCCGGACCTGACTATGCTCGCCTTTGTTTGACACTCCCATGTACATCCTATTGTCTCTGCTATGTGAACTTCACGACGGAGCTTTCTCCCTGGACATATTTGTCAGTTATCAGGCATCAGTGTGGTTTTCACGAAACGTCGGACAAAAGCGTGTTAGAGAGCAAATCAATCCGACCCGATTACGACCAATATCATTTGGCACTGCAAGCTAATCCACCCACAAAAAGATAGGTAAACCCAACGACGACCCATCCATGCTCGATAAAAAAACTTGACCAACAGTCTCGCCGTTCAGAAACTAGAGGTGCACAAGTAGCATTGAACCTTGTTCGGTTGCCATGTCGACGAAAGGGTAGATTCGCGACAAGAGGCGGTTGGTACGAGCCTTAGCGCTTCCGAGTATTTGCAGCAGATTCTGCAAGTCGGGTCATTCACGGCGGGGATAGAGTATCCAAGAAGTGGATGGTATATGCGCACACGCTGAAGTTGAACAGTGACCGTTGAAAGATATCATACTCACGCTGCAGATGACGATCAAAAAGCCATACTAGATTCACAATCAGCACCGGAAAGACGAGAGGAAGATAATAATAGTCACGAACCGTCATAAAAGAGCTTGCTGACGAAAGTAAGGCAGTGCACATTGGGTATCAGCTCCCAGAGCCGTCGATTCCCCTCATGATCATCAACTACCAGCGGATGAGAACGGGATAGAACAGACGGTAGCTTGACACGTACATTGAATTATGGTGGAGCCTTACATACGACCTGAAAAGACTCAGCACAGCACGCCCCCGATAATGCCCCGTGACAGGACCACAATTCATCTCCGCGATTCTCCACATCTGATCAGCGCGAAGAGCCAAACGGTAACGACCTGAAGTGTCCGTTGAAGTTGGTGGAGGGCCCAAGCCCATCGCAACACGACGTGTCGAAAGGGGGTCAACTTGTCTTGGCGAAAACTCAGGTGAGACAACGCTTGCAGATAATGACATATTGCGACTAAGGAGGCGTAGGATGGCCAAAACGCCTACGGTACAGCCATGTAAGAGCAATATCATGAGCGTTTAGTAAAGGATCTGGAAGTGAGATGCAGCACACTGAGAGGGTGGGGCGCCAGTGACAATCGGTTGTCACCTTGTAAAATAAGTAGTGGGTTCAAGGGGTTCGCCAACTCGCTGACAACAAGATGTAGAGTTCTTGAGGCTGATTTAGTTTGATGTGTCCGTCGATTCGTTTGCTCGCGAGAAACCCTCTAGTGAGAGTCTGATGTACTAAAGCAGAACTGATTCGCTGTTATCGTCGCGGGATGGTTCTCTGTCAGTCGGGATTACAAGCTTTCAGTCATGATGATATCTACGCACCGAGTGTCGAGAACTTCACCTATCGATGAGCCATTGATTGCGCATGGAGGGCTAAAATCGTCACCATAACCTGCTGCACCTTCAAATTCGCAGTAACTTCTTCTCCGAGGCACCTCTCTGCACAGTTTATGTAAGTCAGATGGTTGACTATACAGTAGACTGTCTCATAATGCATAGCGTCGGTTCCCCCGTTTTCTTATGCATTATCATGCATTATGCATTATGAGGTATGCATTTGGCTGGCAGATGGCATTTGGTTCCTGCTCAGTCCTATGCATTATGACCTCATGCATTATGAGATAGTCTACTGTAGCAGCAAGTCGGGCGCCGTTTTGCTGTCTCAACCCTCACCACGCCAGCGAAGGTTACGGATGTCGACAGTTTGGGTACTTGGATTGGGTCTCCATGCCAGCGAGTCCACTCGATTCTTCACTAATGCCCTTGGAGGGAAGCGCCACGAGGCTCCGAAGCGCAAGGCGAAGCAGCTGCCAGTGGCGAAGCAAGCAGGTGATGTAGCCAAGACTTCATTTAGAGTTTGATCAACCTCCCATTGTGGCTGTGTCCACCCTCGGCAACAACGATGTCGTCAAAGCCCAGTCCAATCCCTCACATTTGCCAAAACCTTCTCCATCCTCCTCATCCTCTCAACAAACGCCGCCCATATTTCCCTCACACCACCATGACCCTCACACCCACCACCACTACTATCGTTGTCCCCCTTAATGCAAACGTGACCATTACTTCGTGCAAGATTCGTTTCTGGGGCTTCTGCCAATTCCACTGGAACGTTCGGAAGTCCTCCGAATCACCGAATCCTGAGCCAAGTACCTTCAATCTCAGTCCTAGCACTTCCTTACTTTTATTCTGCAGCAATCCAGTTCGATGTAGACCAAATGATATACAAACTGCCCTACTCCTCCTAAGGAGAGGGACGACTGATACGGGGTGACACCCATACTCGCAGCTTGTGACGCGTCGTCGACCGCTCTGCTTGGGACCATCCACCCTCACCAAGCAAAGAACCTTTCCCCCGAACGAAGCGACCAACCAGCAATCGCCGTCGCTCTTCTAGGCTCCAGAGAACGCCAGGGGGTCTCTATGATGATGACCCAAGCCCGCTAGATGACATCCTCCTTGAATATCGCATCCTAGGACCGCGAGGTAAAGGGTTTGTGGTTCCCGCCAGGACGATATCCATGTTTCACATTATCGATCCCTGGAGGCGGACGAATTGGGGAAGAAGCCGCTGCTGCGACAAGGACATCTGAATCTTCGAATTCATCCTCCGAGTCCGCTTCCACTTCGTTATCCTGGTAATCTGAGAAGTTTGTTGAGGATACTGACTTCCACGTGAGATCTCTTGTATGGGACATACCTTCGCGATGACGTGGATGTCTCTCAGCAGTCTTGACGAGTGCTGTTTGAAGCTGTCGCATAAATTCATCCCTGAAGTCCACGCACTTTCTCGCCAATGAGTTAAGGTGGGCGTGGTGTCGAGAGTCGATATGGCCTGAAAATGAAATCAGTGACATACTTACAAAGATGAAAGTAGCTAAGGACGTGCCAATCAAGCCCCTGTCGGCGTAGTTGTGAACAAACTTGACGCACTCCAGTGCGTGTTCAGCCATACTCTTGGTAACATCCTTCACCAATACCACTCGAATACCCGTCATATCCCTCGACCATTCAAACAATGGAGACATTGCGTCCAAGAGCCTTTCGACCTGTTCGTCATGTTGAGCTTGGTTCTCGAGCAACTACATACACCAAGGCCGCACCCGTGAGTTAGTCCAACAAAATATGGTGAGGAGAGAGAGGCTTACTCTAGATGTTGATGCCATGAGGTTACAAGCCATCTTAAGTGGGATATGAACCTGGCAAAGCCTCAACGTCAAATCCTAGGGAAACGACAGAATGAACTCACGTCGCCGATCTTCTCAAAAGCGCAAGCGAAGACTTCCATTCGTTGAGAAACGAGACGCACAGGTACCAAAATGGACCTGGAGTGCGACTGGACGAGACCGTATGCGCCGGGAATACCCTGGGCTGTCGAACCACCGCCACCACCAAACTGTGCGCCAACTCTTATATCAGAGATGCAGCACTTAACAACTCCTCGACTACTCAAATGTGTGAATTTCTCCAACGTTCTCGTGATTCCTATCAATGAAACCACGAGTACTCAGGTTAGGTTACAAATCTATCATTGCCAGTGGGTACTTACGGCGATTGACCGAGACAGATCCCATAAGCTCGTGATAAGTAATAATCATCCTTCCGATCTCTCTTTCGAGAGCCCGACCTCGGTTAACGACGAAGACCTTGATAACCTGACCTTCACCGACAATCCTAGTCCGATGACGTCATGTCAACTAAGGTACAATCAGGTAGCCGAACGAAGGAAATGACTAACAAAGACCAAGACTGTCCCTCCCAAGAGGGGTTCTGCCCTTCTCGAAGAGAAGAGCGTTGTTGTTCGTGCCCGTTAACCTCGAAAACAACAAAGGAGTTGAGAGTCCGACTACCAGTTGGAGCTTTGAGTGATTCGATTGAGAAGTCTAGCACGCTAATTGAGGTGGATGATCGAACTGCGTTGGGTGATGGACAAACCGCTGATGGTAACATTTAGATAATGACTCCTTGGTTGAGGGCCAGAATCAGCGACGAGTCGACGCTGGTCAAGTGTGATGTACGTACTGTGACATGGCGAAGAAGGGATACTGAAAGACAGCTGCAAGTTACGAGGCCTGACCAACTCCAAGATATGGTCCCAAAGCGACACTGCAGCCTATATGCGGAGAAGAAATCTCCGAGTCATATGGCGCTGATCACATCGTGGCAGCGAAATAGATGCTGTGAGTTGCATATCAAATCTGTACATAGCGTTGGGAAGGAAGGTTATACCGTTGCGCGGGAGGAATGGACGTCAAGGGTAGTCTCGCAAGCCAGGACCTTGTAGGGTGGGTATCTCCCGGTCGCGTGGATGAAGCCCAGCAGAGAATGAAGCGGGAGTGAAAAACCGGGAGATGCCGCACCCTACAAGGTCTGGTCCTTTTCGTCGCGTTTGCCCTGGGTCAGTGACAGCAGGTGATTAGTGACGTCGATGTACCTTGTTGACGAAGGTTTACTCTTTGTTGATTGTCCTCACCTCTGGGTTCGAGTTGTCTATTCCGGAAGTCTCCCTGCTTTTATGGCCATGCCTTCCATTTTCTTATCACACGAGGAGGTTCGCAAGCGCTCGTACAACAACCTCGCAAATGCACGACTGAATGCCGCTGAGGAGCCCAACAAATATAACTCTGTGGCCACCCGCAAGCTGATGTCTGACCTGTGCCATCAGCAAACACAGAAGCGGCCATACGACTGGCAACTGTCTTGTTCGGCCGTAGTGTACCTCTCGCTTGCAGTGAAGTTCATCTTCATCACCTTGGTCAGGCTCAGCAGAGGAGACAGTCCATTCGCTGTCGGAACTATCTGAGGGATCCCAATCGGGGGTGTACTCGTCGTCAGAGTCAAAAAGATTCGTATAATCCACGGGCTGTAGCATACAGGAATATCGAGGGGGAAATGGGGGAAATTGCGCGTACAGTCACGGAAAGATCACAGTTGTGACTGATCCAGGGCAAACGCGACGAAACTCACCAGACCCTCCACAACTCGGGTTCTCCCGAGTTTTCAACTCCGCTCACGTGGAGGGTCTGGTCCGCGAGACTACGTCAAGGGATGAAACGTGTTTTTCGCATTTTGGCGTTGGCAAATAGGCGAAGACTCTCACTCCACCAAAAACGATGAGGGGAGGTCATGACATTCACACCTAGGAGACGATGAAATGTCAATCTCGAGAGTGATAGAGTTGCGAACCTTGTTTTTGCGTTGCCGGATCCTCGAGGTACGATGGGGCGGGATCGATGGGATCGATAAATTCCCGCTACTTTAGTAGTGGGTCTTGTACCGTCGTATACTTTACAGGCGCTCTGCCAGATTTTCGCTCGATTACAAAGCTGAGACATGTCTTTTGTCTGAGCTCCAAAACTCATGGGTGTTTCCGTGGACATCCTCATCCGTGCTCACCTACTACCATCCCCTCATCTCTGCCCATATCAAATCTAATATCCCTCCGTGGATCCTATCTATCTCATGGCGTCGACATCCTCCTCGACATACGGCAGCCCCAATCCTTGTTGTCGTCAGCTTTGCCCACAGCCACAATATTCCCTCGTCCAATCTCCTCGGGTGCAGTCATTAATTTCCTTTGCCTCGGGTCCCATCGTTGTTTACACACTGGAAGGCATTTATCAGTCAACCTTTCCCCTTTCCGTGACTCAATGACGAGGAGCCGACATCCTTTTGGGACGTGACTGGTTTGATTCGTGTCAGTCGGGTCTCATACTTCATCGTAGTTCGTGTAGGTCGAACTGCCGTTGTGGTATACTATTT